>CM044559.2:2349482-2501982 GCA_024416835.2 Perccottus glenii | reverse complement strand
AATGTCTGGTTGGTTCGCCATTACCATTCTGTCAGTCTGAATCTGGAAGTCCCACAGGATCTTGGCTCGGTCATTCTCTACCACCTTTGGAGGTGTTTCCCACTTTGACCTCGGGTTTCCAGTCCATACTCCGTACAGATGTTCCTGTACACTATGCCAGCCACTTGGTTATGGCGCTCCATGTATGCTTTCCCTGCCAGCATCTTACACCCTGCAGTTAAGTGTTGGATTGTCTCAGGGGCCTGTTTGCACAGCCTACACCTTGGGTCTTGTCTGGTGTGGCAGATTTGTGCCTCTATTGCTCTGGTGCTCAGGGCCTGCTCCTGTGCAGCCATGATGAGTGCCTCTGTGCTGTCCTTCAGTCCGGCCCGTTCTAGCCATTGGTAGGATTTCTTGATATCAGCCACTTCAGTTATGTTCCGGTGGTACATCCCATGTAGAGGTTTGTCCTCCCATGATGGTCCCTCCTCCAGCTCCTCTTCCTCTGTTCCCCATTGCCCGAGACATTCACTGAGCACGTCGTCTGTTGGGGCCTTATCTTTGATGTACTTGTGGATCTTGGATGTTTCATCCTGGATAGTGGCTCTCACACTCACTAGTCCACGGCCGCCTTCTTTACGGCTAGCGTACAGTCTCAGGGTGCTGGATTTGGGGTGGAACCCTCCATGCATGGTGAGGAGCTTTTGTGTCATCTGTGATCTGTATCTCTTCCTTTGGCCACCTTATTATTCCTGGCAACCACGAAGGGACACGATATATACGAAATATATATATATATATATATATATATATATATATATATATATATATATATATATATATATATATATATATATATATTTACTTATATATATTTTTTTTTAATGAAATATCTAGTATATGAAGGATTTCCTGTAACACAGGGCTGTCGCTTTTATAGTGCATCAAATTAACTTGAGGTAGTGACCAAAGTAATGCCATCTACATTTTTGTTTCTGTTTTCATTTTTTTAGCTCTTAACTGAAAGCACAAGCAATGGGTTCTAATAAAATGACTGAAAGCATGTATAAAGTAAAGTATGGTCCTATCATCAAGCTCTGTGGGACTCAATGGCTTATTATTGCACCTGGTTTGACAGATATGATGTAACCACATGAAGGGAAGTGCCTCAAATCACAATTTAGCTCTAATCAATCACATCAAATGCTAGCAACAGAAGCTAAAAGTAAATTGTATGTGATGTTCACCAATGCCATCTCTGTGCTATGACGTGATCAAAAAACTTCAACATCAGTTTCAAATAAGTAACATTTCTAAGTGGCTAAACAATTATTTTACTTCATTCATGACATAAAAGGAAGTTCTGATGTGATGTGAGGAATATAGTGAGCTAATACCCCTTTACCATCATAACTGTGATACTAAAATAATTGTCAAATGTTGCTTGTTATAATAATAATAATAATAATAATAACAATAATAATAATAATAATAATTAAAGCCGCAAGCGGCGATAAAGGCCCTCGCCTCCCTTGAGACCGCGGGGACACATATATTCGGAGGATTGCATGTCGTGCTTTAAAGCAAATTTGGAGCTGTTTAGATGAAAAGCCTTTAGCACAAAGTGTACGATTTAGGTTATCATGTATTCCACCCAACATAGTAGATTTTCTGTTGAGTTTACGGTATGGCTGTAATAAACTTTTCTGTTTGCCCTGAGGTGTCCTATGGATGTACCAAGTTTTGTATTTCTACATTGGAAAAATTTACTTTCATTTTCCATAGAACCAATGTATTTTGACTTTTCTAGGGTCGCCACTGAGTCATTTTTCATATTTTTTTCGGGACTTCAAATACATAAATTTTTGCCGGGCTTGAAGTCTGGGACCAATAAAATGACTTTTACTGGGTCAAATTGAAAATCATTTTTCAGAAAAATTATAATAAAAAAAATATATACCAAATTATAATAAAAAAAATATAACTCGAGGAAAAACGACAAGAAAAACGCCTGTCTATTTTACATACATGTGTTTAGCTCATTTTGCCCAAGTTTGGTGTCTGTGGAATGAAGCAGCTATTTTCTGTTGTTTTTAAAAGAGAGGTTGTATTCTAAGTCGGTTCACATCTTCAATTTAAAATGGCCGCCTTCCCGTGTGTGATAGGGTGTGGTCCCCATTGGCTTTTTTGTTCATAAGCCCATACTGGATGTGTGTACCAAGTTTAATTTGCCTACGACAAACTAAAATTTTCACTTTCCATTGACTTTTTCCACATATTTGGGACGTTATGGCAACACATTTATAGATAGGGGTGGTTGTCATTGGCTTTATGCTCGTCATGACATAAGAGATGTGTGTACCAAATTTCATGTCTCTATGACAAACTAAATTCTTGGGTCCCATTATAAGTTTGTAGGGGCGCTGAGAGCCATTTATAAAGATAACCCTTTTATTTACATATTTTTGTGTTCAGGTCATGAATGTGCACAAACGCCTTTTTGGGTCCAACTCGATCCGAGAAGGCGTTTGAGAGTAAAGAGACGTTATATTTTCACAAAAATGGCCACCTCGTTACAGGCTTGCCACACCCATACCCGATAAGATATCAACAACTAAGTCACAACTTTGGTTGGCACATGTGTCTAGATGATACTCACCAAATTTGGGGCCATTTAGATTAAAACACAATGATTTCCATCTTTTTGCGCAAGGGGTGCGATTTTAGTGGCCATGCGTTTCACCCCACATGGCGGACTTCCTGTTGAGTTTAGGGTGTGGCTGTCATTGACTTTTCTGTTTGCCCTGAGGTGTTCTATGGATGTACCAAGTTTCATTTTTCTACGTTGGAAAAAAGTTACTTTCACTTTCCATAGGCCCAATGTATTTTGACTTTTCTAGGGGTCGCCACTGAGTCATTTTTCATTTTTTTTTCGGGGACTTCAAATACATAAATTTTTCGCCGGGCTTGAAGTCTGGGACCAATAAAAATGACTTTTAGTTGTTGGTTTACTGGGTCAAATTGAGGATCATTTGGTCACAATAAAAAAAAAAAAAAAAAAAAAAATCAGAGCAAAAACAATAGGCCCTCCCGGTCATCACCGGCTCGGGCCTAATAATAATAATATTAATAGATTTTATTTTGGCTTCTGCCTCAAAGCAAGAAGGTTGTGAGTTCAAAACCCGGCCAACTTAAACATCCTCGGCCGACTCAGGTCTTTCTGTGAGGAGTCTGCATGTCCTCCACGTGTTACTGTGGGTTCTCTCCGGGTACTCCGGCTTCCTCCCACCGTCCAAACACATGCATGTACAGGTTAATTGTCAACTCTAAAGTGTCCCTAGTGAAAGAATGTGAGAGTGAATGGTTGTCTGTCACTGTCTGTCTCTAAGTGTTAGGCCTGCGACTAACTGGCCACTGTCCAGGGTGAACCCCACCTCAGGCCCAAAGCTGCTGGGATAGGCTCCAGTCACCCGCGACCCCTAAGGGGACTAAGCTGTAGAAAATGAATGAATGAATGAATGAATGAAGATTTTAAAGACGCCTTTCAAACACCCAAAGTCACAACATTAAAACATTAAAATCAAACAAGATGCATTTCTAAACTTGTTAAATACTAGTGAGATGTAGTAAGGATATCTGATCTATACAAAAATATCTATAAATGGCAAATGACTACAGTTTCTGCATTCACCTTTATGCCTCTGATGCTTGTGACAGAATGTGCCTTGGAGCTGCTCACAAATTAGCAGCTCTGGAAACACACACACCCGTTCACACACACAAACACAGCCTCTGCCGATCGAATCTTTCTCTGAGACGAGCCATAAAAGCCGTGCAGCACGGACGCCGTTTCTGCGCACTGCTCAATCATCCGTCCCACAGTGAAGATTAAGTGCACTACAAAAGAGGACCGCAAAACAGGATTAATTGCTTTCTGTTGGAGAACAGTTTCTGCACATCCCTCGGCTCAGCGCCAAGATCAGAAGCCGCCACACATTCAACCGCAGTAAGTTTAAACCTCCCTTATCCAGTGCTCAGGTTTAACTCTCCCTTATCCAGTGTTCAGGTTTAACTCTCCCTTATCCAGTGCTCAGGTTTAACTCTCCCTTATCCAGTGCTCAGAGTTAACTCTCCCTTATCCAGTGCTCAGGTTTAACTCTCCCTTATCCAGTGCTCAGGTTTAACTCTCCCTTATCCAGTGTTCAGGTTTAACTCTATCCAGTGCTCAGGTTTAACTCTCCTTATCCAGTGCTCAGAGTTAACTCTCCCTTATCCAGTGCTCAGGTTTAACTCGCCCTTATCCAGTGCTCAGGTTTAACTCTCCCTTATCCAGTGCTCAGGTTTAAACCTCCATTATCCAGTGCTCAGGTTTAACTCTCCCTTATCCAGTGCTCAGGTTTAACTCTCCCTTATCCAGTGCTCAGGTTTAACCTTAACTTATCCAGTGCTCAGGTTTAACTCTCCCTTATCCTGTGCTCAGGTTTAACTCTCCCTTATCCAGTGCTCAGGTTTAACTCTCCCTTATCCAGTGCTCAGGTTTAACCTTAACTTATCCAGTGCTCAGGTTTAACTCTCCCTTATCCAGTGCTCAGGTTTAACCTTCACTTATCCAGTGCTCAGGTTTAACCCACCCTTATCCAGTGCTCAGGTTTAACCTTAACTTATCCAGTGCTCAGGTTTAACCTTAACTTATCCAGTGTTCAGGTTTAACCTTAACTTATCCAGTGCTCAGGTTTAACCTTAACTTATCCAGTGCTCAGGTTTAACCCACCCTTATCCAGTGTTCAGGTTTAAACCTTAACTTATCCAGTGCTCAGGTTTAACTCTCCCTTATCCAGTGCTCAGGTTTAACCTTCACTTATCCAGTGCTCAGGTTTAACCCACCCTTATCCAGTGCTCAGGTTTAACCTTAACTTATCCAGTGCTCAGGTTTAACCTTAACTTATCCAGTGTTCAGGTTTAACCTTAACTTATCCAGTGCTCAGGTTTAACCTTAACTTATCCAGTGCTCAGGTTTAACCTTCCTTATCCAGTGTTCAGGTTTAAACCTTAACTTATCCAGTGCTCAGGTTTAACCTTAACTTATCCAGTGCTCAGGTTTAAACCTTCACTTATCCAGTGCTCAGGTTTAAACCTTCCTTATCCAGTGCTCAGGTTTAACCCACCCTTATCCAGTGCTCAGGTTTAAACCTTCCTTATCCAGTGCTCAGGTTTAAACCTTAACTTATCCAGTGCTCAGGTTTAACCTTAACTTATCCAGTGCTCAGGTTTAAACCTTCCTTATCCAGTGCTCAGGTTTAACCTTAACTTATCCAGTGCTCAGGTTTAAACCTTCCTTATCCAGTGCTCAGGTTTAACCCACCCTTATCCAGTGCTCAGGTTTAAACCTTCCTTATCCAGTGCTCAGGTTTAAACCTTAACTTATCCAGTGCTCAGGTTTAACCCACCCTTATCCAGTGCTCAGGTTTAAACCTTCCTTATCCAGTGCTCAGGTTTAAACCTTAACTTATCCAGTGCTCAGGTTTAACCTTAACTTATCCAGTGCTCAGGTTTAAACCTTCCTTATCCAGTGCTCAGGTTTAACCTTAACTTATCCAGTGCTCAGGTTTAAACCTTCCTTATCCAGTGCTCAGGTTTAAACCTTCCTTATCCAGTGCTCAGGTTTAAACCTTAACTTATCCAGTGCTCAGGTTTAACTCTCCCTTATCCAGTGCTCAGGTTTAACCTTAACTTATCCAGTGCTCAGGTTTAACTCTCCCTTATGCAGTGCTCAGGTTTAACCCACCCTTATCCAGTGCTCAGGTTTAACCTTAACTTATCCAGTGCTCAGGTTTAACTCTCCCTTATCCTGTGCTCAGGTTTAACCTTAACTTATCCAGTGCTCAGGTTTATACCTTAACTTATCAAGTGCTCAGGTTTAACTCTCCATTATCCTGTGCTCAGGTTTAACCTTAACTTATCCAGTGCTCAGGTTTATACCTTAACTTATCCAGTGCTCAGGTTTAACTCTCCCTTATCCAGTGCTCAGGTTTAACCCACCCTTATCCAGTGCTCAGGTTTAACCTTAACTTATCCAGTGCTCAGGTTTAACCTTCACTTATCCAGTGCTCAGGTTTAACCTTCACTTATCCAGTGCTCAGGTTTAAACCTTCCTTATCCAGTGCTCAGGTTTAACCTTAACTTATCTAGTGCTCAGGTTTAACCTTAACTTATCCAGTGCTCAGGTTTAAACCTCCCTTATCCAGTGCTCAGGTTTAACCTTAACTTATCCAGTGCTCAGGTTTAACTCTCCCTTATCCTGTGCTCAGGTTTAACCTTAACTTATCCAGTGCTCAGGTTTAACCCACCCTTATCCAGTGTTCAGGTTTAAACCTCCCTTATCCAGTGCTCAGGTTTAACTCTCCATTATCCAGTGCTCAGGTTTAACCTTAACTTATCCAGTGCTCAGGTTTAACTCCACCCTTATCCAGTGCTCAGGTTTAAACCTTCCTTATCCAGTGCTCAGGTTTAACCCTCCCTTATCCAGTGCTCAGGTTTAACCTTAACTTATCCAGTGCTCAGGTTTATACCTTAACTTATCCAGTGCTCAGGTTTAACTCTCCATTATCCTGTGCTCAGGTTTAACCTTAACTTATCCAGTGCTCAGGTTTAACCTTAACTTATCCAGTGCTCAGGTTTAACCTTAACTTATCCAGTGCTCAGGTTTAAACCTTCCTTATCCAGTGCTCAGGTTTAAACCTTCCTTATCCAGTGCTCAGGTTTAACCTTAACTTATCCAGTGCTCAGGTTTAAACCTTCCTTATCTAGTGCTCAGGTTTAACCTTAACTTATCCAGTGCTCAGGTTTAACCTTAACTTATCCAGTGCTCAGGTTTAACCTTAACTTATCCAGTGCTCAGGTTTATACCTTCCTTATCCAGTGCTCAGGTTTAACCTTAACTTATCCAGTGCTCAGGTTTAACTCTCCCTTATCCAGTGCTCAGGTTTAAACCTTCCTTATCCAGTGCTCAGGTTTAAACCTTCCTTATCCTGTGCTCAGGTTTAACCTTAACTTATCCAGTGCTCATGTTTAACCTTAACTTATCCAGTGCTCAGGTTTAACCTTAACTTATCCAGTGCTCAGGTTTAACCTTAACTTATCCAGTGCTCAGGTTTAAACCTTCCTTATCCAGTGCTCAGGTTTAACCTTAACTTATCCAGTGCTCAGGTTTAACCCTCCCTTATCCAGTGCTCAGGTTTATACCTTCCTTATCCAGTGCTCAGGTTTAACCTTAACTTATCCAGTGCTCAGGTTTAACCTTAACTTATCCAGTGCTCAGGTTTAACTCTCCCTTATCCAGTGCTCAGGTTTATACCTCCCTTATCCAGTGCTCAGGTTTAACCTTAACTTATCCAGTGCTCAGGTTTAACCCACCCTTATCCAGTGCTCAGGTTTAACCTTCACTTATCCAGTGCTCAGGTTTAACTCTCCCTTATCCAGTGCTCAGGTTTATACCTTCCTTATCCAGTGCTCAGGTTTAACCTTAACTTATCCAGTGCTCAGGTTTAACCTTCACTTATCCAGTGCTCAGGTTTAACCCACCCTTATCCAGTGCTCAGGTTTAACCCACCCTTATCCAGTGCTCAGGTTTATACCTCCCTTATCCAGTGCTCAGGTTTAACCTTCACTTATCCAGTGCTCAGGTTTAACCTTCACTTATCCAGTGCTCAGGTTTAACCTTCACTTATCCAGTGCTCAGGTTTAACCTTCACTTATCCAGTGCTCAGGTTTAACCTTCACTTATCCAGTGCTCAGGTTTAACCCACCCTTATCCAGTGCTCAGGTTTAACCCTCCCTTATCCAGTGCTCAGGTTTAAACCTTCCTTATCCAGTGCTCAGGTTTAACCTTAACTTATCCAGTGCTCAGGTTTAACCTTAACTTATCCAGTGCTCAGGTTTATACCTTCCTTATCCAGTGCTCAGGTTTAACCTTAACTTATCCAGTGCTCAGGTTTAAACCTCCCTTATCCAGTACTCAGGTTTAACCTTAACTTATCCAGTGCTCAGGTTTAACCTTAACTTATCCAGTGCTCAGGTTTATACCTTCCTTATCCAGTGCTCAGGTTTAACCCTCCCTTATCCAGTGCTCAGGTTTATACCTTCCTTATCCAGTGCTCAGGTTTAACCTTCCTTATCCAGTGCTCAGGTTTAACCTTCACTTATCCAGTGCTCAGGTTTAACCTTCCTTATCCAGTGCTCAGGTTTATACCTTCCTTATCCAGTGCTCAGGTTTAACCCACCCTTATCCAGTGCTCAGGTTTAACCTTCACTTATCCAGTGCTCAGGTTTAACCCACCCTTATCCAGTGCTCAGGTTTAACCTTCACTTATCCAGTGCTCAGGTTTAACCCTCCCTTATCCAGTGCTCAGGTTTAACCTTCACTTATCCAGTGCTCAGGTTTAAACCTTCACTTATCCAGTGCTCAGGTTTAAACCTTCACTTATCCAGTGCTCAGGTTTAACCCACCCTTATCCAGTGCTCAGGTTTATACCTCCCTTATCCAGTGCTTAGGGCCAGAGGGAAAATTATTTCAGTAAAAAATAAAGTGCATAAAGTAAAAAAGAAACAGTCTTTTGCTTTTATTTTATTTTAAACAAACATAGATGTATCCTCTATCAATTGTTGTTTCAGTGATAATTGTCTTTGTATACGGTAAAGAGAAAGAAAACTATTATAAATAATGCAAAAAGTCATTTTTTAAAAGCCACCATGAAATATCATGTAAAAGAGATCTTTTTTGTCCATGTTTTCCTCATTTGGTCATTTGGTATTTATTTTATTCCAGTTAGTCCTGTTAGGGGTCGTGGGTGACTGGAGCCTATTTACATTTTACATTTACATTTAGTCATTTAGCAGACGCTTTTATCCAAAGCGACTTACATTCACCAGTGTTACATTTTACGGATGACGCTTTCATTTAAAGCGACTTACATTAAGGTTCCATTCACCAGTGTTACAGCTGGAACACCACTGGAGGCAAGGAGGGTTAAGTGTCTTGCCCAAGGACACAACGACTGTATGAACTGTGGGGAGAGCAGGATTCGAACCGCCTATCTTCCAGTTGAAGGACGACCGCTCTACCACTGAGCCGAGCCCAGCAGCTATGGGCCTGAGGCGGGGTACACCCTGGACAGTGGCCAGTTTGTCGCAGGGCTGACATTTAGAGGCAGACAGTATTAGACAACCATTGACTCTCACGTTCATTTACTAGGAACAATGCTATTTTCACCTAATGATCAATACATTTATTCAAGTTCATTGTTCTGATAATACAGTGTCTTGCGAAAGTATTTGGCCCCTTGAACTTTGCGACCTTTTGCCAGAATTTCAGGCATCAAACATAAAGATATGAAACTGTAATGTTTTGTGAAGAATCAACAACAAGTGGGACACAATCATGAAGTGAAACGAAATTTATTGAATATTTCAAACTTTTTTAACAAATAAAAAACTGAAAAATTGGGCGTGCAAAATTATTCAGCCCCTTTACTTTCAGTGCAGCAAACTGTCTCCAGAAGTTCAGTGAGGATCTCTGAATGATCCAATGTTGACCTAAATGACTAATGATGATAAATGGAATCCACCTGTGTGTAATCAAGTCTCCGTATAAATGCACCTGCACTGTGATAGTCTCAGAGGTCCGTTTAAAGCGCAGAGAGCATCATGAAGAACAAGGAACACACCAGGCAGGTCCGAGATACTGTTGTGGAGAAGTTTAAAGCCGGATTTGGATACAAAAAGATTTCCCAAGCTTTAAACATCCCAAGAAGCACTGTGCAAGCGATAATATTGAAATGGAAGGAGTATCAGACCACTGCAAATCTACCAAGACCTGGCCATCCCTCTAAACATTCAGCTCATACAAGGAGAAGACTGATCAGAGATGCAGCCAAGAGGCCCATGATCACTCTGGATGAACTGCAGAGATCTACAGCTGAGGTGGGAGACTCTGTCCAAAGGACAACAATCAGTCATATACTGCACAAATCTGGCCTTTATGGAAGAGTGGCAAGAAGAAAGCCATTTCTTAAAGAAATCCATAAAAAGTGTTGTTTAAAGTTTGCCACAAGCCACCTGGGAGACACACCAAACATGTGGAAGAAGGTGCTCTGGTCAGATGAAACCAAAATCAAACTTTTTGGCAACAATGCAAAACAATATGTTTGGCGTTTAAGCAACACAGCTCATCCCCCTGAACACACCATCCCCACTGTCAAACATGGTGGTGGCAGCATCATGGTTTGGGCCTGCTTTTCTTCAGCAGGGACAGGGAAGATGGTTAAAATTGATGGGAAGATGGATGGAGCCAAATACAGGACCATTCTGGAAGAAAACCTGATGGAGTCTGCAAAAGACCTGAGACTGGGACGGAGATTTGTCTTCCAACAAGACAATGATCCAAAACATAAAGCAAAATCTACAATGGAATGGTTCACAAATAAACATATCCAGGTGTTAGAACGCCAAGTCAAATAGAAATTATAATCAAATTTACATTTTGTATCTCTCCATAACTATTGCCCTAAATCTAAACTGAACAACCAGAAAGAACACAGAAAAAGTATAGATATTGTTCAAACAGATCATGCAAATTCATTTTTTTAAAAGATATTTATTTGGCCTTTTTGCCTTTTTTGATAGTAGGCAGTATAACCGTTCGAGATTTGAACTGTATAACAAAAAAACTGCTAATATGCTAACAAATCAGTGTATCTGTATCAGTGAGCCTAATATTAGAAATATTACACATGATGAAGAGTATATAGAGATAGCGGTTAGTGTTGTATGTAATAATTATATAATAATGAAACATTCTTATTTCTGGTATTTAGCCCTTTAAATGCAGTGCAGTTATAATGAATGTTACTGGTTGTTGTTTTTTTTCTTTCCTGTGGATAACATTATATTCAATTAAACCCATAAAGGAATCAAAATTTCCATCCTGCTTAAACAGCCGTAAGCAACGAAATAGGATTATACTTCTGTTTTATACTACTGCTGCTTATTTTCTCATTTTGAGGAGGACTGCTAAAAAAAAGTTCAGTTGAAGCAGCACATGTTGGCCACATGGGGGCAACCCAGAGTTTGTAGTTTGACATTTCTATAAGCAAAAGAAGCTCCAATAATTTGTCTGTATTGACTGCTGAAATTACAGCTATCATTCTTGGACTGCAATGGATAGAGGAGGTTAGACCTGAATGAGCAGTCATTTGTTCAGATTCTGCTGCAGCGATGAAGAGCCTTAATGCCAGAGAAACATGTCGAGATGACATAATGCTGGAAATTCGTCTTATTCTGTTTAGACTTTAAAGGACTGGTCTAAGTGTATATTTTTGTTGGATTCCATCACACTCAGGGATAAAGGGCAATGAAGTGGCAGATAAAAAGTAGCCAAGAAAGCTTTAACATTGACATATCATGATTGTATTAAGATCCCGATGGGTAAAGGAAAACTTCAATCTTTGATTACAGCCGCAGTGTAGGTTAATTGGCAAAACATTTGTGATACAGACAGAAAAGGCCGTCATATATATGAAATACAACAATCAGTCAAAGTAGCCCTTAATAAAGGAAAAAAGACGGAAGAAAGGAACGTCTATTCACGACTAAGACTTCGGCACACAGGGCTAAAATCAACGCTGGTTTTAATGGGAAAGTCGACAACAGATTTGTGTGAGGTATGTGGAAGAGCCAAAACAGTCAAACACGTTTTAATGGAGTGTAGAAAATACAGGGCACAGAGACAAGTACTCAACGACAAACTGTACAAACTAGAAAGACGCTGGAGTTTAAAAGGTATTCTGGGTAAAGGAGATTGGGAGCAAAGCAGGGCACTGATAGGGTTTTAAAAAACACAGGTCCGTTTATGCTATCTGAAAACTATTGATTTACTAAGGAGTAAAAGCCTAAAAGCCCAGATGTAACTGCCATTTTATTGCCCATTCGTAAGGACAATATTGGTGAATAGGGGACCAATGGGCAGATTACATCCATGTTTATTTACAATCTATGGGTAGGATACAGTAATATGACTAAATAACTTTTTGTGCAGATTAGTCATGTCAGAGTCCTGTCTCTGAGTTTGCTGTTTGCTTTAGTAGTTAAAGTCTATAGCCTACTGTTCTCGTTGAAAGAATGGTTTGCTTCAGAAAAGAGCATTTATCACTTGCTAGAGTTCTTTGATAGTTTCTACAGTTTAGGATTTTAGATCACTAACATGTAGAGAAAAGAGGAATGTATTTGTCACAGTCTGTATTTGTCTGTATTTATCTCAAAACAAAGTAAAAATGTTAGAAGCTAAACCTCGGTCTACCAACAATCTCAAAAAAGTAACGTGAAAGACGTAAATGCACTTTGTTGTTTCTGTACTGTCTATTATTGCAGAGATAAACAATTATTTCACTAAGAAATGACACTATTATTGTAATACACACAGAATCAGTAGCTCTTGTTATTGGCAGACACCACACTGCCTCGACTGTCTGTAAAAAAACTGAAGCAGAACAGATCAATCAGACAGATACAATTAGACCTTTATTTCCACCAGAGTTTGGGGTTTCTTTCCAGTCTTCAACAGTCGCTTCAGAGACAGGAACAGAGTGAGGAGGAGAGGCTGCAGCAGCTGTGGGATAGAAACACAGCTCAAAGGCACGTTTTATTTGTCAAAACTTTGTTATAATATACATTTATGTTGTGTTGTAACAATAGTTCTACACCAGACTCATCCAGACTGACTCTAAGATTCAAAGATTCAAGATTCAAAGTGTTTATTGTCATGTGTACAGACAGAAAGCATGTTTCCCTATACAATGAAATTCTTACTTTGCCGTCCACAGTAAAATGTCACACAATTAAGTAAAAATAAAAAAATAAGACAAATATACAAGTAATAATAATGGAAGTATACCAAAAAAAAATACAAATATACAAAAAGTGTAAAGTGTAGTAAGGTGAGGTAGTGCAGTTGTGATGGTGTAAAGTGACGTGTAAAGTAAAGTGACGGTGTAAAGTAAAGTGAGGTAGTGCAGTAGGTAAACAATTGTTCATGTAATGTTGTGATTGTGATTGTAGACTCCTATCTGCTGTTTAGGAGTCTTATGGCAGAGGGAAAGAATGAGTTCTTCATTCTGAAGTCTGCATTTCACACTTCTGTACCTCCGTCCTGAGGGTAGAAGTGTGAACAGACCATGTTGGGGGTGGGAGGGGTCTTTGAGGATGGAAGCAGCTCTTCTGTGGACTCTGCGGTGGTAGATGCTCTGCAGTGAGGGCAGTGGAGTCCTGGTGATCTTCTGCGCAGTCTTCACCACTCTCTGCAGGCGTTATGTCCATGACAGAAGTGCTGCCGTACCACACAGTGATGCAGCTGGTCAGGACACTCTCAATGGTGCAGCTGTAGAAGTTGCTGAGGATCTTGGGCGACATGCCAAACTTCCTCAGCCTCCTCAGAAAATACAGCCGCTGTTGAGCCTTCTTGACCAGCTGTGTGATGTGAGGTGTCCAAGTGAGGTCCTCATTGATGTGGACACCCAAGTATTTGAAGTTGCTCACCCTCTCCACTTCAAGTTCCCGGATGAAAAGTGGCTGAGGCGTTCTCCTCTCCCTCCTCATGTCCACTATCATCTCCTTTGTCTTGTCCGTGTTGAGGGTGAGGTTGTTGTCTTCACACCATGACACCAGACTGGCCACCTCCCTCCTGTAAGCTGCCTCGTCACCGCCAGCCCATCCGAGGTAGATCTGTTGGGCCGGTAGGCATACTGCAGGGGGTCAATGGTGTCCGGTATGCTGCTCTGAATGTGGGCCAGCACCACTCTCTCGAAACACTTCATAATGATTGGAGTGAGTGCCACTGGCCTGTAGTCATTCAGGCAGGTGGGTGGGTTCTTCTTGGGCAGGGGGACGATGGTCGTGGTCTTGAAGCATGATGGTACAATGCGCTGGCTGAGGGAGAGGTTGAAGATGGAGGTGAAAACATCAACCAGCTCGTTGGCACATGCTCTGAGGGCCCGCCCAGGAATGTTGTCTGGTCCTGCTGCTTTGCGGGGTTGATCTTCCTCAGAGCTCTGTGTACCTGTGTTGTTGAGATGGTTGGTGGAGGAGGGGTTGGGTGATCCAGGTGTGTGTGAGCTCCTCTCTGCAGTGTTGCTGGGAGCCTCAAGCGGGCGTAGAAATTGTTGAGGTCATCCGGCAGGCTGTCTGTTGATGCGATGTTGTTGGTGGTGGTCCTGTAGTCTGTGATGTGCTGCAGGCCTTGCCACATCCGCCCTGAATCCGCAGTAGAGTAGAAGCTGTCCAGCTTCTCTCTGTACTGCCTCTTGGCCGCTGTGATGGCTTTTCTCAGTCCATACTTCGCAGCTTTGTACTCCTTCTCATTGCCTGATCTAAATGCAAGAGAGCGAGCACGCAGCATGTGACGTACCTGACTGTTTATCCAGGGCTTCTGGTTGGGAAACTTCCTGATTTGTATGGTGGGCACGATGTTATCAACACAAGTGCTGATGTACCCAGACACATACTCAGCATAATCCTGTACGCTAATGGAAGAGTCCTCCACAGTGGCTGCAGCTTTAAACACATCCCAGTCTGTCAGTGCAAAACAATCCTGCAGGATTGTTTTGCACAAAGAGGAAGAGAGGAAGAGAAAAGAGGAAAGAGGAAGAGAGCACTGTTACACACACAACACACTTTACCCTGACCCAGAGACAATATACAGTCCACCGAATGAACAAAGAGAAGGATGATGCATTTTTATGTGCTGTTTTACATAATCATGTCAGGTTATACTTTTATTCTCTATTTACACTTTCCAGACAGTAAAGGTCTGGAAAGTGTAAATAGTGGCTGATGTATTGTATTTTGAATTTGTATTGGCTTTATTATTTCAGTAAAAAGTCTCTACTGTTGGTCAAATTCTAATAAAATATAATATTGTCCTGTGCTTACCTGGAAAAACCAAACCTGAGCACAGCACTGACAAAAACTAAAGTCAAATGTTTTGGAGAAGACATTACCTGTTATAGCTCAAAAGAGTCATATGTTAGCGGCAGCTCTAAAGACTAACAGAACTAAATAAACTACAGAAACAAGTACACCAGGAGAAAAAACAAAGACACTTACCGTTAGAAGTTAGACAGTTGCATGTCGGTTCTCATAACGTTTGTGTTTTTCGAGTGTAAATCCAGCCCAGGCTTAGTCTCTCTTTGTGTTTTATCTGTTTTTAAGTGTTTAACAAAGAGAAATATTGCCAGAATAACAAAAAAAATCACAATATTTATCAGCCATTGTGCGCCATCATGTTTTTCTCCTCGCTCCTGTCTGACTGCCTCATCATGTGACTATCACCACAACAAAATCTGTGTGCGCCGATTCTAGAGAAGGGACCCTCTCAGACTCAGAAAGGCGGCTTATTTCCCCTATTTCACTTTGAGGCTTTGTTTTTGTAGGTCCTCTTTAATGTCATGTATTATACAGGCATTCATATCCTTCAATTGATTACACAGTCTATCAGAAATAGTAACGTGAAGTTTATGTACATTGTGGAATATCTACTGAAGGAAATGTATCAAATTAACCAACATATTACAACAGATAGCTTGTGTTTGACAAAAAACAGTAAATGATAAATAACATTTAAAAAGATAAACATTATGAGGAAAACAGAGAAAACCATAATGCTTGCCTTGTCAGTGGTATTGGCACCCTTTGCTGCAAATCAGTATGGAAACCCAATTTGGCTCACCTGTTGCAGATCTCAAATGAGGATCACCTGTGATGAATTGCCTCCACCCATGTGACCCGAATTAGCCAATAAATGAACATTTTGGTTTTATAAAAAGCCACCTGTTATTCCCTCTTCATGTGTGACAATGGTAAAGACAAAGGAGCTGTCTGAGGACACCAGAAATGCTATTATTTGCAAGCACAAGACCTCCAAAGGGTATAAGGCCATCTCCAAAGACCTTGGCATCCCTGTTTCAACGGTGCATAATGTTATTTTTCTAAGGTTTTTTTTAAGAAGTTTTCCAGGCATGGAACTGTCAAGAACCTCCCTGGACGTGGGGGTAAGAGAAAAATTGATGACAGAAGTCTTCGAAGGTTGGTACGAATGGTGGAAAAAACACCCCGTCAAACATCTAAAGACCTGAAGACCAACCTGGAGCAGTCTGGTGTAACTGTTTCAACAAGTACCATACGCCGCACACTAAACAAAGCGGGGCTTTATGGGCGGAGGCCAAGGAAGACCCCATTGCTAAAGAAAAGGCATAAAAAGGAACGATTGATCTTCGCGAAAGAGAACCTGGATAAACCTCAAGCCTTCTGGGTAGGGATGCTCATATTGACCGTTTAACCGTTAACCTAGTGTAAATATTTTGACCGATTAATACTATCAGTTAAACGGTTTAAAAAGTTTTTTTTTTTAAGTTTTTTTTTGTTTGTTTGTTTGCTGCATGGTTTAAAAATAAAATAGCCTACTATATAGCTTATATTTATTAACTCACGGAGCACGTCGGCATGCGCAACCACACACCTGACACATGCCTGAAGATGTCTGTGCGGCCATTGGTGCATATCCAGGTCCCGCCCATGTCAAAACTCGTCACAATTGGCTGAAAAAGGTGTCAATCGAAGGCTAACACTTCCTGTTAGCATTTTAGTAGCTTATTTTCGCGGACTTATGGCTTTTATTATTAATAGAAATGACAAAAAATGTCGCAGCAGTTTTCAAGTTGGAAATACTTCTCTGCAGTTTTTGAGCCTTGGAGAATAATAACATGTCTTGTGGACCTAATTATTTTACTGAATATTATTCACTGGACCTTTTACGGACAGAAAGATACGCTTACATGCATTTGTTGCTGTTTCAGTCCAAGAGACTCAAAGGTAATACAAGTCCAAACTAAATCTTTGTGCTTGTCTGTAAAAAAAGGCTTTGGTGTCGGCGCTGTGGTTGTAACGTGTTAAAATGGTTTATATCGTCTGAAAGATGAGACTTTAAGCTTTAATTTGGTATATATATATATTGTTGGGGTTTGCATGACGACGTGCAAGCACAACGCAGGCTTTCTTTTGTAGCGTGTTTACGTCACG
Organism: Perccottus glenii; assembly: GCA_024416835.2. Lineage (NCBI taxonomy): Eukaryota > Metazoa > Chordata > Actinopteri > Gobiiformes > Odontobutidae > Perccottus > Perccottus glenii. Next base: position 2,484,879 of record CM044559.2, on the reverse strand, counting down.
GGACCAGGACGTTGTACACTAAGCCGTTAATGCCAATTCAATATTATAATCTTATCAGTTAACGGTTAATAATCGATTAAGGAGCGGCGGTTGTCGGTCGGGAAAATTAATCAAAATGAGCATCCCTACTTCTGGGACAATGTTTTATTTTCGTGGACAGATGAAACAAAAGTGGAGCTTTTTGGTCCTGCACACAAACAGTATGTTTACAGACGGTGCAATGAAGAATTTAAGGAAAAGAACACCATACCAACAGTCAAGCACGGTGGAGGATCCATAATGCTTTGGGGCTGCTTTGCTGCATCTGGTACTGGAGGCCTTGACCGTATCAAAGGCATCATGAAATCAGAAGATTATCAAGCAATTCTAGAGCGAAATGTCTTGCCCAGTGTAAGGAAACTTGGTTTGAGGCGAAGATCATGGGTCCTCCAGCAAGATAAAGACCCAAAGCACACCTCCAAAAGCACGCAGGAATGGTTGAAAGGGAAAAAATTTACTGTTTTAAAATGGCCAGCAATGAGTCCTGATCTCAATCCAATTGAAAATCACCCGAGAAGTGCAAGAAGCTTATGGATATAAGAAACGTTTGGAGGCTGTCATCGCTGCCAAAGGGTGTGCAACCAAATATTAAGGAGGGGTGCCAAAATTAGTGCACATGCTGGTTTTCTGTTTTTTCTTTATAATTACAATATCTATGTTGGAATAACAATTGTCTTTGTTAAATTACTTTGGACCTCCAATTAAAAGATCCTGCTGATATAAATTTGGTACATTTCCATTTATTTCTGAAGACATTCACTCAGTTATGCAAAACATGAAGGGGTGCCAATAATGGTGAGCAGGACTGTAGATATATATAACCTGAGCCTTGCTGTGAGTTCCAGTAAGGCTCATAAATAAATTACAAAATTTATCTAAATTACTAACTGGAAAATAAAACTGCACTCTTCTTCTATGCTCAGGTTTAATCGTGGCTGTGTTGTGTGCAGGACTATGACCTGAGCCAGCTGCAGCAGCCTGATGCTCTGGAGCCCGACTGTGTGAAGGTAGGCATCAGACGCCTGGACGAGCGGCCGCTGCACCACGAGCACCAGTACCCAATACGCTCAGCTGCCCCCCACCCGGGAGACATCGGAGACTTCATACACGAGGTACAGCTGCAGAACTCTGACTCCAGAAAAAAAATACTGTGCTCAGATTGGGATTACCCCATTGCTAGACTGTTAAAAGAGTCGTACTTAATGCTAATATGGCTATTTTCTTTTTTTTATATTTTTATATATTGTTTATATATATATATATATATATATATATATATATATACTGTCGCCTTCACCTTCCAAGCCTTTTCCAGCTCTTCTCTGAGGCCTTGGTATTTCTCTAGTTTCTCATGTTCCTTTTTTCTAATGTTGCAATCACTTGGTATTGCAACGTCAACCACAACGGCCTTCCTCTGCTGTTTGTCCACCACCACAATGTCTGGTTGGTTCGCCCTTACCATTCTGTCAGTCTGAATCTGGAAGTCCCACAGGATCTTGGCTCGATGTGGGAAAAAGATTGCGCCGGTGTGGTTGGCATGCCCTCTATCGCTTAGCATAGTACTAAGCTTGTTTGTTTTAAGCTCAGTTTTAAATTGTTTTACACAGGGTGCTTCACCAGTTTTAACATACGACCGATATATTATTTTAAAGTTGGAAGAAAATTCATATAAACAACTCACCAATTTTCGTGGTGCTCCACCTCCCTTTCTGAAGTCAATTCCGGACTGTATACGCCGTTGGCCTTGCTCCCTGCAGGGCAGAAGGCGGAAGAGACGACGCGGACGACGGGGTGGCCTAGCTGTTAAGCTGAGGTGCTACCTACGGTTCCAGCGGGAGTCGCGCTCTTCCCCGGGGAGTTTTATGAAGGCCTTCGGAAAATGCTACCCGCGCTGGCGTTCCCTGGAGCCAGTACATGGTTGGATTGTTCCCGTGTTTCCCATCTCGCTGGAGCTGCTCCCGGTTTTTCGCGCGCCCCGCCCTGCGTGGGGAGGAGTGTGTTCGGGGAATCTCCGACTGCTGCCTCGAGCGAAACAACCTGCGGCCTCTCTTGAACTCCCAGTGCTGCTCAAAATGGCTTTGATTAACGCCAGGTCGGTAGTAAACAAGACTTTTATTATAAATGATTTTTTCTCTGCTCGTCACCTAGACTTTCTCTTCTTGACTGAAACATGGAACACTCCGGGGGATATTGGAGCCTTTTCTGAAATGGTTCCGTCAAACTCTCTGTTTTTAAATTCACCGCGTACAACGGGACGAGGTGGTGGTCTGGCCTCTATTTATAAAGACACTTTTTCCTGCCGTCCCGTAGCTTCAAAGGAATACCAAAGCTTTGAGCTACAGTTGTTTACTCTGGAGCTATGCAACCCTGTTCTGTTTGCACTGATCTATCGTCCTCCAAAACCTAATTCGTTTTTTCTGAAGGATTTTGCTGACTTTTTGGGAGATTTAATTGCAAAATATGACAACTAATGATTGTTGGGGACTTTAATGTTCATGTCTGTTGTGCAGCTGATTCCTTAGCAAAGGAATTTATTAATCTGCTAAATGCATTTGATCTGACGCTTCAGATCAATGTACCCACTCATCAGCATGGCCATACACTGGATTTAGTGCTAACTTACGGCTGCTCTCTAAATGAACTAGAGGTATGTGAAATTGGCTTCTCTGACCACAAGACTATTATGTTTACGTTTCCAACTTTTAACAAAACTATTACGCCGATGCTTTCGGCTCGCCAGTCTCGATTTATCACATCAGCTACCGGAGATGCTTTTCGCCTAGCCTTTAGCGAAGGCTTGCTACAAAGTGACGTTCTAAACACCGATTCAAGTGCTGAAGAACTACTTTTCAGTTTTAACTCCAGCTGTGTTTATGCCCTAGACCAAGTGGCACCTTTAAAGTCTCATCCCCATAAACCGAAAGCAGAGCCTTGGCTTAATGATACAACTCGCACTCTTAGGCGTATTTGCAGAAGATCTGAACGAAAATGGAAGAAGGACAGACTTCAGGTTTCAATGCAAATGTTCAGAGACTCACTAACTCAATATCAGAAAGCAGTGAAAACGGCAAGATCAAAATATTTCACTGACATTATAAATAAGAACTGCCATAAACCAAAAACTCTGTTCAATGTTATAAATGCCACCCTAAACCCTTCCACTGGTCCTGATATAGAAATGTCATTAGTTTCCTGTGAAGACCTTCTTTGTTTCTTTGTACAGAAGACACATGACTTAAGAATGGGGCTAAATCCAGTTTCATCTGACCCTTCAACTCTCTCTAGATGTACTGCTGTTTTTAGTTTTTTACTCCTGTTACAGAGAACCATCTGATAGAAATAGTGGACCACTTGAAAGCATCTGGTTCCCAAACTGATGTAATGCCCCCTCTCTTCCTTAAGCAAGTTATAGATGTGGTCGCTCAAAAACTTCTGTCTTTGATAAATCGCTGCCTACAAACAGGTATTTTTCCGGAGTCGCTTAAACATGCAACTGTTCGCCCTCTGCTTAAAAAACAGGGTTTGGACCCTACTTCTCTGACAAATTTTAGGCCCATCTCAAATTTGTCTTTCATTTCAAAAATTATTGAGAAATCAGTTCTTGATCAAATACAATCTTTTATGGCTGAAAATTCGATTTTTGAGGTTTTCCAATCTGGGTTTAGAAAACATCACTCTACTGAGACTGCACTGTTGAAAGTTTCAAATGATATACTGTTAACATGTGACTCAGGCAACTATGCGGTTTTACTCCTTTTAGATCTCACCGCTGCATTTGATACTGTCGATCACGCTGTACTCCTTGATCGACTGGAATTTTGTGCCGGCATTACTGGCAGTGCCCTGCAGTGGCTCAGTTCCTATCTGACGAATAGAACTTTTTCAGTGAAGCTAGGAGATCATACCTCTAGTAAAGCTGCGATAACCAGTGGAGTTCCTCAAGGATCAATTTTAGCTCCTCTTCTGTTCTCTCTCTATATGCTACCTCTTGGCTCTATTTTTAGAAAGTATGGGCTATCGTTCCATTGCTATGCGGATGATACACAAGTCTATCTGCCTCTAAAACGGAATACATTGGACGGACTAAATGTATTACTGCTTTGTTTGAGTGATGTAAAGGAATGGTTGTCTCTAAACTTTTTAAATTTCAATGAGAGTAAAACAGAATTGATTGTTTTTAACCCGTAAACTCGCACTGTCCCGGTACCGGGCGCTGCCAAGTTTGAAAAAAAACAGACCGCGTTGTACAATCCCCTCGTAATGCAAACCCCAACAATATATATACCAAATTAAAGCTTAAAGTCTCATCTTTCCGGCTATATAAACCATTTCAACACGTTACAACCACAGCGCCGACACCAAAGCCTTTTTTACATACAAGCACAAAGTTAGAGTTTGGAATAGACTTACTTTTGAAGGCAGTCTTGGACTCAAACAACTGCAAATCCGGGTTAGCTTGGTCTCTTTCTGTCCGTAGAAGCCCAGGGAATAATATCCAGTAAAATTATTAGGTCCACAAGACATGTTATATCCTCCAAGGCACGAAAACTGCAGAAAAGTATTCCCAACTTGAAATCAGCAGCGACATTTTTTGTCATTTCTTTTGATAATAAAAGCCATAATTCCTTTTGAGACCGCGAAAAAAGCTACTAAGATGCTAACAGGAAGTGTTAGCCTTCGATTGACACCTTTTTCAGCCAATTGTGACGCGTTTTTAGCAGGCGGGTCTTCGATATCCGCCTATGATTTCGTCTCTTTCGGCGACTTCTACAAGTCCAAATTTGGGCGAGTTATCACCGTTTGTCAAGAAACATGTAAAAATTTGGGTGTTGTATTTGATGAGCAAATGAAATTTGATAGACAGATTAATACTGTGGTTAAATCCTCTTTTTTTCAACTGCGGCTCCTTGCTAAAGTAAAACATTTCCTATCTTCTAAAAACCTCGGAAAGGTGATACATGCCTTCATTACCTCCAGATTGGATTACTGTAACTCACTGTACGCTGGGATTAGTCAAAAAGCTCTTTCTCGTTTACAGCTGGTTCAGAACGCAGCAGCAAGATTTCTGACCAAGTCTCGAAAGCTGGATCATAATTCTCCAGTTCTACAGTCTTTACACTGGCTGCCAGTACGCTATAGAGTTGATTTTAAAATTGTATTAATCGTGTTTAAGTCACTACATGGTATGGCACCTTCGTATATATCTGAACTCCTAATTGAACACAGTGAAACAAGATCTCTCCGGTCATCAAACCAGAGACTACTGCTTACACCAAAGACGAGGCTAAAGTCCAGGGGCGATCGTGCCTTTTCATCTATCGCCCCAAGACTCTGGAATGAGTTGCCCTCTTCTATTCGATTAGCTCCCTCTGTGTCCATTTTTAAGTCAAGATTAAAAACTGTTTGACAAAGCTTTTATTTCGGGCTGAAGCACTGTGTTTCTACTATGTTTTTATAAATAGACATTTTAAATAGATCTGTGGTACTCTTTAAACTTTAATTTAATTCTCTATTTTTATTTTATCTTTGTGCAAATGTGATGCGTGCTAATGTAAAGCACATTGGTCAACCTTGTGTTGTGGAAATAGTGCTATATAAATAAAATTGACATTGACATTGACATTCTCTACCACCTTTGGAGGTGTTTCCCACTTTGACCTCGAGGTTTCCAGTCCATACTCCGTACAGATGTTCCTGTACACTATGCCAGCCACTTGGTTATGGCGCTCCATGTATGCTTTCCCTACCAGCATCTTACACCCTGCAGTTAAGTGTTGGATTGTCTCAGGGGCCTGTTTGCACAGCCTACACCTTGGGTCTTGTCTGGTGTGGTAGATTTGGGCCTCTATTGCTCTGGTGCTCAAGGCCTGCTCCTGTGCAGCCATGATGAGTGCCTCTGTGCTGTCCTTCAGTCCGGCCCGTTCTAGCCATTGGTAGGATTTCTTGATATCAGCCACTTCAGTTATGTTCCGGTGGTACATCCCATGTAGGGGTTTGTCCTCCCATGATGGTCCCTCCTCCAGCTCCTCTTCCTCTGTTCCCCATTGCCTGAGACATTCACTGAGCACGTCATCTGTTGGGGCTTTATCTTTGATGTACTTGTGGATCTTGGATGTTTTATCCTCGATAGTGGCTCTCACACTCACTAGTCCACGGCCGCCTTCTACTGCCAGCGACAGTCTCAGGGTGCTGGATTTGGGGTGGAACCCTCCATGCATGGTGTGGAGCTGTGTCTTAACGTTCAGATCTGTATCTCTTCCTTTGGCCACCTTATTATTCCCGCAGGGTATCTGATCACTGGCAGATCCTGTATCCTGCATAATTATGGTAGGATATGTCACAGCTGCATATTAATTGGCCTAAAGGAAGCGTTTAAAGATTGAATAATAATAACAAGGAATAATTTATTCCTTGTTAACTAAGCAGATGTCATAACACACCAGGCACATAGGATTACCTTGTGTATTGGCCATATGTACATATCTATCAGTCTATTCTTCATTGATTCTTCTTTGATGATTATTTGGCTGAGGGGGTTCAAACCTATGCAGAACAGCAGTGGGGACAGAGCATCTCTTTGGTATATGCCACATTTGAAGGACACTTTTGCAGTTGGCCTCAAGGGTGATATTCCACAGCCTCATCGAATTTGCAATGAATGCTCTTAGAGTCCCGTTAATGTTGTACATCTCCAAGCATCCCGTGATCTGTGTGTGGCATTGAGTCATAGGCTTTCTTGTAATTAATCCAGGCGGTGCACAGATTGGTGTGTCTGTAATACTATTTTTTTGTTTAACAGAGACAAGCCTCATGGACTTTTTTTGTGTTTTAAAGTAGCTCAAAATGTTCAGCTTGATTTTTACAGTTTACTTTAATATTCATATGTCGATGTGTAGGGGTTAATCAGACTAAAGTTTATTGTTACATCAATCATTTTGACTGAAAAATATCACATATCGCAACCTCAGCAGGGATTAGAGGGAGTTGTTTATTACAGGAATGTGAGTATTTTAAATAAAATTTGCACCATATCTCAAAATTCTCCTGGTCGGTACCAGCAAAATTCAAGTTTAAAATACACATCTACACAATATATATTGCCTTTACTTCTAGCCTTATAGGAAATGCATTGTTGTTGTATTTTTGTTGTTGTAAATCTGCTACTTCAAGTGTTGTACCACTGTTTCTGTAAATCCAGATGAACAGGGGTTCTACCCTGTCAACGTAGCCCAGAACCCTTCACAAAACTATTTTAGTGTACAATTTCAAAGACCAATAATCTTCTCAGACAGAATGCTAGGTTTTGCAGTCAAAGTTAGAGCAATTGCATTTGAATTCTGTTTTTTCTTGAGAGCCGCCGGTCAGTCCTTCAAACTCTTTTACAGGCTTAGCACCGCTCCAACAGTTAATCAGAGATCATTTCCTAATATCTGCCTTGACGTATAGAGTGTGTGGTGCTCGAAACAGAGCCACCTCGGGGCATGAAGAGTCATAATTGCCGCCCCACCCCAGCCTGTCAGTCTCCATATTTTGTTTGCATACCGGTGCGTGAGTGTGTGTGTGTTATGGTCTGACTGCATAAAGCCATCTGCCAAAGAGAGCTCGGAATAATGAGCAGGAACTGTCAGACACCACAAGCTGTTCTAGACATCTTAATCCCACAGACAGGCCCCGGCTGCCTCTGCCTATCGCACTCCTGTTAATTCTCCTCTGCCGTTATGTCTCGTGCCGACAGTCTTCACTCGGACCACAAGCTTTCAAAAGTTTACCACAGGTCCTGAAAATCATGTAAACATGTGAAATTAAACCTCATAAAACAATCTCTCTTATTTGAACATGATTATCTTTTAACATAATCAAACATGGATTCCAAATAGTAGAGTGCCTAAGTGTATTTATTTTATTTATTTATAGTTTATTTAATAGGAACAGATACAGAAAACATAGACTATCTTCTTTAAGTAATCCCATGTTCGTATTAGTGTTTATAGCCAAAGGCTAATTCGCAACACCTGTCAAAGGAAGGCTTTTTGTCTTAAGGCAAGGCAAGGCAATTTTATTTATATAGCACAATTCATACACTGGGTAACTCAAAGTGCTTTACAAGAATAAAAGACAATTTACAAGATTTAGATAAAGAAGCATAAGAAAAAAAAATAAAAACATTTTAAAAAGAAGGGTGCAGATAAAAGAAAAAACAAACACTTTAGGTTGTAGTGTAGGCGGAGCTAAAGAGGAAGGTTTTTAACCTCTCCTTGAACATTGTTAAAGTTGAGGCTGTTCCAGGTTTTTGCTGCATGAAACTTAAACGCTGCTTCACCATGTTTAGTTCTAACTCTGGGCACGAGCAGAAGGCCTGTCCCAGATGTTCTCAGAGTCCGAGGAGGTTCATAAGTAACTAGCATGTCAGAGATATATTCTGGTGCTAAACCTTTAGAGACTTGTAAACCAGCAGTGTTGTTTTAAAGTCTATTCTCTGAGCAACAGGAAGCCAGTGCAGAGATTTTAAAACTGGCGTAAAGTGGTTGTACTTCCTGGTTTTGGTTAGAACCTCGAGCAGCCGCTGCTCTGAATAAGCTGCAGCTGTCTTAACCCTCGTTTTGAGAGACCAGTGAGCAGGCCGTTACAGTAATCTAACCTGCTGGAGATAAAAGCATGGATAAGTTTCTCTAAGTCTGGTTGAGACATCATCCCTTTGACTCTGGAAATGTTTTTAAGGTGATAAAATGCAGATGATGTAATTGACTTAATGTGACTGTGGAAATTCAAGTCTGAGTCCATGATGACCCCTAGATTTCTAACCTGGTTTTTAGATTTTAGAGAAAGAGACGCGAGGTGACTGCTGACACTTTCTCTTTGTTTCTGTGGCCCAAAGATGATTAGTTCAGTCTTGTTTCTGTTCAGTTGGAGAAAATGATTTTGCATCCACGTGTCAATCTGTTCGATGCAGTGACACAGTGAATGGATTGGTCCATTTTCACCTGCTGTGAGTGAAATGTAAATCTGAGTGTCATCTGCATAATTATGGTAGGATACGCCACAGCTGTGTATTTAGAGTTAAGATATAACTCTAAATGGAAATGAACAAGAAAAAAGAAAAAAAAAAGAGAAAAATTACACATTAAAAACAATCAAAAGTTATGTTTATTATTGTGATATTATGTATCACACATGGTCACACTGTTGTTGCTGTACGAGCCAGGATTTTGTCCGTTTTTTTAGGGTAGACAGTTTAGTTGGAGTCTTTATCACAGCAGGGAAAGAAAGCTCGATTTTAAAACCGTTCAAGACCAAACAGAGCGGCGACAAAATCTTTGTATTTAAAAAAACGTAAGCACATTCAAATGTTAAACAATTTCCAATCATATTGGATGTATTTATACCCATTATTATTATTATTATTATTATTATTATTATTATTATTATTATTATTATTATTATTATTATTTTATTATTATTATTATTATTATATTTATACTGGCCTTCATTTGTAATGATAGCTTTTTAATTATGACTTTTAAAATTTAGCTGAGAGTCTAATATAACTAATAATATAATATTATAATAATATAATTTAAAGAAATAATATAATATTTCTCTTGTTCTACTTCAATGATTTCATTTTTCATTTCAATGTTTAAATTATTTGCTGTTGGTGCCTTTTTTTCATAGAAAAACATGGATTTGGTTTTATTTGTATTTAGTGTCAAAATTGACACTTTCTCAAGGCTGTGTGTTAAATTTACTGCCGATTACAGCAGGGTTCCTGTCGGCCACATAAACCACAGGCGTACATTTGAAGGCAAACTTCAGGGAGTTCATTCATGTACAGGGTAAAAAGAATAGGCCTCAATATAGTTCCTTGAGGGATTCCTGTAATAATTTGACATGGGGCTCATTGCTCACAACCACGTAGATATGACTCAAACCGAAACCAAAAAAGTGCCTGGTTTGTTGAAAGAAGATCATTTTGAGATAAGAAGGCTATGATGTTCGGTATCAAAAGCCTTCCTTAAGTCTAGAAACACTGCGCCCACCATATTTCCCTAATCAAGTGACTGCACAATGTTTTCTAGCAATACACAGATGGCAGATTCAGTAGAATAATTTGAGTGGCCACAACAAAAACACCTCCTCGGCCAGATTGAAAACCTTGTGTTTTTGTGGAGTAAGAACAGCCAATCTGCAACAGTTTCAGCAAAATACATTGTCTTGTAAACGGCCTCTAAGACAGGGACACAAAAAGTATGCATAAAAGGGAGTATTATGTATTTTACTGTATACGACATGTTCAGGGGGGTCATCTCCAAACTCGTAATAAAACAAAATGGCTGTGTTTGAAGGCACTTGTTAGTTGTTGATAATTGATTACTCCAGTTGGAAAATGTCTTGTAAACTCACTCAAAGATTACTACAATGAAATGCAGTGAACAACATTTGTCACTAGAGGCAGAATACAGTTACAAAAAACAATCCAATCACAATGAGACACTACTTTAATTTGTAAATGTGGACACATTGTTATTACTGTTCGTGAGAGGAGACACCTCAGTCTCGTTTCATCTGGTTGCCTTGGTATTCATAAAGATGAACCGGATGAATTTTGGGGAAATGGAACTCTCCAAAAACTGTATCTCTGCAGCCTGGTCCAACAGATGTAAAAATGGATGGAAGTTTCTCAAAAGTTTCTAGATGAATTTGCTGGGACGTCCACTCCTGAGAAGATTGGAGAAGATCTCAACTTTTTTTTACAACTTTTATATCTGTTATAGGCAACATGCCCATAAGTGCAATTTTCTACAAAAAAGACAAGACAAGACAAGACATTTATTTTTGTATAGCCCAATATCACAACAACAGTCGCCTCAAAGGGCTTCACAGACTGCACTAGGCAACATCCCCTGTCCTTAGACCCTCCATCAGGGTCAGAGAAAAAACTCCAAAAAAACCCAGCCGGGAAAAAAGAGAAACCTCAGGGAGAACCACAGAAGGAGGGATCCACTCCCAGGACGGACAGGCCGTGCAGGAATGTGTCCAGGACAGTTGAAAAATACATAGAAATACACAAACATATTCACAAATAAAAACATTCATATTGGCAGTGTCCAGTGTCCACTCTGAGTGTGCAATAGTAGATGGGGCCGCAGCCAACATCAAGGTAGATGACAGATGGGTGGGGGCCCTCACACTGGAGCACAGGCACCCAGCAGGTCAGAGGTTTGCGTCCACCCTAGGAGGAGGGAGAAAAGAGAAAAAAAACAAACTGTAATAGGTAGATGTGATAATGAGCGGCTTTAGTGTGTACCTACAGCTACAACCAGTGTAAATGTGTACCTACAGCTACAACCAGTGTAAACGTGTACCTACAGCTACATCCAGTGTAAACGTGTACATACAGCTACATCCAGTGTAAACGTGTATCTACAGCTACAACCAGTGTAAACGTGTAACTACAGCCACAACCAGTGTAAACGTGTATCTACAGCTACAGCCAGTGTAAACGTGTACCTACAGCTACAACCAGTGTAAACGTGTACCTACAGCTACAGCCAGTGTAAACGTGTACCTACAGCTACAGCCAGTGTAAACGTGTACCTACAGCTACAACCAGTGTAAACGTGTACCTACAGGTACAACCAGTGTAAACGTATACCTACAGGTACAACCAGTGTAAACGTGTACCTACAGCTACAACCAGTGTAAACGTGTACCTACAGCTACAGCCAGTGTAAACGTGTACCTACAGCTACAGCCAGTGTAAACGTGTACCTACAGCTACATCCAGTGTAAACGTGTATCTACAGCTACAACCAGTGTAAACGTGTACCTACAGCTACAACCAGTGTAAACGTGTACCTACAGCTACAACCAGTGTAAACGGTACCTACAGCTACAGCCAGTGTAAACGCGTGTACCTACAGCTACAACCAGTGTAAACGTGTACCTACAGCTACAACCAGTGTAAACGTGTACCTACAGCTACATCCAGTGTAAACGTGTATCTACAGCTACATCCAGTGTAAACGTGTATCTTCAGCTACAACCAGTGTAAACGTGTAACTACAGCCACAACCAGTGTAAACGTGTACCTACAGCTACAGCCAGTGTAAACGCACCTACAGCTACAACCAGTGTAAACGTGTACCTACAGCTACAACCAGTGTAAACGTGTACCTACAGCTACAACCAGTGTAAACGTATACCTACAGCTACAACCAGTGTAAATGTGTACCTACAGCTACAACCAGTGTAAACGTGTACCTCAGCTACAACCAGTGTAAACGTGTACCTACAGCTACAACCAGTGTAAACGTGTACCTACAGCTACAACCAGTGTAAACGTATACCTACAGCTACAACCAGTGTAAACGTGTACCTACAGCTACAACCAGTGTAAACGTGTACCTACAGCTACAACCAGTGTAAACGCTACAGCTACAACCAGTGTAAACGTACCTACAGCTACAACCAGTGTAAACTTATACCTACAGCTACAACCAGTGTAAACGTGTACCTACAGCTACAACCACTGTAAACGTGTATCTACTGCTACAACCAGTGTAAACGTGTACCTACAGCTACAACCAGTGTAAACGTGTACCTACAGGTACAACCAGTGTAAACGTGTACCTACAGGTACAACCAGTGTAAACGTATACCTACAGGTACAACCAGTGTAAACGTATACCTACAGGTACAACCAGTGTAAACGTATACCTACAGCTACAACCAGTGTAAACGTATACCTACAGCTACAACCAGTGTAAACGTGTACCTACAGCTACAGCCAGTGTAAACGTGTACCTACAGCTACAACCAGTGTAAACGTATACCTACAGCTACATCCAGTGTAAACGTGTATCTACAGCTACAACCAGTGTAAACGTGTACCTACAGCTACAACCAGTGTAAACGTGTACCTACAGCTACAACCAGTGTAAACGTGTACCTACAGCTACAGCCAGTGTAAACGCGTACAGCTACAACCAGTGTAAACGTACCTATAGCTACAACCAGTGTAAACGTGTACCTACAGCTACAACCAGTGTAGCGTGTACCTACAGCTACATCCAGTGTAAACGCGTGTATCTACAGCTACATCCAGTGTAAACGTGTATCTTCAGCTACAACCAGTGTAAACGTGTAACTACAGCCACAACCAGTGTAAACGTGTACCTACAGCTACAGCCAGTGTAAACGTGTACCTACAGCTACAACCAGTGTAAACGTATACCTACAGCTACATCCAGTGTAAACGTGTATCTACAGCTACATCCAGTGTAAACGTGTACCTACAGCTACATCCAGTGTAAACGTGTACCTACAGCTACATCCAGTGTAAACGTGTACCTACAGCTACAGCCAGTGTAAACGTGTACCTACAGCTACAACCAGTGTAAACGTGTACCTACAGCTACAACCAGTGTAAAAGTGTACCTACAGCTACATCCAGTGTAAACGTGTATCTACAGCTACAACCAGTGTAAACGTGTACCTACAGCTACAACCAGTGTAAACGTGTACCTACAGCTACAACCAGTGTAAACGTGTACCTACAGCTACAACCAGTGTAAACGTGTACCTATGATTAATCAGTCTCCATACGTTTGGTGAAATACGTATGTTTTGAGTTTGCTTTTGAAAACCTCAACAGAGTTAGCTCGCCGCACTTCCACCAGGAGCCCATTCCATAAAAATGGGGCTCTATAAGAAAAGGCTCTGTAGCCAGCAGACTTCTTCTTTACTCGAGGAAGTTGAAGGAGGCCAGCGTCCTGAGAGCGAAGGGTACGAGCTGGAGTATACCGGGTAATGAGGTCAGATAGGTCAGAGGGCGCGCGTCCACAAAGGATTTTATATGTTAACAGGAGAACTTTGAAATCTGCTCTAACATGAATAGGAAGCCAATGTAATGAAGCCAGGACCGGAGTAATGTGATCAAACTTCCTGGTCTTTGTTAAAAGTCTGGCGGCTGTATTTTGGACCATTTGTAGTCTGTGAGTACTTTTCCTCGGCAGTCCAGAGAATAACACATTGCAGTAGTCCAGCCTGGATGTGACAAATGCATGAATGAGAATTTCAGCATCAGTTAAAGAGAGGCAGGAGCAAGCAAGAGATATTCCTCAAGTGAAAAAAGCCTAGTTTAGTGACCTCACTAATGTGCTGCTGCAGTGATAGTGTGGAGTCAAAAATGACACCAAGGTTCCTCACAGTGTTGCCGTGCTCCAACACACAGTTGTTGATCGAGACAGTAAGATTGTTGAACTTGTGCCGATAACTGGCAGGACCAATTAACAAGAGCTCTGTTTTATCCGAGTTCAAATGGAGGATTAAGCATTTCAGTAAATGTTTATAGCTATAGCCCATGTTTGTTTTTGAACATTGTTATAATGTAGTAGACATTCACAATGAGCCTATCTATTGCTCTCAAAGCTAACTCACTGTCTGAGTGTCTCAGTGCAAAAGCCTTTGTTGTTCGTTTTGGTCGAGTACTTTGTGAAAACTACTTCGGATGTTAATTTTGTCCTCTCAGGTAGTGTTATATGCAGTATTCGGTAAAAGAGTTTGTTGACACTGGTGTTAGTGGAAGAGCGCAGTAATCGGGTAAATGTCCTCCTAGAGACAGAACAACATCTGACAGGCCTGACCCAAATCTTCCTGTGCTCTCCTTTAGCCATCCTTCCCCTGTGTCCATCTTAACTTCAGCCCAGCCTCAATCTGCTCATCTGATCTGGGTCCTCGGGGGCCACCACCAGAGCATGGGGTAATGTCCTGGTCAGCGGTTCTGGCTCGTCAGTGGACACTTGACATTTTGGATTCCAGTTCTGAGGCTCCACTCAGATGGAGTCGCCATCTGTGGGCGCTCTTATTTTTGTATGAGAGCATATAGGATTACTCTGCTGTTACTATAGAAACACTGCAGGATTACTTTAATCCTGTAGCAGATACCGCCGGAGTCTTGCGGTTTGCTCAACCATAAACTCTGCTTTTCTTTAAGGGTGCTGCAGAGCCTGCACTGTCATGTGGAAAATCTCAGCTGCAGACATGGCATTGTCCATTTAAAACCGACTTGAGGTGAAGAACTCGGCTTTGCAAATGGTTGAATAGTTTTGGAAGTGATGAGCAGGGAACTTTAAGGATTAAAGCGTGGCATCAAGCTAATGCTGATCCGCACACCATCTTCTATACTTTGTGCATGAAAGTTTGATGAGTTATAATGGAAGAGGTGTAAAGAGTAAATCCTTAACAAGTCATCTCAGTGCAGTTCAATAGCTGCCTTGGTTACACAAGGCCTTCTGCTTCACTCATGCAATCGAGCAGACACAAAGAGTGTGAAGAAAAAAATTATTTTGAGAAAACGGCCTTTAAAGTAACACTGCATAACTTTTAGCTAGTATCATTAAGCTTATAAGTTTATATTCCAAAAATATGCATTCTCTTATTGATTTCATGGTTCTTAGACATATATAGAAATAATTTATATATATTAATTATTTCTATTTCACTAACACAGTCTCTTCAGCTGGACAGTAAACCCTGAAATAAATGATATATAATTCTTTATAGTTTTATTTGTACAAAATGAACCAAAATGATCCTACTAAGGACATGTTTTTGTCTTACAAACTTTACAGTTTTGGATAGTTACCTCTTTAAAACAAACACAGTCTGTAGAAGGATCATCGCCATCTACGACTACAACTAAGACTACGACATTCAGTTGTACTGTTCTTTTAAAGACTCTGAGTTTCATAAACTTACTGATTTGTTGAACTGCTTGTCTTGTATAAAGAACTGGTTATACAATAACTACCTACAGCTGAATACAAAAAAGACTGAAACTTTAAACTTTGCACCAGATCAAAAAATACCTCAAATCAAACAACACCTTGGTTCCCTGGGTTCTTCCGTCCAGTCGAGCCTCAGAAACCTTGGTGTTCTGTTTGACCAATCGATGTCTCTGGACAGTCATTCTAGACAGTTGGTCACAAACTGTTTTTATCATCTGAGAAACATTTCTAAATTGAGAGTGTTTTTGTCTAAAGCTGACTTGGAGATGATTATTCATGCTTTTATTTCTTCTCGTCTTGATTATTGTAATTCTCTTTTTACTTGTTTTAACAAATTGTCTCTGAGTCGACTACAAATGGTGCAAAATGCTGCAGCCAGGCTTTTAACTGGAACCAACAGAAGGGCTCACATTTCCCCGGTTTTATCCTCATTACATTGGCTTCTAGTCAAATTCAGAATTGATTTTAAAATTTTAGTCTTGACTTTTAGAGCTCTGCATGGACAGGCCCCCCAGTACATCACTGACCTGCTGACCCCTTACTCCTCCTCCCGCGCTCTTCGGTCTTCTGGTCAAAACCTTCTAACGGTCCCCAAAACCCGTTTTAAAACTCGGGGAGACCGGTCTTTCCAAGCAGTCGCCCCCAGACTCTGGAACGCCCTGCCCCTGTCACTGCGAGTGGACGCTTCTGTTGATTCTTTTAAAAAGCAGCTGAAGACACTTTTATTTAAACAAGCTTTTATGTTTTTAATATTTTGTGGTTTTAATTTTTATTCTCAAAGTTTTATTGTTCTTTTAGTGCACTTTGTAAAGCACTTTGTGATTTATATCTGTGAAAGGTGCTATATAAATAAAATTTACTTACTAAAAAATTTACATCTAGTGGCTAAAAGTTACATAGTGTCGCTTTAAAGTTTTATATTTTTTTAAATTTAAAATTTTATTCTATTGAAACCTCCAACCTACAATCAAAATATTTATTCAGTTTATTAATAACAGCAGTGTATAATATTTCAGACACATGGATATTGATAAATGTATAACTTATTAATACGGAATTGTCCCCGTTTGTTTTATGTCTAGAACAGAACATGAATAAAGGTCTCCGTCTGTTTACAGCCTAAATAATATGTAGGCCCCTCCTCTATCTCCTGTCGCTGTCTTTTTATCTTATTGGCTGTGCTTCTGTTTTGGTGCCTGCGTTTCAAATAGGTGGACTGAAAAATGTTTGCTTTTAAAAGTTTAACCATGTCAGTCTCACCTCATATTTACAACAACAATAATAATAATAATAATAATAATTTATTAGGCCCGAGCCGGTAATGACCGGGAGGGCCTATTGTTTTTGCTCGGATTATTTTTTTTATCTTTATTGTCGACCTATGATCCTAAATTTGACCCAGTGAACATGCACGAAAAGTCATTTTTATCGGTCCCAGACTTCTAGCTCGGCGAAAAATTTATGTATTTGAAGTCCCCGAAAAAAAAATACAAAAAATGACTCAGTGGCGACCCCTAGAAAAGTCAAAATACATTGGGCCTATGGAAAGTGAAAGTAACTTTTTTCCAACGTAGAAAAATGAAACTTGGTACATCCATAGGACACCTCAGGGCAAACAGAAAAGTCTATGACAGCCACACCCTAAACTCAACAGGAAGTCCGCCATGTGGGGTGAAACGCATGGCCACTAAAATCGCACCCCTTGCGCATAAAGATGCAAATCATTGTGTTTTAATCTAAATGGCCCCAAATCTGATGAGTATCATCTAGACACGTGTGCCAACCAAAGTTGTGACTTTGTTGTTGATATCTTATCGGGTATGGGTGTGGCAAGCCTGTAACGAGGTGGCCATTTTTGTGAAAATAAAATGTCTCTTAACTCTCAAACGCCTTCTCGGATCAAGTTGGACCCAAAATGGCGTTTGTGCACATTTATGACCTGAACACAAAAATATGTAAATAAAAGGGTTATCTTTAGAAATGGCTCTCCAGCGCCCCCTACAAACTTATAATGGGACCCAAGAATTTAGTTTGTCATAGAGACATAAAATTTGGTACACACATCTCTTATGTCATGACGAGCATAAAAGACAATGACAACCACCCCCTATCTATAAATGTGTTGCCATAGCAACGTCCCAAATATGTCGAAAAAGTCAATGGGAAGTGAAAATTTTAGTTTGTCGTAGGCAAATGAAACTTGGTACACACATCCAGTATGGGCTTATGAACAAAAAAGCCAATGGGGACCACACCCTATCACACACGGGAAGGCGGCCATTTTGAATTGAAAATGTGAACCGACTTAAAATACACCTCTTTTTTGAGTTCTTGAACTAACTCTAACATTTCAAATTAAACTATATAGATCATGAAATCAAATACTCACTGTTTAGATCCTATCTCACTCTTATTATTAACCTTTTAAACAAAACTACACCTCACACAATATCAATAGAAATGACCAAACAAATTTAACTGAACAAACTTAAATTTACTGATTTAGCAAATTTAAATAGACATTTTGAACATTTTAACACAAGGGTATCACTTTTCCAATACCTAATTTAATTTAGTGGGCCCACTCACACAGTCCATAGAACATTATTGCAGTTAAACCAAGCCTCTCTCATGGAACCTCTAAAATGGTCCTCGTGTAAGGGCGCCGCCATACGGTGATTTTACAGCGAAATACAGCAATATACCTCCGTCCACCAGAGGGCAGGCTCCAAAAGCGGAAATATAAGGAGAAACCCAATGGTGACTTTACAAGAGTAAAACTCATGTTTACAGCCTGGTACAAAAGATGGCTCCGGTCTCTGGAGCTAAGTTTTTACTACATGACAACTCTGGGGGGGGTGAATTTTTGATTAATATGTTTGTTTATGCTATCTAAAAACTATTGTTTTACTATGGAAAAAGCCCGGATGTAACGGCCATTTTATTGCCCATTCATAATGACAATATTGGTGAATAGGGGACCAATGGGCGGATATCATCCATATTTATACAATCTATGAGTTAAACCCATATAGTTGCAGGCCTGTGCGGTGCTTGGGAATGGTGAGGCCTAAAACATATTGGCCGCTTCACTCTACGAGCCAAATAAATTATATAAGTGGTACCTGGTCCTGGAGTTAAATGTCTGGTTGCTCACTCCACAAATGGAAAGGATAAGCCAGGGCGTGTTCTAAGATGGCGGCGCGGTCATGTCCACTGATCTCCTTTGCGTTGCTCCTCACATACACGTGTCCCGGTCCGGAAAACACCAAGAGGTTAATTTGTACAGTCTTTTAGCTCTTCTCAGTGACCCATCTTCATGTTCCAAGCCGAGAACATGAAGAACAGTCTTTTAGCAAGCTGATTTAACTTTACTCTACAGGAGCGCAGCTGCTTAGCTAGAGGCTGCTAATAAACTAGAGCTAATGACTTTCTCCAAATTCTTAGCTGCAGGTCCGTCTTCAAGCTGAAAACGTCCATAAGCTTTCCAAACATGTGTAGAACAAGTCACCACTTCAGACTATCGGGCTAACAGTCCAGAAAGTTGTTTCCACCTCACGAAACATCAGACACGTTTTCTTTTTCCTCTCGTCTCTCTGTTTTTTCGCTGTTTCACCCCGCGCATACCACATCCTTTTTTTATGTAAACAGCGCTAACAGGATTAGCATTTAGTACACTGCTTGGTTTTCTGGCTCAACCTTTTTCATACCACTACTTTTTCTGTACTTTTACTCTGATAAGTCTTAGGCTAATTTCCATCCATTGTCCCAACATTCCGACAACCTTTGGGTTATAGGACAACTGTAAAATGGTGGTAAAATGGGGACATTGGAGACAGGGTCTGTTTAAAAGTGGGACATTTTCATGTTTTTATAGATATTTGTTGGATATCAGACAGGGAGTGAAAAGTAAATAGGGACAAATAGGGTCACCCTATAAGAGCACTATCCACACATTCACATCAAATGCAACGTCGTTCCTGGATTTGTCTTGCAGATGTGTAAACACTTCTGCTGAATCTCTCACACACCACCCATGATTCTGTGGATCCATGACCATTTTCAGCCCTGATCCAGCCCATTTAGGACAAAATAACCACTGTTGAGGGAGCAAACTGGCCCAACATCTCAAAATGTACCACTTTTCACCTGCCGTGTCTTGCCTTAAATACCAGTCCGGTTTGAAAGAGACAAGGCTCTACAGTTGTGCAATAATTTCAATAGAATGAAAAAAATAATTTTATCCTTACCCCATTTATTCAACAGTAGCAAGAACTGTAGACAAAGGAATGAAGGGAAGCGGCAAGGCCATTTTCCTGTAAAGCAGAGAGTTTGATGACAACAGCTACGTTAAAGAAACTTTTAAAAGAAAATACGTAGTCCTGAATTTAGATATTTAGATTTTTCAATAGCTGCATTTCCATAAATGCTTTTCTCTCCTATATTTAAATATTTCTCTAAATTATTTAAGAAAGTAGTATACACTCAAGCACAAAGGTTTGCTTGCAAACACTCCACAAGGTTATTTTTCTCGCTCATTTGGAGTATTTTTTTTTTTTTAGGGGGGTTTCTGTAATCTCAAATAGGTAATGGAAAATGAAAGAATTTGGGAAAAATGTTTGGGTATAAGATGAAACTGCAATATTTTTAAAAGTCTGCTGTGAGTTTGGTCCCCTGCAAACCGCCACACTCCACTGGTCACGGTTTAAAACTGGCTTTTTAAACCGTAACCAAACAACGAGGCCTTTCTCAAGAAACACACTAGATGGCGCTTTTAACTTAAAGGCTAATACAGCATTTTTTCTCCTCAGTGCTCTTTCTGTTTTGTTGGTTAGTTTGTTCTGCTCTCAGGAATGTTAAATATTCTGACGTTTAAGTTTCCAATTTATGATGCCCTTCCTTCCTTTGGGCTTGAAAAGTGTGAAAATTTCCTGCCTGAATTAAAATTATAATACACTGTCTAGATGCATTAAAAAAGACAAACACAAGCCAAAAGTGACAGAACAAAACGTCTCAAAACTCTTTAGAAGCTCTTTTTCTCATGGTTTGTTTCCTTTATCTCTTTGTTAATTGAAATACACTTAATTCACATTTTGCTTTGTTGGGAACACAAATAAATAAATCTCTTTTAAAGAAAACAAGACCTATAATGTGCTGTGCCCCACTCATGTTTGTTCCTCTATCTTTTCTCCTTCAGGGTCTGAAGGCGGCTGACAACGACCCCACAGCGCCTCCCTACGACTCTCTGCTGGTGTTCGACTACGAGGGCAGCGGCTCCACTGCAGGGTCGCTCAGCTCGCTGCATTCAACCTCCAGCTGCGGGGACCAGGACTATGACTACCTTGGCGAATGGGGGCCGCGCTTCCGCAAGCTGGCAGACCTGTACGGAGGCGGGGACGATTAGAACCTCCAGCACCGCCCGCCGCAGCCCTATCCCTACCAGGCTCGAGACGGGGACACATTGGGGACTTAAATGTGTTGGAGTACAGTGGAAGAGGTACTTGTGTGCGACCACAGGACTGGCTCCCTCTTGAGGAACGGACTCTTGGGAACATGCTAACTGCCGGTCTGACAAGGCCGGGCCAGCATTCAGGCTAAAAACTGAATGATTGGCTCTAGGCTAACAGTGCACAGTGCAGGACAGTGCACTGGGGGTTCTCAGTGGGGTATGGGTGGTGGTTGTGAATTGTTGGTGAATTAGCCCTGGAAGATTGGTCAGAGTTCAGGTTTGTAGAACATGTCTGAGCAGAAAACAAATTCAATCAGAGTGGAACAAATCATTTAAATGAGTCATGCCACAAACATGATATCTGCTTAGATGACATAGACATAGAACCTTGCTACATTGGTGCATTATTCTAGAGTGGTGCTGAAATGTTGGATGTAGAAAGTTCTATTTTAATCCACATTTTAATACCTGAGAAGATTTAACTGGAAATACGTTTGCCTTTTTCTTTAGAGTTTCAAAGTAAATATCTCCATATTCTACTCTACTCTGTAAAATATTTTGTAATCTCAGTGAGACTTTCTTGGTGAAATAAAATAAATACACACGTGGACAAAATTGTTGGTATTCTTCTGTCAATGAAAGAAAAACTCACAATAGTCACAGAAAAAACTTTATTCTGACAAAAGTAATAATAAATAAAAATTCTATGAATGTTAACCAATGAAAGTCAGACATTGCTTTTCAACCATGCTTCAACGGAATTATTTAAAAAAAATAAACTCATGGAACAGGCCTGGACAAAATTGTTGGTACCCCTAACTTAATATTTTGTTGCACAACCTTTTGAGGCTATCACTGCAATCAGACGACTCCTGTAACTGTCAATGAGACTTCTGCACCTCTCAGCAGGTATTTTGGCCCACTCCTCATGAGCAAACTGCTCCAGTTGTTTCCAGTTTGAAGGGTGTCTTTTCCAGGCGGCATGTTTCAGCTCCTTCCAAAGATGCTCAATAGGATTGAGGTCAGGGCTCATAGAAGGCCACTTTAGAATAGTCCAATGTTTTCCTCTTAACCATTCTTGGGTGTTTTTAGCTGTGTTTTGGGTCATTGTCCTGTTGCAAGACCCATGACCTGCGACTGAGACCAAGCTGTCTGACAGGTGGCCAAGCCACCTTGGATCTCTTTAGAAGTCTTTCTGGGCTCTTTTGTTACCATTCGAATTATCCGTCTCTTTGATTTGTCATCAATTTTCCTCCTGCGGCCACCTCCAGGGAGGTTGGCTACAGTCCCATGGATCTTAAATTTCTGAATAATATGTGCAACTGTAGTCACAGGAACATCTAGCTGCTTGGAGATGGTCTTATAGCCTTTACCTTTATCATGCTTGTCTATAATTTTCTTTCTATTCTCCTGCAACAACTCTTTCCTTCGCTTCCTCTGGTCCATGTTGAGTGTGGTACACACCATGTCACCAGACAACACAGTGACTACCTGAAGCCCTATAAATAGGCCCACTGACTGATTACAAGATTGTACACACCTGTGATGCTAATTAGTGCACACACCTTGAATTAACATGTCCATTTGGTCACATTATTTACAGTCTTTTCTAGGGGTACCATCAATTTTGTCCAGGCCTGTTCCATGAGTTTATTTTTTTTAAATAATTCTGTTGAAGCATGGTTGAAAAGCAATGTCTGACTTTCATTAGTTAACATTCATAGAATTTTTATTTATTTTTACTTTTGTCAGAATAAAGTTTTTTCTGTGACCATTGTGAGTTTTTCTTTCACTGACCGAAGGGTACCAACAATTTTGTCCACGTGTGTATAATTACATTTCTACATTTTGCATTAAATCCACCTCAGTTTTAAATAACCTTTTATTACTTTTAATACATATTCACAAAGACCTGTAAGTCGTTGTCAGCAGGGAGAATTAGACGTCACATAATAGTTTTCTAGTTGTCAGAGGGGAAATTGTTTCAGTAACAATAAATGGTGGTGAATTGCACAAAGTAGAAGTGGTATAACTATGTAACATACACTTCTAAATTGTCTAACTTACTTTTAACCATCCCAGCAATGTTTAAACATTTCCTAGCAATGCAAGGGTCTACACTGTCAAATGCCCTAAGCAGCTGGAATAGGCTCTAGTGGGATTCGAAAATGGATAAACTAGTTTAATACTTGAAAGAAAAAATGTCTTTTCACTAAGCCTACTATCAACAGCTGTGCATTTTTTGCGCATTGCTATGGTTCCAAAATGGCTTGGCAAAATAAACATTGTGCATACAGTATATCTAGTATTGTTGCACATCCTATTGGAAGAACAAGTTCTTTGTCAAACCTTGTGACTTATGTGACTTATGCACCATAAAGCTATCAAGTACTAAAAGAGGATCTTTAAGGCATACATATATTACAGTCCCCAATCAATATTTCATCCTTTTTGATAATTAGCTAAGAAATGGATTTGTGGTGGTATTTAGTATGATTTTCCTTCCAACTCTGATTTAGCTTCTTCACTCAGACTCTGATCAGCTCTCCAGAGTAAGGCTGCACTTACAGTCATTTTCTTGAGCTAATATGCTAACTATTCACAACCACCATGTCACATCCTTGTTACACCTTAAGAGCTACAACAGCCATGTTACAGACCCATTAACACTTGAATCTCACAGTACAGGAGCACTGGGTTCAAATGTGCCTTTTGTACATTCGTTTTTGATTGTGTTCAGTCTGGATTCTGTACGTTGCTTTAAAGCTCCCAGTGTTTGAACAACAAGGAGCACGCCGCCATGATACTGACTGTACGTGTGCGAGGAGTGTGTATGAAGTATGTATGAGGTATTTACCACTATGACACACTGGATGGATGCTCTACAGGGCAATGGCCACTTTGAGAAGCCTTGGAATAACATCACAACATATAGCCTCTGTCCACAGCTCTGGGTGTTTTGTCAAATAACTGGTGCTTTTAACGTGTTTGTAACATTCCGGAGCCTGCTTGTAGAAAAGGTCACCACGCTCATTGTTATTTGCTCATATCCAAAAAACCTATTATATATCTAATATTTTCTGTTTCTGACCTGAAATGTATTCTGTTTACTTTGGTTTGTTTGCTCTCTATTGCTTCTGTGGCTGTGTAAACAAGACAATGTCACAATCCAACCCAGCCGCTCGGCTCTATCTGTGCTACATTTACAGAAAGAGAGGAGGACGAAGGGTACACATGGACATGGCAGGTCTTTCTGTGAAGAGTTTGCATGTCCTCCACGTGTTACTGTGGGTTCTCTCCAGGTACTCCGGCTTCCTCCCACCGTCCAAACACATGCATGTATAGTTGTCTCTAAATGCCAGCCCTGCGACTAACTGGGTGTACCTTGGACAATGGCTCCATTCACCCGCGACCCCTAACGGGACTAAGCGGTAGAAAATGAATGAATGAAAAACTCTGGCATACCTTGTAACAACACTCAGTTACTTTCATTATTATATTTAGTTTTATACTAACATAACACTAACAAAGAATAAAAAAACAAACACGAATAATAAAGTACATTATTATTTTTTGTAACAAAACCACTTCCTCCTAATGTTTGAACTTAGCAAATATATAATTTGTTCCAAAAAACTGAATGTAAGCAACACTGCCAAATTGCTAACATATTTGTCTGTGAATGGTCAAATGTATTGGTCAGTCGTTGTGTCTCATTTTAGTTCAGGGGCCACATACAGCCTCAAGAGGGCCTCAAGAGGGCCTCAAGAGGGCCTCAAGAGGGCCTCAAGAGGGCCGAACCAGTTAAATAACAGGCCACAATCAAATATTTTGATGGACCATATATTGCCTTAAAAAATATCTTGATTAACAATATTAAGTAGTAAGTTTTTTTTGGTACTATGCAATATTTAAATGCAATAAGCTGGAGATGTGTATTTAATCTGAAGTATTTAAATAGAACCAACAGTATAAAAATATTCACTTAAAGGAAAAACTGCAAATCAGTCTTCAAGTAACACTTTAAATAAATAACAGTAAATAACACTGCTTTTGATTAGGAAAAGTTTAGGTGACGTCAAAAAGAGCTGCAGACCACGTGTACCCCCCCCCCCTCATTCAGAAAACACACGAGGAGACATCAATGTGTGGCGGCTTTCTTGCTGCTTGTCACTTTAAAAAGATGGAATTGTGTGGAAGGGCTCCAGACTAACTTTTTTTCATCTATGTCCCAGTACCGTCCCCGAAAGCCAGCTCAAAATGTCTCTAAGGAAATGTCAACTCTCCCCATATTTATTAAAAAATATAGGCTAATGTTTGTCCATTTGTAAGTTTATAAATGAATGTAATTTATAATAAATAAAAATATTAACAAAGTTTAATTAAAATCCTCAATAAATCTGCCTCTGATGGATTTAGACCTGGTTAATTACTTTGTGTTTAATAATTAGTTCTTATTAACTTTAGCTGAGACCTAAAACCACTTTAGTTTAAACCCAATAATTAACACTGGTCTCATGTGTTTTCCTAAAACAGTAGAACTTTATCAAAACAACTCTTATTTGTTTAACTGTTACCTTTTTATGCATTTTTAACTCTAATTTATTAATTAGAACAAGAATGTATTCACAATAATAATTAA
This sequence comes from Perccottus glenii, assembly GCA_024416835.2. Taxonomy (NCBI): domain Eukaryota; kingdom Metazoa; phylum Chordata; class Actinopteri; order Gobiiformes; family Odontobutidae; genus Perccottus; species Perccottus glenii. Next base: position 2,458,961 of record CM044559.2, on the reverse strand, counting down.
TGTGAGGACCTGAAGTACTTCTCAAAGGACCGGATTTGGTCCATGGACCATAAGTTGGAGACCTCTGCTCTTCAGTGTCTGCAGCAGAGACTCACAAAAGGCATCACATGATCCAGAACATTATGACAGACGGCTCTGACTGTTTATGAAATAATAACTTACGTCTCAGAGTTCAGACTCGGGACGACAGCATCAGGTTAAAGTTTAGTCCCTTTGCTAACACAGATTACAGATTAGATTTTTGTCCGTTCTGGAGAGAGTACAGCAGTAGAGCAAGTGACACAGACGGTTAACGAGTCAATGTCTTTTTCTAAAGTGGATAAAGCACAGTGGCAGCTCTACTTTAACTACGTCTACAACGTCCATATTAAACATACATGTGTAGGCTTTATATAAGCACAGTCAGGCGTCATTTATCAAGCCCAAAAATATTTATCGAGCATGTTTTGTATATTGAACGATAAGTTGATATGGTAATTATTGTGACAGGCCTAATAACAGCATAATAACCTCTAAATAAAACTACTTTAAATGTTTCCTTTGTTTAACTGCAAAGAAGTATAGTTACATTATAATGTCAGTGAGCTCATCAATTGCAACTGTCAAAGGCAATTGTTGGCAAAAACAGTTGTTTCCTCAGACCTGCTAACAATTCGTTAATCTTCTCTCTCAGTTGTATTTTTCTCCATGGTGAGTGTCATCGTGGGGCTGAATAAACTGCACTGAAACTTGCTACAAACCGAGCACACAGCTTTCACGTTCTCCTCAGTGAATAAATAGGAAATGGTCCATTTTTCTTGGAAAACGTTACACTCTACTTTTGTCCTTTTTGACGTTTTAGATCATTTGAGTGTCACACAGAGTCATTTCAACGGCAGTGTTGCTCACATTTTGCTCATACAAAATGGCTGCCATGCATTTTCAGTTCTGAGTTCTCTCAGTGTTATGTTATGTCCACTACTCTTACTAAAACGGTTTACTGCAACCCCCAGTGAAATATTAGGATTAGTACTTAATAATAAAATACAATACAATACATATAATAGTTACATTTATTTAAAAATTGCAGTTAATGTCTATGTAATTTTCACACTTTGCGCACCTTCTGGTGGTCTGGTTTTGGCCCATGGGCCACTTACCCCCCCCCACCTCAAATTTTGAGAGTTTAATAAACAGAACATTACCAAAGCAACTGTTACTATATCAAAATTCTGAAATGTATTACTTTTGAGAAAATTTTCTGAAACATACTAGGCCCTTTTGAGAAACAAACTAAAGTAATAAAATAAAAAGGTGAGCTTTTCTCTATAATTTTCATTTTAGAGAATTGTAAGTTAGGTGTTAGTCATTACTTTGAAAAACTGATTAAAAGACACTTCCCCTGTTTTGAGAAAAAAATGAATGCTATGTCAAAATTTTAAGAAACTTTATCAACAATTTGAAATATTTATCCACTCTTTTGGAAAAAGTAAGAAGTTTGAAGCCTGTAGACAAGCTAAGATATTAATTCACTATTAAGAAAAACTAGTTCAACATTTTAATAGAAATACCCATCCATCCATCCATCCATCTTCTACCGCTTATCCGGGGCCGGGGCGCGGGGGCAGCAGTCTAAGCAGAGACGCCCAGACTTCCCTCTCCCCAGACACTTCCTCTAGCTCTTCCGGGGATACCGGGCGTTCCCAGGCCAGCCGAGAGACATAGTCCCTCCAGCGTGTCCTAGGTCTTCCCGGGGTCTCCTCGGTGGGACATGCCCGAAACACCTCCCTAGGGAGGCGTCCAGGAGGCATCCGAAACAGATGCCCGAGCAACCTCAGCTGGCTCCTCTCGATGTGGAGGAGCAGCGGTTCTACTTTGAGCTCCTCCCGAGTGACCGAGCTCCTCACCTTATCTCTAAGGGAGCGCCCCGCCACCCTGCGGAGAAAGCCCATTTCGGCCGCTTGTATCCGGGATCTTGTTCTTTCGGTCATGACCCAAAGCTCATGACCATAGGTGAGAGTAGGCGTAGATTGACCGGTAAATCGAGAGCTTTGCCTTACAGCTCAGCTCCTTCTTCACCACGACAGACCGGTACATCGACCGCATCACTGCAGAAGCTGCACCGATCCGTCTGTCAATCTCACGTTCCTCCTTCCCTCACTCGTGAACAAGACCCCAAGATACTTGAACTCTCCACTTGAGGCAGGATCTCTCCACCAACCTGAGACAAGCCACCCTTTTCCGACTGAGAACCATGGTCTCAGACTTGGAGGTGCTGATCCTCATCCCAGCCGCTTCACACTCGGCTGCAAACCGCCCCAGTGCACGCTGAAGGTCCTGGCTTGATGGAGCCAACAGGACAACATCATCTGCAAAAAGCAGAGACGAGATCCTGTGGTCCCCAAACTAGACTCCCTCCGGCCCTGGCTGTGCCTAGAAATCCTGTCCATAAAGATAATGAACAGGACCGGTGACAAAGGGCAGCCCTGCCGGAGTCCAACATGCACTGGGAACAGGTCTGACTTACTGCCGGCAATGCGAACCAAGCTCCTGCTCGGTCGTACAGGGACCGGACAGCCCTTAGCAAAGGGCCCCGGACCCCATACTCCCAGAGCACCCCACAGGGCGCCACGAGGACACAGTCGAATGCCTTCTCCAGATCCACAAAACACATGTGGACTGGTTGGGCAAACTCCCATAAACCCTCCAGCACCCTGGAGAGGGTATAGAGCTGGTCCAGTGTTCCACGACCAGGACGAAAACCGCATTGTTCCTCCTGAATCCGAGGTTCAACTATCGGTCGCATTCTCCTCTCCAGTACCCTGGCATAGACTTTCCCGGGTAGGCTGAGGAGTGTGATCCCTCTGTAGTTGGAACACACCCTCCGGTCCCCCTTCTTGAAAAGAGGGACCACCACCCCGGTCTGCCAGTCCAGAGGTACTGTCCCCGATCACACGCGATGTTGCAGAGGCGTGTCAACCAAGACAGCCCTACAACATCCAGAGACTTGAGGTACTCAGGGCGTATCTCATCCACCCCCGGTGCCTTGCCACCGAGGAGCTTCCCAACTACCTCAGTGACTTCAGCCTGGGTGATGGACGAGTCCACCTCTGAGCCCTCGGCCTCTGCTTCCTCAGTGGAAGACGTGTCGGTGGGGTTGAGGAGATCCTGGAAGTATTCCTTCCACCGTCCAACAATATCCCCAGTTGAAGTCAGCAGGTTCCCACCTCCACTATAAACAGTGTTGGCAGGGCACTGCTTCACCCTCCTGAGGCGCCGGACGGTTAATAGAAATACAGAACTATTATTTAAAATGTAATAAAAAGAAGTGAGGAAGACGACTTTGACAAGCCGCACTGCTTTCCCGACGCTAATGCATCTTCAAACTGATAAAAGCTGAAAAGGTGTTGGTGTCATGTAACTTAACTGCTTTTGCTCATTGGATTGGAACAATGTCAAAACATTTGCTTATTGCCTTTTTGTTTGAAAACCATCTGGGAACACTTTTCCCACATTAACAAAACATTCAGCAATTTGCCCAAAAGTGGGATTTTCATCATCTTGGAACAGTTACAGTTCTTCAAAAACCTTTTCTAAATGAACCAGTGTTAACCAGAGCACTAAGTCCTGCCACTGAGAAGTCATTTTGAGAAACTAAGCTAAAGTTAAACACATAATCAGTGTTTGCTATATATATAGTCATTATTAGGAACTATTAATAAAAGTCATTGAACTCAAAAGAAAAAGTACAGTGGTAAAAAAAATATAAATGTTATTGTAGTATTCCAACATATACTGAAAAATGTAAACGTTTTAGTGATTATTTTAAAAACTATATTTTGATCAAATTGACAATTTTCTATTAGTCATTCAAAAATCCTTAATTTTCTTCTATTTTTAAAAGATTTAAAGTTATTATTATTATTATTAAACATTATTAATAAACATTTGTTTGTTTTAATGAGCTATGTCAAACAATAGTGTGATACTATGCCAGAGTTTTCAGATTTTTTTGTTATGTTATGTATGTTATTTTTTAAATTCCACAATTTGTGAGAAATCTAACATTTCAATCAAGGCTGTTGATTCTCTCAATTGATCTTAATGTTAGAATTGTGTTAATCCTAAGTTTTCAGTTCCTACTACTTTGAGATACTGTGCTATTATTTATTAAAAAGTAACACATCAAGATTGTAATACATTATTTTAATGAATCTATTTTTCCATTAACAGTAATCCTTTTTAAAAACCTGTTGCTTCTGGCTCCGAACTCTTGTCATTGTTGGACCCAGAGCTGTGCAGAGACAATTGTTTCCGAGTGGTTTCCAAAGCTACTTAGAAGACATGTACAGTACTGCTAGACTTTAGTTTGAACCTTTTGGATTTGATTTTATTTGTATTTTTGCTTTTGATCACAATGTAACTTATGCAGCTGATCGCTAAAGGGAGTTACCTGTCCTTGTTTTTGTAGCAACAGTACTTCTCCATACTCTGCTGTGGTGGAATACAAACTAAAAAGGCAATGTTTCTTCTGTCTGCTGATGATTTGCCTTAGTGTTCTCTGGTACTCTCCAGCTGGCTACTCACTGTAAACTCAAATATGTACAGACTGTATTTTTCTCTTGTTGTTCTTTTGGCTGTGGTTTATGCTACTATCCTGAATTCTTGTATATGTGTCATTTGGATTACAAATTAAAAACTTTTGCATGTTTTTATCTTTTCATTTTGGCAACACAGTATTTTTCACATTGGTTACAGACAAAAGACACACTGCACTGTCCAATTGTATGTTGGCAAATGCAACTATGGGAGGCCTGTCAAGCTTTAAGGATATACTATACCCTCTAATGAGTGTTATACATTCATTAAGTCATTAACTGACTGCAACAATAGTATTTGTTACAAATTTCTCTGTTCTTGTAGGACAGGGGTGTTCAATATGTCGATCGCGATCTACCGGACGATCGCAAGGTAGTTTTGGTAGATCGCATGACATTAAAAAAAATCCATCCAATCTCTTGGATGCGCAAACAACGACGCTAAGTGCAGCAAAACTAACGCTTAAGCGACTTACCTCCAACTTTTAAACCTCGTTTTTTTTTTCTCTTAAACGTAAGAAAGGGTATAAAACTGAGTGAGAGAACTGGACCAAGTAAGAAGACAAAAACTTATCGCTTTCATACGGAATGGGAGGAGGACTTTTTTTACGATGATGTTTTCAAAGTGCATTTGCCTCATCTGTCAGCTACTGTCCGGACTATGGATCCCTGGATGATTCAATTCAGTGCAAGTCATCAGCGTAAACTCAGGTAATGACGTGAACCGGACATCTGTTTTAATAGAGGTTTTAATCCTTTGCTCTGCCACTTTCCAGAGAGTCCTTCACAACGCACGCTTCCTAATTTGTCCCATCGAGAGCAGAGACTACGTTACCCATACACCCTTGAGTTTTACAAGTGAAAAGCGCATGCGTCGCTTATACCCTTTTGCACATTATTTATGTTCAGTAGCTCTTTTTAGCTCAAGCAAATCCACAAACTAATAAAAGGATTTATCTTTTTTTTTAAGGTTGTCTGTTGACTGCTGTGTATAAAACTCCTTCAATATAGTTGTTGTTACCTCAGGGGATGAGGGGAGTCAAAAAAAATAAAATAAAAGGCTATAATAGAGTACGGCACCTCTTTTGGTCCACTTACAGCACTGTACATAGTTAATTATGTTGTGTTGTGCAGTATTATGGTTTGCAACATTCATCAACATACATTGAACATATAAAGAATACTTAATATATTTGTAAATAAATATTTGCATTTTTGTAGTGGGTAGATCATTTTGACTTGGTCATTCTGGCCATAGACTCGTAGAACATCCTGAGCAAGTCCGGCAGATGTCAAAGGACCTCAGCTCGCTGGGACGCCGCGTCTTTGGGACCGGAACGAGGCACGACGTCTTCCACACCAGGGGGACTCTCTGGAGACTCAGGCTCAGGTTGAAGATCTGGTGCAGAACTCCGCAGAGCTGGGGGGCACAAGCTTTCGGGACTCTGGGGCTCACGCCATCAGGGCCTGCAGCTTTTCCTGCTCTGAGTCTCTGCACTTGTTTCCTCACCTGTTCAGCAGTGAACGTCAGTGTGGAGGTGTCGGGAGGGTGAGGGGTGCCGGTGATCAGTGTGAAGGGGTCAGAAGGGTTTGGGGACAAGGTGTGAGTGGGGTCATCATGCAGATGAGTGGGGGGAGGAGGGGGAGGGAGGGAGATAGGAGTGGCTGCTGGCTGCCGCTCTGCTGTGGAGAGAGGAGTGTGATCAGAGACCACAGTGTCATAACGGTTGAAGAACCTGTTAAACACATTGGCCTTGTCCACACTGCCCTCAATGCCTCCACCACTGGTTGGCTTGTGTCCAGTGATGGTCTTCATGCCACTCCAGACTTCCCTCATGTTGTTCTGCTGGAGCTTCCACTCCAGCTTCCTCCCGTGCTTCTTCCTGGCCAGCTTCATCTGCACTCTCAGGTCCCTCTGCGTAGCTCACACATCCTCCCTGTTGCCCGCACTGAATGACTTCTTCTTCTTATTGAGTGTGATTTTAATGTCCTTTGTAATCCATGGCTTGTTGTTTGGGTAACAGCTCACGGTCCTTGCTGGGATAATGTTGTCCTCACAGAAGTTGATGTAGCTGGTGATACACTCAGTAAGCCCATCTATGTCCTCTCCGTCTATGTCCTCTCCATCTATGTCCTCTCCGTCTATGTCCTCTCCATCTATGTCCTCTCCGTGGGGCTCAGTGAGTATCTGCCAGTCTGTCAACTCAAAGCAGTTGTGTAGTGTCTCCAGTGTCTCGTCAGTCCATCTTCTTACTGTCCTTGTACTCGGAGGCTGACGTTTCACTAGAGGCACATAGGAGGTGGTGAGGTGCACCAGGTTGTGATCAGACCTGCCCAGCGGGGGAAGGGGGGCTGAGATGTATGCATCCTGAACATTTGCATAAAGCAGGTCTATTGTTCTTCCCTCTCTGGTGGGGCAGTCCACAAACTGTTTGAAGGTGGAGAGAGTCTTGTCCAAACTCACATGATTAAAGTCTCCAGAGATGACAATGAAAGCGTTGGGATGAGCGGTCTGAATCCGGGCTGTTGCAGAGTGAATGGTGCCGCAGGCGCTGTGGGGTTTGGCAGATGGGGGCACATAAACAGCCACGAAGATAACGTGTGAAAACTCCCTGGGCAAATGATAAGAACGTAATCCAACAGCACACAGTTCCACGTCCTGATTACAGATACGCTCTTTAACTGTAATGTGACCAGGGTTACGCCAGTGTTCATTCACAAGCACTTCAAGTCCGCCCCCTTTGCACTTTCCGCTGCTGGTGAAGTGCCGGTAACCCTGAGCCTTTACAAAATGGGGGTGTTCACAACTTAAATTTTAATAAAACATTACAAAAAACATTTAGTTCATGTGCTGTGTATTTTCTGTATGTATATGCATTTTTTTTTCCTGTGTATCTCACACAATAAAATGATAATCTAAATGCAGTCAAAACTCAACAATGCAATTCAAAATGCACAGATTGTTTTCAGAGAGGGGACTGGCACTGATGGAGCCAACAATGGAGGTGTATTGTGGAGTGAAGCCTTTAGGTTTACTTTTATGGACTTATTTAAATGTTCATCTGTCAGTCTGCTTCTGAACTAACTTTTATGGTACCTTAATAAAGTTCCAGCCATCGTGGTCATAGCCTCTTTTACAATCCCATCATCAGTGAATGGCTTTTAGTGCTTCTTTAAGATGTGCTCCACTTTAAAGATTCAAGATTCAAAGATTCAAGTTTCAAAGTGTTTATTGTCGTGTACAGACAGAAAGCATGTTTCCCTATACAATGAAATTCTTACTTTGCCGTCCACAGTAAAATGTCACACAATTAAGTAAAAATAAAAAATAAAAAAAATAAGACAAATATACAAGTAATAATAATGGAAGTATACCAAAAAAAAAAAAATACAAATATACAAAAAGTGTAAAGTGTAGTAAGGTGAGGTATGCAGTTGTGAGTTAAAGGCCTCTTCATTTTACCACTTATACCTTTTAGGATTAAGACAAATATAGTGCCGTTTTGACTTATTCATTTCTTTATGTACACATATATAACAATTAGTCAATACATCTTTTATACTTAAGTATTCAAAAGTAAAAAAAAATCAATTCTCAAAGCAAAAAATTGTTTATTATGATGCCTTTATCTTGCAAAAACATTATGTGTTTTGAGTTATTAAAATGCATCCAAATGCTGCTTCTTTTTCTACTGTCTATCAGCAGGCACACAAGAAAAAAGGACTCAAAATGCTCAACAAAGCAATAATCAAACAAGAATCAATCAAACTGCAAAAATATCCCAAAAAAACTACAGGCTAAAACAAGGTCAAAACAGGCAAGGGTCAGACACAGCGAGAAGTCACTGGAGAAAATGTCTGGAATGCTGACATGACAGAACAAGACAATCTGGCAGAGAACAATGGGAAGCAGGTGAGTATATACAGTATTGTTCAAAATAATAGCAGTACAATGTGACCTAATCAAATGTGATCTAACCAGAATTATCCAGGTTTTTAGTATATTTTTATTGTTTAGTGACAAACAAGTTGCTGTAGATTCTCAGAAAACAAACAAGCAGTGTCTGCCGTTGACTGTTCAAATTAAAAACTATTTTGTACAAACATTTTTGTTTCTAGGATTAACAATCCTGTGAATCACTAAACTAATATTTAGTTGTATGACCACAGTTTTTAAAACTGCTTCACACTTGTGGCCCCTCTCAGCTGTTATTCCACTCCATGATTCTTTATCAACATTCCACAATTCATTTACATTTCTTGGTTTTGCTTCAGAAACAGCTTGGATTAAGGTCCAGGGATTGGGCTGGCCACTCCATAACATTAATTTAGTTGGTTTGGAACCAAGACTTTGCTTGTTTACTCGTGTGTTTGGGGTCATTGTCTTGTTGAAACAAACATTTCAAGGACATGTCCTCTTCAGTAAAAGGCAACATTACCTCTTCAAGGATTTTGACAAATTCAAACTGATCCATGATCCCTGGTATGTGATAAATAGGCCCAACACCATAGTAGGAGAAACATGCCCATATTATGATTCATTCACTGTCTTCACTGTCTTCACTGTGGACTGTGGCTTGAATTCAGAGTTCGGGGGTCGTCTCACAAACTGTCTGTGGCCCTTGGACCCAAAAAGAACAATTTTATTCTCATCAGTCACAAAATGTTCCTCCAAAAGAGGGACTTTGCGGGGGATTCTTGAAAATAGATTAGCTTCACACAGACGTCTAACTGTCACAGTACTTACAGGTAACTCCAGACTGTCTTTGATCCTGGAGCTGATCATGAGCCTTTGTCATTCTGGTTATTCTTCGATCCATGTTGATGGTTGTCTTCCGTTTTCTTCCACATCTCTCTGGTTTTGTTCTCCATTTTAAGGCCTTGGAGATCATTTTAACTGAACAGCCTATAATTTTTTTCACCTCTTTATAGGTTTTCCCTACTCCAGTCAACCTTTTAATCAAAGTACACTGTTCTTCTGAACAATGTCTTAAACAAATACATGTTCAACAAGTGCTGGCTTCATCCTTAAATAGGGTCCACCTGATTCACACCTGTTTTTCACAAAATTGATGACCTCAGTGATTGAATGTCACACTGCTATTTTTTTGAACACACCCTTTTCAACTAATTGCCCATTTGCACAGCCTTAAGAGCGTGTATATCATGAATGCTGGGTCTTATTATTATTCTGGTTAGTCACATTGTACTGCTATTATTTTGAACAATACTGTATGTACATTATCTTTTCTGGCCTCTTATTGCTACCTGTCCCAACTTTTTTAGGAATGCGTATCTCTCATAAAATCCAAAATGAGCCAATGTTTGGCATGACATTTCAAAATGTCTCAATTTAAACATTTGATATGTTATCTATGTTTTATTCTGAATAAAATATTAAAATTTGAAACTTCCACATCATTGCATTCTGTTTTTATTAACAATTTGTACAATGTCCCAACTGTTTTGGAATTGGGTTTGTATATGTAATTGTGTTCAATATAGATTATTCAACTTCCTTATGTAATTTTTATTCAATCAAGTTGGGTTTTAGGTGTTAAAAACCAGCCTTAACATACAGTCAGGTCTAAAAATATTGGAACATTGACACAATTCTTATCTTTTTGGCTCTATACACCACCACAATGGATTTGAAAAGAAACAAACAAGATGTGCTTTAACTGCAGACTTTACATTTAAATCAGGTGAACAGTGTAGGAATTACAACAGTTTGTTTATGTGCCTCCCACTTTTTAAGGGACCAAAAGTAATGGGACAGATTAACAATCATAAATCAAACTTTCACTTTTTAATACTTGGTTACAAATCCTTTACAGTCAATTACAGCCTGAAGTCTGGAATGCATAGACATCACCAGACGCTGGGTTTCATCCCTGGTGATGATCTGCCAGGCCTCTACTGCAACTGTCTTCGGTTCCTGTTGTTCTCGGGGCATTTTCCCTTCAGTCTTGTCTTCAACAAGTGAAATACATGCTCAATCAGATTCAGGTCAGGTGATTGACTTGACCATTGCATAACATTCCACTTCTTTCCCTTAAAAAAACTCTTTGGTTGCTTTCGCAGAATGCGTCAGGTCATTGTCCATCTGCACTGTGAAGCACCGTCCAATGAGTTCTGAAGCATTTGGCTGAATATGAGCAGATAATATTGCCTGAAACACTTCAGAATTCATCCTGCTGCTTTTGTCAACAGTCACATCATCAATAAATACAAGAGAGCCAGTTCCATTGGAAGCCATAGTTTAGTTTAGTTTAGTTTAAAAGTATTATTAGAAAACCATTTATGTCAGCACTGATTATATTTACCGTGGTTTTATTGATATTATTATTATTATGTTTTATTGCATCTTAATGTTTTATCTGCCCAGGGACTGCAGATGGAAATTAGCTTCAGCTAAATCTGGTGTAAAGCATCTTTTCTTTTGTTAGATTAATGTGTTTGCACATGGTCCCTGTCAAATACAGCACTGGTTCCCAAAGTGGGGGTCGCGGAGTGGTGGGCGGGGGGTCGCGAGATGATTTCCAGAATTTTATTTTTTTATGAATTTTTTTTTTTTTTATGAAATTTATTTTTTTTTTTTTAAAGGTTGTAATGATGCGAGTATACATTTAGGATAAATAAAATAAACTGAAAGTAAAACTTTGTAAAACTTTGTTTGCTCCGATTAATTATGACAGTTAAGTGATGGCTTGTTGCCAAGTCCGCGGGCTACTTTTAAAGTCCATTTTGGGTAAAAAGCATAGTATAATAAAATAAGCCAAACAAGTCTTCATGTTAAGAATGAATAGTACACAAACATTTCTAAAACTGTCTTTCTTTATTTTTTTAATTTTTTTAATAAAACATTCATTAATTATTTTATGATAAACATACTGTCTTAAGTGCACCCCTTTATAATCATACATTTAATAATAATAGCTAAATAAATACATTCCAAAAATAAATACAATAGGTTTAAATAATAATAATTAGCATGTGGGCTACATGCATTTAGCGCGCTGGGGTCGCGGATCGTCAGCAGTCTAATATTGGGGGTCGCGTCTGAAAAGTTTGGGAACCCCTGAAATACAGTGCCTTGTGAAAGTATTCGGCCCCCTTGAACTTTGCGACCTTTTGCCACATTTCGGGCTTCAAACATAAAGATATGAAACTGTAATTTTTTGTGAAGAATCAACAACAAGTGGGACACAATCATGAAGTGGAACGAAATTTATTGGATATTTCAAACTTTTTTAACAAATAAAAAACTGAAAAATTGGAATTGCAAAATTATTCAGCCCCTTTACTTTCAGTGCAGCAAACTCTCTCCAGAAGTTCAGTGAGGATCTCTGAATGATCCAATGTTGACCTAAATGACTAATGATGATAAATGGAATCCACCTGCGTGTAATCAAGTCTCTGTATAAATGCACCTGCACTGTGATAGTCTCAGAGGTCCGTTTAAAGCACAGAGAGCATCATGAAGAACAAGGAACACACCAGGCAGGTCCGAGATACTGTTGTGGAGAAGTTTAAAGCCGGATTTGGATACAAAAAGATTTCCCAAGCTTTAAACATCCCAAGGAGCACTGTGCAAGCGATAATATTGAAATGGAAGGAGTATCAGACCACTGCAACTCTACCAAGACCTGGCCGTCCCTCTTAACTTTCAGCTCATACAAGGAGAAGACTGATCAGAGATGCAGCCAAGAGGCCCATGATCACTCTGGATGAACTGCAGAGATCTACAGCTGAGGTGGGAGACTCTGTCCAAAGGACAACAATCAGTCGTATACTGCACAAATCTGGCCTTTATGGAAGAGTGGCAAGAAGAAAGCCATTTCTTAAAGATATCCATAAAAAGTGTTGTTTAAAGTTTGCCACAAGCCACCTGAGAGACACACCAAACATGTGGAAGAAGGTGCTCTGGTCAGATGAAACCAAAATCAAACTTTTGGCAACAATGCAAAACGTTATGTTTGGCGTAAAAGCAACACAGCTCATCACCCTGAACACACCATCCCCACTGTCAAACATGGTGGAGGCAGCATCATGGTTTAGGCCTGCTTTTCTTCAGCAGGGACAGGGAAGATGGTTCAAATTGATGGGAAGATGGATGGAGCCAAATACAGGACCATTCTGGAAGAAAACCTGATGGAGTCTGCAAAAGACCTGAGACTGGGACGGAGATTTGTCTTCCAACAAGACAATGATCCAAAACATAAAGCAAAATCTACAATGGAATGGTTCACAAATAAACATATCCAGGTGTTAGAATGGCCAAGTCAAAGTCCAGACCTGAATCCAATCGAGAATCTGTGGAAAGAACTGAAAACTGCTGTTCACAAATGCTCTCCATCCAACCTCACTGAGCTCGAGCTGTTTTGCAAAACTGATAGAGACATACCCCAAGAGACTTACAGCTGTAATCGCAGCAAAAGGTGGCGCTACAAAGTATTAAGTTAGGGGGCTAAATAATTTTGCACGCCCAATTTTTCAGTTTTTTATTTGTTAAAAAAGTTTGAAATATCCAATAAATTTTGTTCCACTTCATGATTGTGTCCCACTTGTTGTTGATTCTTCACAAAAAATTACAGTTTCATATCTTTATGTTTGAAGCCTGAAATGTGGCAAAAGGTCACAAAGTTCAAGGGGGCCATATACTTTCTCAAGGCACTGTATGATATGATAATTATTATATTTCATAAAAAATTCATTAAAAAAAACTTTGTCCTTCACCCTCCGCGGGTGATCTCATCCTTCAAGCTCGGGTCCTCTACCAGAGGCCTGGGAGCTTGAGGGTTCTGCGCAGTATCTTTGCTGTTCCTAATACTGCACTTTTCTGGACCAAGATGTCTGGTGTTCTTCCAGGGATCTGCTGTAGCCACTCTTCCATTTTGGGGGTTACTGCCCCGAGTGCTCCAATGACCACAGGCACCACTGTCGTCTTCACCTTCCAAGCCTTTTCCAGCTCTTCTCTGAGCCCTTGGTATTTCTCTAGTTTCTCATGTTCCTTTTTTCTGATGTTGCAATCACTTGGTATTGCAACGTCAACCACAACGGCCTTCCTCTGCTGTTTGTCCACCACCACAATGTCTGGTTGGTTCGCCATTACCATTCTGTCAGTCTGAATCTGGAAGTCCCACAGGATCTTGGCTCGGTCATTCTCTACCACCTTTGGAGGTGTTTCCCACTTTGACCTCGGGTTTCCAGTCCATACTCCGTACAGATGTTCCTGTACACTATGCCAGCCACTTGGTTATGGCGCTCCATGTATGCTTACCCTGCCAGCATCTTACACCCTGCAGTTAAGTGTTGGATTGTCTCAGGGGCCTGTTTGCACAGCCTACACCTTGGGTCTTGTCTGGTGTGGTAGATTTGTGCCTCTATTGCTCTGGTGCTCAGGGCCTGCTCCTCTGCAGCCATGATGAGTGCCTCTGTGCTGTCCTTCAGTCCGGCCCGTTCTAGCCATTGGTAGGATTTCTTGATATCAGCCACTTCAGTTATGTTCCAGTGGTACATCCCATGTAGGGTTTGTCCTCCCATGATGGTCGTCCTGCTCCTCTTCCTCTGTTCCCCATTGCCTGAGACATTCACTGAGCACGTCATCTGTTGTGGCCTTATCTTTGATGTACTTGTGCATCTTGGATGTTTCATCCTGGATAGTGGCTCTCACACTCACTAGTCCACGGTCGCCTTCTTTACGGCTAGCGTACAGTCTCAGGGTGCTGGATTTGGGATGGAACCCTCCATGCATGGTGAGGAGCTTTTGTGTCTTAACGTCTGTGATCTGTATCTCTTCCTTTGGCAACCTTATTATATATATATATAAAAATGTTTACCTGGGATCCCCACTGTATACAGTGGGGATCAAAAGTTTGGGCACCCCAGGTAAACATTTTTATTAATGTGCATAAAGAAGCCAATTATGTTGAGGTCAGGAGATTGTGAAGGCCATGGCAAAACCTTTAGTTTATGCCTCTTGATGTAATCCACCGTGGATTTTGAGGTGTGTTTAGGATCATTATTCATTTGTAGAAGCCATCCTCTCTTTAACTTCAGCTTTTTCACAGATGGCATCAAGTTAGCATCCAAAATTTGCTGAAATTTTATTGAATCCATTTTACATTACATTTACTCATTTAGCTGACGCTTTTATCCAAAGCGACTTACATTGTTCTAATGTAATTACCAGTGTTACAGCCACTGGAGGCAAGGTGGGTTAAGTGTCTTGCCCAAGGACACAACGACAGTATGAACTGTGGGGAGAGCGGGAATCGAACCACCTACCTTCCGGTTGAAGGACGACCGCTCTACCCACTGAGCTACTGCCGCCCCATTTTTCCTTCTACTCGTGAAAGGTTCCCTGTGCCACTGGCTGCAATACAACCCCAAAACATGATCGATCCACCCCCATACTTAACAGTTGGACAGAGGTTCTTTTCATTAAATTCTGTGCCCTTTCTTCTCCAAACATACCTTTGCTCATTCCGGCCAAAAAGTTCTATTTTAACCTCATCGGTCCACAGAACTTGTTTCCAAAATGCATCAGGCTTGTCTATATGTTCATTTGCAAACTTCAAACGCTGATTTTTGTGTTGAGGACGTAGAAGAGGTTTTCTTCTGATGACTCTTCCATGAAGTCCATATTTGTACAAGTATCTCTTTATAGTGGAATAGTGTAACACAACTCCAGTGTCTGCCAGATCTTTCTGGAGGGATCGTGCAGTCAAGCGTGGGTTTTGACTTACTTTTCTCACAATCCTGCGAGCCGTTCTGTCTGATATTTTTCTTGGTCTTCCAGATCTTGCTTTAACTTCCACTGTTCCTGATGACTGCCATTTCTTAATTACATTCCGAACAGAGGATATTGGCATCTGAAAACGCTTTGCTATCTTTTTATAGCCTTCTCCTGCTTTGTGGGCGTCAACTATTTTCAGTTTCAGTTTTCTAGACAACTGCTTAGAAGAACCCATGGTGCTGATTGTTGGGGCAAGGTCAGATGAGTCTGGGCATTTAAAACCTTTGAGATTGACATCACCTGGTCTATTCAGACGATGATTGAGAACAATCCATGACACTGTCAGGTCCTAGCTTGCCAAAGGGGGCAGTACAAGGTATTAACTCTGCAGGGTGCACACACTTTTGCAGACACCATTTTTTTGTTTTCTGTTATTTTGAAAGTGATATTGAAAATGATGGAAATAAAATCTAACTTTTTTTGACTGATTATAAGGATGTCTAATCTGTCATTTGATGCCCTTTGGAGACTTTTCCATCTTTTATTGGCGTCTTTATTTAATTTATTAATATATTGTTTATATTGTTTTTAGTTACTGAGTGCTCATAGTTCTCTACAGGTCATGTCAAATCATGTCATGTCCTTCATGTTAATCCAAGCATGAAGTAGACATAACCAGACAGAGGCATGGGTGTATGACAGATAAGCCTCCTACAGCTTTCACTGCAGTGATATAAAATCTCATGTTTTGTTTACTAAGCAAAACTCACTCTGTACCATTGATATATGTTTGTCTGCTTTGCTTCATTCTTGCAAGAATTAAATCTGGCCATTTACTTTTTAAATATACTCTGTCTACTTGTCTCTTTGGATAACATAAGGATATAGAATTCCTATAACATATATGATTGTTATTTTCCATAAGTTTCCATAAGGACGTTTACACAGGCGTTGACCACACGGACCAATCGCAGGCGAGCAGTGACGCCATCTGTCACTCAAGCAGCTGCTCCTACGTCCCTCACTCACCCTTTATGTCTCTGGACCACAGCTAATTCTGACCAATGGTGCAAAACTATTGCCATTGTAAACAACATGACATTGCTCTGATTGGTTAAAATTACATTTGGATAAGTGGTCACTGGCAGGATTTCCCCAAATATTTCTAAGGACTGTATCTGTGTCCACCTTACCTTTAAAAAAGCTTTCTGTGACAGACCATCTGCAAAACAATGACATCATCGGCGATATAATAGAAGCAGACCTTTTCAGACAGAGTTACATTGTTAATAAATGATATAAATAAGAGAGTAAATTATTGTGTTTAGCAGTGAGAGGCTAGTTTATTCCCATCTTTCTGAACATTAAATTCATAGAGCTGTAGGAGTTCCCTATAATTTAGAGACCCAATATTTGAGGCACATGTTCTGCTTGTGTTTAATGCAGTGTAGACAATAAAAGCAATTCATAAGCAAAAACAGCTGTTGCTAATAAACAGTAGCTTTGTTGTCAGGAAAAAGTAGAACATTTATGAACATCATGTTTTGTGTTGGAATATGACATTTATCATAAAACAAGGTGATTTTCTTTCTGTTTAATGTTATTTCTTTCGCTTCTTGTTTTCATTTGAGTGACTCAGCTGACTGCAGTGTTTAGCTTCACCTTTTCCTAAGCATACCCAAAGTGGTATGATGTGTTTTGGGAATGACCCACACTATACTGTCCCAGTGGAAACAGGGGTAAAGAGTTTTTGTTATCAACCGGCTGAAAATCCAGATGCTGGATTTTTGGTCAGAACGTTTTTTTTTTCTGCATTCTTTGGGCAATAACGTTGCAGAACCTAGACCTGACCAACTGCAGCAGCCCCCGATCATAGCACTGCCCCTCACAGGCTTGTATGGCAGGCACTGGACATGATGGGAGCGTCACTTCATCCACCTCTCTTCTTACCCTGATGATACCCATCACTCTGGAAGAGGGTCAATCTGGACTCTCCAGACCACATGACCGTCTTCCATTGTGCCAGAGTCCAATTTTTATGCTTTTAGCAAATTTTAGCGTTTCTTTTCCCCGATTTGCCTCACTGACAAATGGTTTTCTTAAAGCTACACAGCAGTTTAGTCCCAATCCCTTGAATTCCGTTTCACTTTGTGCATTTGTTGAAATGGACTTACTTTCACTATTAAACATAGCCGTGGGTTCTACTTTTAATTTTTTTTTATTTCCCCAAATGTTTAAGTTTAACACCCTGATCACAATCATTAATTTTTTCAACAATTCCTTCCTCTAAGATGATGGTACCCCATTGTCCTTCCGACAACCTCCTTAGATGATTTCTTTGCTTGGTACATGCCAATAATTTCTGAAACAGATGGACATCTTCTCCACAACCAAAGGATGTGTCTTTCCACATGATTGTTTAAGAAATGAGAAACTACATACTGCATCAGTTAGGGTTAAATATTTGGTTGCTTCCTAAAACCATAGAATGTAAAAAAAAGGATGTCATAAGCCCATCGGTCCCCTATTCACCGATATTGTCATTATGAAAGGGCAATAAAATGGATTTTCAGCTTTTACTCCAGAGTAAAACAATAGTTTTCAGATAGAGACCGGAGCCATCTTTTGTACCAGGCTGTAAACATGATTTTTACACTTAAAGTCGCCATTGGGTTTCTTCTTATATTTCCGCTTTTGGAGCCTGCCCTCTGGTGGACGGAGGTATATCGCTGTATTTCGCCGTATGGCTGCGCCATTACTCAAGGACCATTTAGGAGGTTCCATGAGAGACGCTTGGCTAAAACCTAATCCTCCATGCAGTAATTATCCAATGGGAGGCTCCTACTTTCTTAGTTAAATTCAGGTGGTGACCTTTTTTTGTCCGGACACTGTAAGTTTCAAGGTATTGCTTCCTAATACCAGAAATTGTTTTTATATATTGTATTATATGTTGCTTTTTGTGGAATAGTTTAACGAACATCTCTGTACTGTTTGAGCTGAACTGATTACTTTAAAGTCCACTTTTTTCCATTTTATGAAAGTCTCTGACCTTTTCTTCATCTGCTGCTTTCATAACTCCAGCCCCAGACCCAATTACCATCTGTTCAAAGATTACTGGAAGGAAACTGTGGGATATTTTCAGGTCAGAGCAAATTTCAAAGAATAAAGATGTCTGATTTGAATGTGCAACAATTTCATTATGTCATTACACTGTTATTATATATGTAGGATCAAAACAACTGATGTGTTTACTGTATATTCATGGTTACATTAGAGTTATGGCCTGGATTAGAGGAAATAAATAAATAAATACTCAAATAAATATATAGGTCTGAAATGATTTCCTTTAAATGATGGTGAATTTAAATTGGTTCTGTGTCCTTGTTGGCTGACTTTCACAATAGCTTCAAGAAAGTACTACAGTTCAGAAAATCTTCTTTAGATTTTATTCATAACAAACTTTATAACTATTTTTTTTATTGACCAATGATTTAACGGGCACCAAATGTATGTGCCTGTTATTCAACAGACATTTTTTTTCAAATTCTGGATGCATCAGAGACGTGAACGACAAAATAGACCTTTAAATGCTGACATTATGGCTGTTGATGGTTATAGACCCTTTTTGTGTTTGTAAACAACATAGTTGCGTGTGCATCTCGGTGCCGTTAATTATGCCTTCTATTTTTAACGGCAGATTTAGCATTGCCCATAACATCAAAAGATGTATATGAACAAAATGGTTTTGACAAATGTCTTTAACAGACATGTGTTTAATGTCAGAGCCTCAGACAGAACGTCTGGGACTAGCAAATTATTAAGGCCGGTGTGTTTGGGTAACCATAGTAACAAACAAAGCAATTAGCTTAGGTTATAGCTATCATGCAAAATCATACATTTCTATGCCAATGTAGCCTTTTTTTTTTTTACCTTTGCATTGTGTTCATTTCTCATCAACTTTATGAGAAACAACCAGCCGGTCTAGACACTTTTTCATCATTATGATCTAGGGAGTTGGGCCCAAAAGGATTCAAAGGATATTTGACATTGAACACCCGCAACACCACAATTTTGTGGTTCCTTTGGTCCTTCACCATCAAACTCCAAATCGTAAATCACAGAAGATCTCTGATTTGTCTTAAATCTTGTTATCACACTCATTCCCGTGGATGTATTATAACAACTGGATGTAGGAATGTGCTGACCTCAGTAATTTCACCAGTGGCCACTTAAGGTATTCCAGGGAAAAAAAGGAAAGAAATGATCCCATATAGTCCTATAGACCTAAATGTAAAAACAGAAAAAACACACACACCTTCCTAAATGGTCAGATATTGTCGATTTCTGTCTAGCTTCAAATACTTTACTTTTTCACTACTCTGTGCAGCCTTCAAACCACGAGACAACAGGCAAAACATGAGGACCCTAGTGCACCTTCTCTATGAGCCGTATAACACAGACAATATGTGGACACCCATGAATGTCTAACCCATGACAGTCATAAAACCCATGGATAAAACATATTTAAAAGGGACACAGGAGACAAAAAGTCTTGAGTTTATTTTTTTTGCTTTGCCTTTAAATTTTGAACATGAACCCGCCCACGTCTAAGTAACAAACAAAAAAAAAAACTATGATGAGATGAAAACTATGATAAGCCAACCAAAGGCAATAAAATGACGGCTATCCGAGGCCTAACACAACTTGCATTCTAAACCCTAACAAAGGAAAAGGCCCAGCCTAAACAAAAGAGAAACTTCTTGCAAATTTATTATGATTTATAATATGTCTTATTATGTTCAACCAAAAATATTCTTTAGTGGTTTGGCATGTTTTCCAATGTGTCCCACTGACAACACAGTTCAAGCACAGCACCAGCAATACACAACAAACGAGGGAAGCTCATTGTTGCATAAAGTTTTAATTTAATTTTAAAATCAATAATTCTCTCTGTGAAGGTGTTCAGTGGTTTGTGCCTAGGGACGGACAAGACATGTTCCTGTCCAGCAGATAAATGTTCTGGGAGAGCAGATGAAACAGGGCTCAGCCTCATCACTATTCCAGGCATGTAGAGTTGGGTTGGGCAATATGCAGAAAGTTACACAGCTCTCATTAGAATGCTCCACCGCAGTCTGTTCATGGGCTCTATACTTCAATAATCTTATGGAAAAGAGAGAAATGCCAGCCAATTCTAGCTCTTTCCTCTTGTGTGGTAGCACTTGTTGACCTTTTCTGTTTGTGAGTGGTTGAGTGACCGGAGCAGTTCTCCACCGAGCAAAAGTAAAAGTCAGATTGAAACACCTCTGCCATTCAAAGAGACGAGCCCTGCAGCCCCTTTTACATCAGTCTATTTTGCCGGTCTCCAATATGCCTGTTATTTGATTTAGGCCTGAATCACAGTCCTGGAAAGTCAAATGAAGCCAAATGAAATTAAAGATATTTTAGTGTATTTGCACTATTTGACTATTTGCTAAATGCATACAATGAAATAAAAATGCATGCTCTACTAGGTTTTACTAAATAGACAATTTGAGGCTCAGACTGAAAAAATAAAAAAAAAAACTCCAAAATTACACATTCCAACAATGGACTACAACAAGCACATCTTATCTTCCACCAAGCATTGAGTTTAACAAAGCTCACAACAGTGAGTGTGTATGTATTCAATACATATTTATAAGAGACTCACCGACAGACATCTCCAACATCAGCCCTGTAATCCATTCATAGTTCTGGTCCTGGTCTAGTTCTAATCTGGTCCTGGTCTAGTTCTAATCTGGTCCTGGTTTGGTCAATGTTGACAATAGAAATGCCTGTAAAAAAAATACCGTATTAATGCAACCCATCCTTCTTCCTCAATATCTTTCTTATATTGTTTTACCTGAGTGACTGAGAGTCTCCACAGACTCTATGCTTTATTTGTAACATTTACATTTTAAATTTAGTCATTTAGCAGACGCAGTTATCCAAAGCAACTTACATTTACATTTTTAGTTTATGCTCCTATGTAATACTACTGGAGGAAAGGTGGGTTAAGTGTCTTGCCCAAGGACACAACAACAGTATGAACTGTGGGGAGAGCGGGAATTGAACCGCCTACCTTCCGGTTGAAAGACGACCGCTCAACCACTGAGCATACAAAAAACGCTAGAGAGGAACACAGGCTCGTCCTGTGTTTGACGAGCAAGATGGCGCCTGTGTTCGGCATTGCCTCTGCTCCCTCTCTGTTATCAAATGTAATTTTGGGTTTTCTAGTGCTGTTTGTTGCTTTGTCAGCCCTTACAACTGTTAGCTGTGTCTCAGCTGCTTTTAAATATGATCGACACACCTTATTCCGAATCAATGAGCAGATGAAAGACTTTTGTGTTACCTGGGCCAGGTACACAGAGTTTTTCCCTCCAGTTTTTGAGTGCTCCACGTCATCACCTGAGTACCTGTTGCTAGCTAAGCTAATCTTCTTCCTCAGCGAATTGTTCTCAAAGGAACACCTTGACTTTATGTTTTTAACAGAGACCTGGCAGCGTGAAATGGAGTACACTCATCTGAACGGCTGTGCCCTCCGGACTGTTCTGTGTTTGGGACACCGCGGTCTCGCGCGAGGAGGTGGACTCGCACTCGTGTACCGGGACTGTTTCTGCTGCAGGTTGATGAACTCAGACTCTTTCGACTCCTTTGAGATGCAGATGACTAAGGTTGGCAACAATGACTCATTTTATTGCATTTTAATTTACCGGTCGCTTGTTTTTAGAGGATTTCTCTGAATTTTTATCTTCAATTATCAAACTTGAAAATGTTTTTAAAACTCACTAAAGCATTTTAAACAGCATGTCTGTGTCAGGACCAGGCAAAAGGACTCACAGATCCCACAAAAGACAGAGCTTTCAATATCTTTTATTTCCGAGGCAAAGGTACAAATCCCAAATCCAAGAGACGTAATCAAAAACAAGGTGAAGGTCAAAAACACTAGAATCAAATAACACACTAGGAAAGCTCACACTGGGGTAAAGACAATCTGGCACAGGACAGGGGAAAACACACAGACTATAAAGGGAACACAATGAGACACAGGTGGAACACATCAGGGGTGGAGCAGGTAATCACAGTGGAGGGAAAGACACAAGGGCAGGAAGACAATCTGGAACACAAACAGGGGTTAGTGATTTCACAATAAGACACAGGAAATGATATACATTACATAAGAAGACTAACACATAACACTAGGACATGACAGTCTCTGGTCCTACACATACAAAAAGCCACACTTTGGACCTAGTTTTCTCTTTAGGCCTAAACATTGACCAGTTGAGTCTTACAGACATTAATGTGACAGACCACTGTTGTAAATGTGGACTATCTTGCTTCCAAACCGATGTCGCAAAGACGCATCATAAATGGATCATTGGAGTAATTTGACCCCAGTGTCTTTGATGGCTGTAGTGAGCCTGAATCTGTTTTAAATAAGGTTGCTCCACTAAAAATTACTTTTTAGTAACACACCTTCCCTAAAAATCCCTGCCCTTGGATAAATGAGGAAATCTTATCTTGCAGGAGAAACTGTCGTAAAATAGAACGTTTGTGGAAATGCACAAGTTTGGAAGTCCACAGACTGCACTTGAAGGACCTCATAGTGTCACTAAATGATAAAATAAAACAGGCCAGATCTGCCTATTTCTCTAATCTTGTTGTTCTGAACAAGAAAAATCCTAAAGTCCTGTTTGACACAATATCAAGAATTGTCTCTCCTTTAGCTCCTCATTTACCAGTCCACTCAAAATCTATATACTGTATATATAAGGTACATGATATAAGAGCCTCTATAAACCCATCCTCTGTAAACACATCTTGGGGTTTATCTCCTCAGTGCTCTTGGTCCACCTTCTCACCTGTCACTGAAGAGGACATTAAGGGTCTACTAAAAAAGGTGAAACCATCATCGAGCCCTCTAGATGTAATACCAACTTCACTGCTTTTAAATGTATTTGATTTAGTTGGTCCATATGTTGTTAAACTGATCAACCCTTCTCTTTTAACTGGTTCTGTGCCCAGCTCTTTTAAACAAGCAGTCGTCAGCCCCATTCTGAAGAAGCCCAATTTGGATACTTTTGAACCAAACAACTACAGGCCAATCTCTAAATTGCCTTTTTTATCTAAAATCTTGGAGAGAGTGGCAGCTGACTGGGTTTCTTAATGAAAATAATTTTATAGATAAATTTCAGGCAGGCTTCCGAAAATGTCATTCAGCTGAGACTGCCCTGCTGAAGATTTCAAGTGACATTATGATGGCGGGTGACTCTGGGCAGTACTCTGTCTTGATCCTACTGGATTTATCGTCTGCTTTTGATACTCTGGACCATAATGTATTGTTAAAGCGTCTACAATATGAAACGGGTTTCTCTGGATCAGTTCTAAAGTGGTTTTCCTCTTACCTGAGTGACAGATCATTTTATGTCTTTATTAACAATATTCTGTCTGAAGTGACCCCTCTGTCATATGGAGTTCCTCAAAGCTCAGTGCTAGGTCCTCTTTTGTTTTTATTGTACATTCGCCCTCTTGGTGAAATAATTCACGGTTTTAAAAATGTGTCTTATCACTTTTATGCTGATGACATTCAGTTGTACTGTTCTTTTAAAGACTCTGAGTTTCATAAACTTACTGATTTGTTGAACTGCTTGTCTTGTATAAAGAACTGGTTATACAATAACTACCTACAGCTGAATACAAAAAAGACTGAAACTTTAATCTTTGCACCAGATCAAAAAATACCTCAAATCAAACAACGCCTTGGTTCCCTGGGTTCTTCCGTCCAGTCGAGCCTCAGAAACCTTGGTGTTCTGTTTGACCAATCGATGTCTCTGGACAGTCATTCTAGACAGTTGGTCAAAAACTGTTTTTATCATTTGAGAAACATTTCTAAATTGAGAGTGTTTTTGTCTAAAGCTGACTTGGAGATGATTATTCATGCTTTTATTTCTTCTCGTCTTGATTATTGTAATGCTCTTTTTACTTGTTTGAACAAATTGTCTCTGAGTCGACTACAAATGGTGCAAAATGCTGCAGCCAGGCTTTTAACTGGAACCAACAGAAGGGCTCACATTATCTTCATTACATTGGCTTCCAGTCAAATTCAGAATTGATTTTAAAATTTTAGTCTTGACTTTTAGAGCTCTGCATGGACAGGCCCCCCAGTACATCACTGACCTGCTGACCCCTTACTCCTCCTCCCGCGCTCTTCGGTCTTCTGGTCAAAACCTTGTAACGGTCCCCAAAACCCGTTTTAAAACTCGTGAAGACCTGTCTTTCCAAGCAGTCGCCCCCAGACTCTGGAACGCCCTGCCCCTGTCACTGCGAGTGGACGCTTTCTGTTGATTCTTTTAAAAAGCAGCTGAAGACACTTTTATTTAAACAAGCTTTTAGTTAATTGGGCTTTTTATGTTTTGAATATTTTGTGGTTTTTATTTTTATTCTCATAGTTTTATTGTTCTTTTAGTGCACTTTGTAAAGCACTTTGTGATTTATATCTGTGAAAGGTGCTATATAAATAAAATGTACCTACTTACTTACTACAAAAATGTCTAAGACTTCAGCCTATACCCTTTCAGTAAATGTTGAATGGAGCTCTTGTATCATTTCTGCTTCCTGTTTGAATGATGAACTAAGATAAACTAAAACAGTGACTGCTATTACAGAATCTCATTATCAAACAGATGACTTTTCTCACTTTACCGAAGTGAGAAAATGGTCCTAAAAATGTCCTGGTCTTTCGCAACCTGACTTTACAGAACTCAATCTGCAGTCTGGAGGAAGTGCCTCATGTTAACAGAGGTACCATCTGCTATCTGTTATTTGAAATGTGTGTATCCCTTTGGCAGACGACTGCCAGTTTTCAGCGGCTTGGTCGTTTGGAAGCAGGAGCCCACCAGTGCAGTGTGACACATGCATGGATTTAAAATCTCATACTTTGGTAACTATCAGTGTTCCTGGCTGTACAAAAATGTGATTACAAGACATAATAGCACTGGTAAAATAACTAACTATGACCAATCACTATTTCCAATGAGGCAACCAGCCTCTCTACTTAACAAGCCACATTTTGTGTTTAGAAATTTACATTTAGTCCTCGACCTTAGACTCTTCCATAAATTACATCATCAAAAAGATCAGGGTGATCTTGTCCTAAAACCAAGCGTCTCTCATGGAACCTCTTAAATGGTCCTCGTGTAAGGGCCCCGCCATACATCAATTTTACAGCGAAATACAGCGATATACCTCCGTCCACCAGAGGGCAGGATCTCAGGATCTCTGTTTTATTTTTTTTATCCTCAAAGCATGTTTTCTACCACTGAGAAACCAACTGTTAGTGAGTTTTTGAAATTTTACAGCTCATTTCGAGTAAACGCCAGAACATTGGAACACGAGTGCTTAGGTGTGTTCGAGATGAACTGCCCTTCGTCTGGATTCAAGACAAGGGTGGTAAAAAAACGCTGCCTTTAAGTCGGAGAGTTACTAGACGAGACCAGCGTGGTTAGGCATATATCACGCAGCCCTTTTCGTCCAAAGTATAATAATAATAATAGTCTTTATTTTTATATAGCGGCAGTAGCTCAGTGGGTAGAGCGGTTCGATTCCCGCTCTCCCCACAGTTCATATTGTTGTTGTGTCCTTGGGCAAGACACTTAACCCACCTTGCCTCCAGTGGCTGTAACACTGGTTATTACATTAGAACAATGTAAGTCGCTTTGGATAAAAGCGTCAGCTAAATGAATAAATGTAAATGTAAATAGCGCTTTTCCACCGACTGTAGTAAGGCACTGAAAGCACTGTACATACATTAAGCTATTCAGCAGTGTCAGCAGGACACAGCAACAGTATGTGGGGGAGAGCGGGATGTTATGATGTTTTGGGATGTTTCGAGCGGGGATCGAACCGCCCACCCGCCGGTTGAAGGACGGAGTTCAATAACTTCAACTTGTGTTCAACACATCATTGACTGAAAGTATTAATGACACTATTTTAATTGTTGAATTGGCTTTTAAAGCATTAAGTTTAAAATAAGATGAATTTATCTCATTAAGTTGATTTTATGGGTGCACATGGCAGAGTGATTAGCACTCTTGCCTCACAACAAGAAGGTTGTGAGTTCAAAACCCGGCCGACTCAAACGTTCTTGGCTGACTCCGGTCTTTCTGTGAGGACTCTGCATGTCCTCCACGTGTTACCGTGTCCCTAGTGAATGAATGTGAGAGTGAATGGTTGTATATCACTGTTTGTCTCTAAATGTCAGCCCTGCGACTAACTGGCCACTGTCCAGGTTGTACCCGCCTCAGGCCCAAAGCTGCTGGGATAGGCTCCAGTCACCTGTGACCCCTAACGGGACTAAGCGGTAATGAAAAAAGTTGATTTTAATAATGTATTCTCCACGTTATAAGAATTCTATATCCTTATGTTATCCAGAGAGACAAGTAGACAGAGTATATTTAAAAAGTAAATGGCCAGGTTTAATTCTTGCAAGAAGAAGCAAAAGCACACACGAACGTGTATCAAGGCTACAGAGTGAGGTTTGCTTAACAAAGTAAACAATCCATGTGGTTTTCTACACAGCAGTACACAGTGTTAAGGAGGAGGCCCTCTGCAGACCTCTCACCCAGAGCCCAGGTGGTGGTGGCTGTGTCTAGGTCTATGTTTGTAATAGCATGAAGGACAGGACATGAGCATACTGAAGAGTAATATTAAAAAATGAAAACAGACAATTCCCATAACATTCCCCCCGTTTTATGACGAATAGGCATAACTCAAATTAAACAACCTTGATGTGAATTGTATTAAGTCAGGAGCGAAAACCCACCTGACCTAGCCTAAGTACATTTGACCAATCGGTAAAGGACCTATAGCCGGGGAAAAAGACCTCCTTCCCGCCCCTCTGCCAAGGCAGCGCCCTCACATTCAAGGCCTAGAGTCCATGTAAATGTTTAAAAATAACAACTGATTACTTCTAACACTCATGTCCAATCAATGACAGAAATGATTGAACAGTTAAATCAAAAGGAGATTAACATACTGATCCTTAAAATTCAATAATACTTGAATAAATCAAAAACATAAAATCACTCCAAAATAAAGTAGAAAATATGCCGGAGGTTAAGCTGGTCGACCCATTGGACTCAAGATCTCTGGCCTGTCCCTGCCTGTCCATTTCTGTCCCTGTAACGAAAAGAAAAACACATGGAGTAAGTCGTCTTATGCACATTTATAATGATTAAAATCAATTCTCTTCAGCATAATCAATTCAATGAACCATACGGCCCTTAGGTCTGTAGTATGATCCGTCCTGGAGCTGTTGTCCCGTTGGTGTTCATGCAAACAATAACGTCCCTCAGATATCAAAGTGTTCATCTGAGGTCAAAGCCTTGACCTTAGTCGTTTGGCAGGTGCATGTCCAGGAATGTTGACCCATCAATGGCCACATTCATCAATCTCACCAACAAGCTCCAGATACATGGAAAGCAACACAAACAATAGTTATCAGACATGGAAGTGCAACAACAAGTACATGTACTGTATCTCAATACAGATTCTAAAATCACAATTTTCCAAATTTGTCTTAAAACCAGGTCAAAATTAATTTCTCTATTCCAGAATACTCTAATTCCTCTGTTAGAGTTTGAAGTCTTTTCTTAAAGGCCTTAGTTCTGCTGTAACTAGACCTGTGTTTCTTTGGAGGAAATCCTTTTGTAGATCCCCCCTTTTCAGAGCTCAGTGCCATTTTGTTCTGTCCAGTCCTTGGACCAGTTTTCTCTCATTTCCAGTTTTAATTCATCTCTTGTGTAATTCATAAACCTTTGTTGGTTATAATTATACTTAATTTAATTCACATTTGCATAAATTGTTTCAAAAAGGTAAAAATTCAAATCCTAATGCTAATTTAATTTTAGCCTTATATTCATTAAGGACACCTTCGAAGGACACCTCTGTCGTCGATGTAAATGGGGCTCTCAAATGAACCTGAGGGAGCTGCTGTTTGGCTCCTAAAGTGTGAGTTTTGACTCACGATGTTCTCCGTCACATTGTATGTGAACACAAATAAAACGAGGATCCTTTAAGGACGCATGTTTCCGGTCAGCAGGCAACGCTGGTCTAATGGTCTTACTTTCACAAAACCTCCAGACTTCTGCTTTGCACTGCACCTGCCCCTGATCTCTACGTTTGTCAAGTCCAGAGTGATGTCACAGGAAGTCATGTGACTCCCGTCACTAGCCCTGCTCCCAGGTGTGCTTCCCTTCACAGGTGTAAACCAAGATGATATAAGTTCAAAGAACTATGTTAATATTAGCTCTTACTGGTGGTGGCTATATTAATTGTCAAAACTCCTTTTCTGAACTGGTATACTTGTTGTAGTTGGCTTCCATCCAGATAAAGAACAAACAAACAAATCAGAACTTTATCTGACATTATAGACCCATAGAAAGTGCCTCCTAGGTTTTCGTCAAACGAAACCATAAAAGCCCTTAAAATGATCAAACCATAAAAATTAAACAGCAGATAAACCCTGTTTCCACAGATATGGTCTGCTGGAAATCTACTTTAATCTGAAAAGGTTTAATCAGACTAAACAGTGCTTCTCCAGAAAAGTCCTGTCAACTTTCTTTATTTCATTATTTGATTTAAACTCCTCTTTTAACTGCATTAAACAGGTTAACCAAGCATTCCTTCATCACTTTAATACAGTTTGGTTTAAATCTTCTTCTCCCCCCTTTTTGAGACGTGGGACACCTCTGTCTCAAAACACCACAAAAAAATGAAAATAAAATAATAATATATCAATAAAAAGATAAAAATAAAAAGATAAAAAATAAAAGAATGGTTTCTGCCAATTACCACTTTATATGTTTATTTCATCAATTAGCATTTCTAATTCTTCATCTTCTTTAAGTTAACCAAATAGCATCATTTTTGTTTCTGTTATATTTAAAACTTTGTTCAGCTCAGTTTTAATTTTTGTTACCATTAGTTGTAGGTCTTTACCTGTAACTGTAATTGGTATCTTCCGCAATTTGATAAATTTTAACTCAGTTGATGCAAACATAAATAATTTATATAGATCAGAACTGGTTTCTCATGATCTTTTGTCACAAACTTTTAGACACTTTAAATTCACAATTTCTTTCATATTTCCTTTTAAATCATCTAATCAGAATATTCTCAGAATATTGTTCAATTTACCTCAAATTACTTTCCTTTGAAAGAAAATACATTTTTTTCTTACTTCAAATTTTTTTCTTACTCCCCCTTGGGTCAGACCCCTCCCTCTGGGGGTAAACCAGTAACAGCAGCATGTCTCAGCTGCTTGAACACACCACAAAGCATCTGCTCTGTTCACACTGCTTTCCTCTAAAACACATTGTGAATGTCGTTTAAAAGGAAAGACTAAACATAAAATTAACAAAGTTCTGTTCAAATTCTGTTCTATTAACCTTTAAATACTTCACACATACAAATTTCTTTAGGATTTTGTTCAGTATAGATTTGTTCTATACTGTCTCTGTAAAACTCAGTTTTACCACCAGGTGCTAAATACAATAAACCAGTTTGTTTTTTCCATATTTTAACGTAAGATAAGAAACATTTTTATCAATTTTATCAAGGAAAAACCAGACCAACAGACTCACGGTAGGGGTGAAGACGACCTGGCACCGAAAAACACACAGGTTATAAAGACACACAACGAGGGACAGGTGAAACACATCAGGGTGGAGCATGCAATCACACAGGAGGGAAAGACACAAGGCAGGAAGTCAATCAAAGACACAGACAGGGGTAAGACTCTTCACAATAAACTCAATAATAATAAAAAACAGACAGACTACAACAAAATAACACCAACCGGTGTTATCCGTACATTATCCGGGGCAGGGGGTGCCGGGACGGGCACTGGGGAACACAGTTGGTGTGTTCCCCAGATTCCCATCCATCAATCCATCCATCTTCTACCACTTATCCGGGTCCGGGTCGCGGGGGCAGCTGTCTAAGCA
This sequence comes from Perccottus glenii, assembly GCA_024416835.2. Taxonomy (NCBI): domain Eukaryota; kingdom Metazoa; phylum Chordata; class Actinopteri; order Gobiiformes; family Odontobutidae; genus Perccottus; species Perccottus glenii. The sequence continues at coordinate 2,428,617 of CM044559.2, read as the reverse complement.
GAGACGACCAGACGTCCCACTCCCCAGACACTTCCTCCAGCTCTTCCGGGGGGATACCGAGGCGTTCCCAGGCCAGCCGAGAGACATAGTCCCTCCAGCGTGTCCTAGGTCTTCCCCGGGGTCTCCTCCCGGTGGAACATGCCCGGAACACCTCCCTGGGTAGGCGTCCAGGAGGCATCCGAAACAGATGCCCGAGCCACCTCAGCTGGCTCCTCTCGATGTGGAGGATCAGCGGCTCTACTTTGAGCTCCTACGGAGTGACCGAGCTCCTCACCTTATCTCTAAGCGAGCGCCCCGCCACACTGCGGAGAAAGCTCATTTCGGCCGCTTGTATTCGGGATCTTGTTCTTTCGGTCATGACCCAAAGCTCATGACCATAGGTGAGAGTAGGAACGTAGATTGATCGGTAAATCGAGAGCTTTGCCTTACAGCTCAGCTCCTTCTTCACCACGACAGACCGGTACATCGACCGCATCACTGAAGAAGCTGCACCAATCCGTCTGTCAATCTCACGTTCCCTCCTTCCCTCACTTGTGAACAAGACCCAAGATACTTGAACTCCTCCACTTAAGGCAGGAGCTCTCCACCAACCTGAAGGGGACAAGCCAACCTTTTCCGACTAAGAACCATGGTCTCAGACTTGGAGGTGCTGATCCTAATCCCAGCCGCTTCACACTCGGCTGCAAACCGTCCCAGTGCACCCTGAAGGTCCTGGCTTGATGGAGCCTTCGGCCTCTGCTTCCTCAGTGGAAGATGTGTCGGTGGGGTTGAGGAGATCATCGAAGTACTCCTTCCACTGTCCAACAGTATCCACAGCTGAAGTTAGCAGATTTCCACCTCCACTGTAAACAGTTTTGGCAGGGCACTGCTTCCCCCTCCTGAGGCGCCAGACGGTTTGCCAGAATTTCTTCGAGGCCGACCGATAGTCCTTTTCCATGGCCTCACTGAACTCCTCCCAGACCCGGGTTTTAGCCTCCACAACCACCTGGGCTGCAGTCCGCTTGGCCTGCCGGTACCCATGATCTTCCTCAGGAGTCCCACGTGCCAACCAGACTCGGTAGGTCTCCTTCTTCAGCTTGACGGCATCCCTTACTTCCGGTGTCCACCACCGGGTTCGGGGGTTGCCGCCACGACAGGCACCGGAGACTTTACGGCCACAGCAGTGGCCACATCGACAATGGAGGTGGAGAACATGGTCCACTCGGACTTAATGTCTCCAGCCTCCCTCGGGATCTGGTTGAAGCTCTGCCGGAGGTGGGAGTTAAAGATCTTTCTGACAGGGGGCTCTGCCAAACGTTCCCAACAGACCCTCACAGTACGTTTGGGCCTGCCGAGTCTGTCCAGCTTTCTCCCCGCCATCGAATCCAACTCACCACCAGGTGGTGATCAGTAGACAGCTCCGCCCTCTCTTTACTCGAGTGTCCAAGACATACGGTCGGAGGTCAGATGAAACAACTACAAAGTCGATCATCGATCTCCGACCTAGGTGTCCTGGTGCCACGCACCGTACACCCTTATGCTTAAAAGTGTGAAACACTTTTACAAAGCTCAAGACAAATTTACATTTTGTCTATGAACCAATCATAAAACAGAATTACTTGGGGAAAACACTTTTACCAAGGACGAAACAAATTTACATTTTAGAAAACAAAAAGCGAGTAGGGGCGGCAGTGGCTCAGTGTCGTCTTTCAACTGGAAGGTAGTGGGTTCGATTCCCGCTCTCCCCCACAATTCATACTGTCGTTGTGTCCTTGGGCAAGACACTTAACCCACCTTGCCTCGTATGAATGTGTTAGTGAATGTATGTGGTGTTGGTCGGAGAGGCCGTAGGCGCAGAATGGCTGCCACGTCTCTGTCAGTCTGCCCCAGGGCATCTGTGGTTACAGTTGTAGCTTACTACCACCAGTGTGTGACTGTGTATGAATAATGGACGGCCTGTAAGCGCTTTGAGTCCCTTGGTCCCTCGGGAGAAAAGCACAATATAAATCCAATCCATTATTATTATTATTACATGAGTTGTTGAATTAGCTGCTCAGCTAATGTTAGCTATTTTAGACAAACGTTACCAGCAGTTGATAGTATCTCATACAAAGTTACTTCTAACTGCTGTATTGTGTTGAACAACGCTTTATAAAACATGCCATTGTCAAACATTAGTTCATCAAATCTATCTATGTCTCAGGTCCCATCACTCTTTACTGCTGGGTCAAGAGTCATATATAGTTAACTCTCAATAAATAAATAAAGTTTATTGTTTTGTCAAACAATTAACTTGCAGAAGTGTAACTTTTCTTACCTCCAGGCTCCTCTGTAAACATCAATGACCTTCGGTTGTTGTTTGTTTGTGTTTGTACAGTGTGCGCACAGTAAACATGCACAACACTGGATGTAGTACCGCTAACGCCAGAGGTGGCACACTAGTACATAAACTCTGATATTCTGTAATGAAGCTTTTAAAGTAAGAAAATCCATATCTCATGTAGTCTCTCATGTCATACTAGCATTTTGGTGCATTAACATATGAAAACAAACTTTGTATCATTTCCAATAAACATCTTCAATAAACGGCTTTGAGTGTACAGATTAGACCATAGATTGTATAAATATGGATGATATCCGCCCATTGGTCCCTATTCACCAATATTGTCATTACGAATGGGCAATAAAATGGTCGTTACACCCGGGCTTTGTTCATAGTAAAACAATAGTTTTTAGATAGCATAAACGAACATATTAATCAAAAATCCCCCCCCCCAGAGTTGTCATGTAATAAAAACTTAGCTCTAGAGACCGGAGCCGTCTTTTGTACCAGGCTGTAAACATGAGTTTTACTCTTGTAAAGTCACCATTGGGTTTCTCCTTATATTTCCGCTTTTGGAGCCTGCCCTCTGGTGGACGGAGGTATATCGCTGTACTTCGCTGTAAAATCACCGTATGGCGGCGCCCTTACACGAGGACCATTTTAGAGGTTCAGAGGTTCCATGGGAGAGGCTTGGGTTAGACTGAGACATGGTGAACTAGCCAACTAGCCATGCATTTTACACCTAGGCCTTCAGTGGTGTCCTACCTGAATTAAACCATCTCCTAATACCATCATTATAATGTCACTGTTATAGAAAACATAATATAATACAGAGGAGAGAGCCCACCTCCTATGCATGTTATTTCACAGTGATAAATTTTGATAAACAAGGTGCTTTTGCAGAAGTGGAGAGACTCTGGCCAATAACGGAGAGATCCCCCAGTTGCTTTGTTTCACACTTTGTGAGTTAGTAGAGACCCCATTGCATTGAATTTGCCCTTTAAACGTTTAAGATCTCATATTATCTCCGCCTCGTTAATCGTCACATAAATGTATTGCCAATGTTTATCTGTTAACCTTGCGGACATTCCTTAACATCGGTGTGGTCCAATGAAAGTGTTCCTTATTTAAGAGTGACCATGTGATTGGCCCAAGCTTTTTATAAAATGCTTTATAATCAGGCCTAGATGATGTCTTAAGGTCTAATTTTGTCAAAGATCATTCTTTTTACAAAAATGGCATTAAAATAATAAACAGTCATTCTCAAATACAAGAAATAAATTGGGTATTTTCTCTTTCATTGACGCTATCTTGATGCTTTTAAGATGCACAATTGACATGACATGAGTCATGCACATTCATTTAAAGGGGGGTTTAGCTTGCTGATGTCAGTAAAGTAGCAGATAAAAAAAATAAATAAATAAATAAGATAAATGTGGTGTATCCCCAGTATAAAAGTCTGGAAATGTTACACGTTTTTGTCCTGAAGGGCAATCCTGATTATTAAAACATTAATGAGACTTAATGTTAACTCTGCTTCTGAACAAATTTGTCTCTGAACAAAAGTCGTAGTTAAATTTAAAGTCAGCATCTGTTCTAGCCATCACCTGTGCTGGGAAAGGCACGACGCCTGCCTCTCTGTTAACTGACAGCCCTGAACTTTTGGCTCTTCTGCAGCTGTCAGGGCTGTCAAGCGCGGGTGTTTGACAGTACATCAGGACGACTGCGCAAGAAGAGTAGGTGTGATGAAGAGGATAAAGAGGAAGAGTAGGCAGTGTGAATAGGAATCTTCCATTGGCAGCAGCAGACCAGCTGTAGTGGAGTGGCAGCGCTCCAGATCCTCTACGCTTTAACTTGCCACAGTGAACGACGCATCATTCCGTTCCTTCCTGGACATGTGAAAATGTGCTCCACTGGAAGAAATCTCAAAATTGTGACCAATCATCATAAAATATCTCATTTAGAGTTGCATTGCATTTCTGAAAAGACAAAGTCCAAACACAATATTCTCGTGCCATATACTTGGGCAATGATGGATGGAACCATCATGGGGCGGCAGTAGCTCAGTGGGTAGAGTGGTCGTCTTTCAACCGGAAGGTAGGCGGTTCGATACCCACTCTCCCCATACTGTTGTTGTGTCCTTGGGCAAGACACTTAACCCACCTTGCCCCCAGTGGCTGTAACACTGGTAATTACATTAGAACAATGTAAGTCGCTTTGGATAAAAGCGTCAGCTAAATGAATAAATGTAAATGGAACCTGTTGTAGTTCTTAAACCCTGAGGACAATTGTGGTTGTTCTGAGAGCAGCAGTTTACAGGCTGGCCACTAGAGGTGCTGCTGTTTTATAGGCATCTTGAGAAATTATTAAATTTTTTATTGTTCATTATTGTTATGGGAATTGTATGTGTTTTCATTTAGTGTCTATGTTTTAGTTTAGATATGATTCTTCTGTCTGCTCCATGCTATGACAAACAGGCCATCACGACCTGGAGTGAGACTGCGGAGGAGTGAACATCCTCCGCCTCCTTAACACTGTGTACTACTGGGTATAAAACGACATGTATTGTTTACCTCTTTAAGCAAACGCATTCTGTACCTTTTGATACGTGTCTTTGCTTCTCCTTGCAAGGAATAAAACCTGGCCTTTCGCTTTTATAATATAATCTGTCTCCGTGTCTCTCTGGATAATATAAGGATATAGAATTCTTATAACATTTGGTGCCGTGACCCGGATCTCAATATTCGTTGTTTCTCATGCAAAGAGGTGAGCTGACGTGCACGGAGAAATGCACAAAAAAGCATTTCTTGTAAGTCCCAAGCTGTGCTGTTAAAGCAGTAAAGGGCCAGACCTCCACTCTGTGTGTGTGAAGCACGATGACGAGATCTGGACTGAAAAAAGAGAAGAGCAGAGAGACGAGAGGACAGAACAGACAGTCTGGCTGCGGAACAACTGGACTATTGGACTGAAAATTCAGGTAAACAGCTGTTTAATTTATTTTTGGTGTGTGTGTGTGATTTTTAATACCAAAGCTTCGGAAGTAGTAGTTTGGGATTATTGCGGACGTTTAGCGGGCTGCATGTATTTACATCACCATAGTTGATGTGTTTCCATGAAGTTGGCAAACGTAGGAGATCGCCAGACGCTGATAACGCTTTGTCGAGACCCTGCCTATATGGTTTATGGTGAGATTGAAAGCTGGGAAAAAAGTATGTGTTTCGATCGAGACCCTGCCTGTGTGGTTTATGGTGAGATTGTAAACGTGATTTTCTGAGATTAATCTGTGTTAAAGATTGTTGTCTTGCTAGATTTAAGTTTGATAGATAACCTATGCTCTGTAAGTCTTTAAGGTGTTTCTTGAAACTGACTCGTGCGTTTAGTTCATTGGCCGTGACAAGTGCGAAACTCTATGCGAGATAGGGCACCTAATTACAATAAGGGTATGGGGTCTAAAGAGCTGGTCTGGGAAGCTCATGATTTACTTCAGATGAATATTCACGGATCCTAATACGCCGCATTCAAACTGTCAGATCTAACTACGAATGTCGGTTTATGGTGCGACACTCACCCGGAAGTGTGGGATATGCACAGGTAGCTCGAGCTGACTCTTTAATCGAGACCCTGCCGAAGCCTATGGTTAATGGTGAGATTGGAGTCCAGTCGCGTTGGGCGTGGCGTATAGGAAGGCGTGAGGCCTACGTGAGTGTTCACTGCTGGTGAAGCGGTGATTTTTAAAAGCCCACGAGAAGGAGAGGCTTTTGCTGAAAAAATGTTCACTGCTGGTGACGCGGTGAGTGAGCGAAAAAAAGCCCACTGAAAGTGATGGGGCTTATACTGAGAATTGTTGGCAATACTGAGAATTGTTGACCTAAAAAGTTAAAAATAAAAGGTGTGTTTGAGAGAATAAATGTGTTATGAATGGGCCATTGTTGGATGGAGAATGAGTCTAATGATGTGAATCAGAACAAAAGTAATGTTTTTGTTTAGAGAAAGTTTGAACAACATGAGAGAGAAAGGTAGCTTCCATAAGCTATATTTCTAGTTTGAGAAAAAACAGAGAAGTAGAGAAGAGATTTTGAAAGAAGTACACACATGTACTTCAAAACACTAATCATTTGTTTTTTGTTTAAATGTTCCTGGGAGCCTCTAGGTATCGGCTTCCTCCCTCCGCTCGGACAAACAGTGCCCCCTCCAAAACTTCATCTGCACCCCACCTCCCACCGGCTCCTTTTCGGCTGAAAAAAGCTGCAGACAGACGAGCAGCAGCAAACACGGAAGCGGTAAGATAAACGAATTCAGACAACGTTTATTTATTTTAAAGTTTGATCTATTGAGATTGACCAAAAAGGTATTTGAAAAGTGTGTTTGTAAATTGGATGAAACTTGAAATTAATATAAATGTAATGTATTTCTCTGAGGAAAAATGCAAAATTGCCATGGAGACCGAGAGCGAGGTGGAGGGGGGCGTGACAGACGAGAGGGCACTGAGAGGAGGAGGAGGAGGTCGAAACTGGGTCCAGACGAGAGACGAGGAGAATGACCTCATGAAGTGACCGCTTCAACAGGTCAGGTACATAAACACATAAAGACACATAAAGACACATGTAACTGCACACACACATGTAAATACAGACACATAAAGACACAAACACGGAGACATGAGACACACATCTACAGGGAAGGATGTGATTTTGGTTTATGAGAGAAAATAATGAGTATTCTGTTAAAGAACAGAGTTGGTTTTGTATTTTATGTGACATAGAAATGAGAAAATTAAAGGTTTGAAGAAGTTAAAGATCTAACACTTGATTACTTTGTAATTGGAAGAATTTAAGTATTGAAAAGTTGAATTGCGCAGAGTAAGTTTATAAAGATAATATAACTTTATAGTTGGGCCATAAGCTCACATTTAAAAAAAACAAGGTTACCAGAATCTAAGTAAAGAAAAGAATCATTTATGTATTTCTCTGGTTTGGTTTTGACAAAGTTTTGGAGACAGGGGATTCAAAGCAACCACTGTTTGGATTCACGAGGAATGTTTAAACACAAGATAACATTCTGTGAAAGTCAAGGTAACAGGAGCTTCACAGCACCCTCCTTTGCTCCATGAGCTGGAAATGTTTTGTTTTGGGTTTTTGTTTTTTAGCTCCACAGACATTGTGGGAGCCTTTACATTAAACAAACTTTTAATGTTGAGAAAAATGCTGAGTTAGAAATGTCAGTGACAGAAACAGATTGCACTGAACTGATGTGTTAAATAAAGTTTATGATACTTAATTATGAAAACTGTTTGATCTTCTGACAGGTCTGTTGATATGAATAAAGTCCACATTTGAGTTTTATTGAATCTATGAAACATGATTTGGTAAACTAAACGATTGAATTAATGAGATTGAATATGGTTTTTGAGAAGAAAAACTTAAAGTTTAAGTAATTGGAAAATTGAAATGAAGATAGTTCAAAATAAATAATAATCATTATTTATTTTGGTACTTTATAATTAAGGTATAGTGTCATCTATGCAATAAAGATTTAAACCGTAATGTAAATTGGTAATCTGGTTTTGGTGATTAAAAACACATCTATGTTAAAACAGTTTAGACTGTTAAAACGATCTTAAAGGTTTTATTTGAAAAATTGAAAGGTAATGAGAAATAAGTAAATAAAAAAGATATTTGTTAAACTAACAAGGTGAATTGTTAAAGTTTAAGAGCAATGGCTCGCTGGGTTTTAACCACTGTTTGAAGTGATGTAAGAATTTTTTTTGTTAAGTACTGGGACTAACACAAGGTCCTTTTGAATAGAATTGAATTTTGTTTTTGGTTTGTAACCTAAACAAGAAGAAAAAAAGAGGTTGAGATGTTACATTTTATTGAATGAACAGTAATGATAATTACTGATTACAATTTTGGTGAATTTGAATAAATAAAGAGAGACACGTTATTTTGATTTTACACTTGATGTTTAAAGTTTCTGTTTAACATTGAGTGAGGTGAATTCTGAATGCCAAATTAGTGGAAACATGAAAATAGTAATTGATAAAATGTTTTTATGTTACGTTTAAATTAATATGGGAAAAATACAAAAACAAACTGGTTTATTGTATTTAGCACCTGGTGGTAAAACTGAGTTTTACAGAGACAGTATAGAACAAATCTATACTGAACACAATCCTGAAGAAATTTAGTTTAAAAATAAAGCAGAATTTGAGAGGAACTTTGTTGATTTTATGTTTAGTCTTTCATTTTAAAAAACGACAGTCACAAAGGTGATGGTGTTTTAGAGGAAAGCAGAGTGAACAGAGCAGAGGCTTTGTGGTGTGTTAAAGCAGCTGGGACATGCTGCTGTTACTGGTTTAACCCCAGAGGAAGGGGTCTGACCCAAGGGTGATTAAGAAATTTTGTTTTGACGTAAGAGAAAATTGTTTTTTCTTTCTGAATAAAGTAATTTAAGGTAAATTAAACAATATTTTGAGAATATTCTAATTCAAAAGAACATGTGAAATAAATTGTGAATTAAAGGTGAATGTTTAAAGGTTGGTGACAAAAGATCATGAGAAACCAGTTCTGATCTATATAAATTATTTATGTTTGCATCAACTGAGTTAAAATTTATCAAATTGTGGAAGATACCAATTACAGTTACAGGTAAAGACCTACAACTAATGGAAACTAAAATTAAAACTGAACTAAACAAAGTTAAGTTTTAAATATAACATAAACAAAAGTGATGCTATTTGGGAAAACATAAAGAAGATGAATAATTAGGAATGCTAATTAATGAAATAACAATTTAAGGTGGTAATTGGAAAAAAAAACATTCTGTTTTGATTTTATTTTTTATTTTTATTTTTATTTTGTTTCATTTTTGTGGTATTTTGAGTCGTGGTTGTCCCACGTCTCAAAAAGGGGGGAGAAGAAGATTTAAACAAAACTGTATTAAAGTGATGAAGGAATGCTTGGTTAACCTGTTTAATGCAGTTAAAAGAGGAGTTTAAATCAAATAATGAAATAAAGAAAGTTGACAGGACTTTTCTGGAGAAGCACTGTTTAGTCTGATTAAACCCTTTCAGATTAAAGTAGATTTCCAGCAGACCATATCTGTGGAAACAGGGTTTATCTGCTGTTTCATTTTATGGTTTGATCATTTTAAGGGCTTTTATGGTTTCGTTTGACGAAAACCTAGGAGGCACTTTCTATGGGTCTATAATGTCAGATAACGTTCTGATTTGTTTGTTTGTTCTTTATTTGGATGGAAGCCAACTACAACAAGTATACCAGTTCAGAAAAGGAGTTTTGACAATTAATATAGCCACCACCAGTAAGAGCTAATATTAACATAGTTCTTTGAACTTATATCATCTTGGTTTACACCTGTGAAGGGAAGTACACCTGTGAGCAGGGCTAGTGGCGGGTCACATGACTTCCTGTGACATCACTCTGAACTTGACAAACGTAGAGATCAGGGACAGGTGCAGTGCAAAGCAGAAGTCTGGAGGTTTTGTGAAAGTAAGACCATTAGACCAGCGTTGCCTGCTGACCGGAAACATGCGTCCTTAAAGGATCCTCGTTTTATTTGTGTTCACATACAATGTGACGGAGAACATCGTGAGTGGAAACTCACACTTTAGGAGCCAAACAGCAGCTCCCTCCAGGTTCATTGAGAGCCCCATACACATCGACGACAGAGGTGTCCTTCAAGGTGTCATGAATGAATATAAGGCTAAAATTAAATTAGCATTAGGATTTGAATGTTTACCATTTGAGACAGTTTATGAAAATGTAGATTAATTAAGTATATTTATAAACAACAAAGGTTTATGAATTGTATTAGAGATGCTGTAACTGTTAATTAAAACTGGAAATGAGAGAAAACTGGTCCAAGGACTGGACAGAACAAAATAGCACTGAGCATGCTTTTAGCTGAAAAGGGGGGATCTACAAAAGGATTTCCTCCAAAGTAACACAGGACTAGTTACAGCAGAACTAAAGTCTTTGAGAAAGGACTTCAAACTCTAACAGAGGAATTAGAATATTCTGGAATAGAGAAATTAATTTTGACCTGGTTTTACAACACATTTGGAAGATTTACTGGGATTTTAGAATCTGTATTGAAATACAGCACATGTACTTGTTGTTGCACTTCCATGTCTAATAATGTTTGTTTGTGTTAATTTCCATGTACCCGGAGCTTGTTGGTGAGATTGATGAATGTGGCCATTTCTGGGTCAACATTCCTGGACATGCACCTGCCAAACGACTAAGGTCAAGGCTTTGACCTCAGATGAACACTTTGATATCTGATGGACGTTATTGTTTGCATGAACACCAACGGGACAACAGCTCCAGGACGGATCATACTACAGACCTAAGGGCCGTATGGTTCATTGAATTGATTATGCTGAAGAGAATTGATTTTAATCATTATGAATGTGCATAAGTCTCACTCCATGTGTTTTTCTTTTCGTTACAGGGACAGAAATGGACAGGCAGGGACAGGCCAGAGATCTTGAGTCCAATGGGTCGACCAGCTCAACCTCTGGCAAATTTTTCTACTTTATTTTGGAGTGACACTGTGTTTTGATTTAGGATTTGTGGACATTTATGATTTATGGACTTTAAAGAATTTGACTTTGAAGAATCAGTGCATTACTTTGTGGGTTCCCATTTGATTTGAAACATATTCCATTATAATCATTTGTTGTGTTTGTTTTGACATGTGTTGTAAGTTAATCATTTGAAGTGATTACATACGTTTGATGCTTGATGTTTGTGTTTTGTCACTGCCTTTGGGGCAAGGGGTGGATAGAAGAGTTTTTCCCAGCTTTAGGTCATTTTACCAATGGGTCAAAATGTTCTTCTGGCTAGGTCAACTGCCCTGCTGGGTTTTCGCTTCTGTCATAGTTTACAATTAACACTCAAGCTAGTAGGTTCTTTATGCTAATTGTTATCAGCATAAACAGGGGGGAATGTTATGGGAATTGTATGTGTTTTCATTTAGTGTCTATGTTTTAGTTTTAGATATGATTCTTCTGTCTGCTCCATGCTATGACAAACAGGCCATCACGACCTAGGTCGCAGACTGCGGAGGAGTGAACATCCTCCGCCTCCTTAACACTGTGTACTGCTGTGTATAAAACGACATGTATTGTTTACCTCTTTAAGCAAACACATTCTGTACCTTTTGATACGTGTCTTTGCTTCTCCTTGCAAGGAATAAAACCTGGCCTTTCGCTTTTATAATATAATCTGTCTCCGTGTCTCTCTGGTCACTCTCTAGGCACTCAAAGCGCTTTACACAGTGTTACAGAACACTCACTGGAGGCAATGTATGATAAGTGTCTTGCCCAAGGACACAACGACAGTATGTGGGGGAGAGCGGGATGTTATGATGTTTTGGGATGTTTCGAGCGGGTCGCGAACCACTCACTTGCCGGTCGAAGGACGGCCGCTCTACCTACTGAGCTAGTACGATGTGTTAATTTTTAAAAGTGCCTTCATTGTATCGTGACGTCTTTATTAAGACAAAGTCACAAGAGTGAGACGTCAGGTTTATAGACAAGGTTTTATTCACAACAATTTAACATGAACCACAGAGGGTCATTGCTCTGTGGTATTCTCAGTCATGGTTTCAGACAACAGTGCTACGTGAATACCCATCTCACTCCCAGGAACATCATTTAGCATGAACATCCAAACAGATAATCCCAACATAACCAACCATAGACAGCAACAATACATAACGGCATCAAATAATAACTGCACCAAACAACAACGGCATATGCAAATCAACAGAAGTTGGGTCAGTCATGTGACCCGGAACATTTCTCTAATTGAGCGGATCACAACAGTGTTTCGCTACAGTACTGTGCGGCCATGAGACTGTTGGGTTAATTTATTGGGAAGGCTACACAGCAAAATCGCCAGTGTTAAGTGTTAAAAATTGGATTGGAATTGAGACCAGACAGAGACATACTCTATATTAAGGCCCAATCCCAACTCCGTAACTTAGCCCTCATCCCTTGTTTTGGACACAAGTGCTGTCACAATACTCATTAAGGGGAAGGGCTGTACACCCCTTCAAACAGAGATTTTTGAGGTCCACACTTGAAAGGAAGGGCTTAGATAATTTCCCATAATGCTGTGTGTTTACCTGTGAAAGAGGTGCACCATGTACCTCATGTGTTCCTTTAATCTTGTTTGTTTATGCAATGATTTGTTTACTCTTTGGAAAGTTTAGTAAAAAAAAAGGTTTGCTAATGTTATCCTCGACAGTCTTGTATTTGCAGAACTTTTTGAACTTTCTTTTTGGCAATTAGTGATGGGAAGTTCAGTTCATTTTACTGACTCAGTTCTTTAAGTCTCGTTCAGCAAAACGAATGAATCTTTTTTCAAGTCATTTCGTTCATTTCAGCAGAATCTAATTAAAATGTTGCATATTACAATTTTTAATACATTTAGTACTTTTGGAATAAAAACTATAATAACTATAAGCTAATGCATTCATGGCCAAACTTTGAAAAATAAATTATAAATTAATTGCAGCTTACTTCAGGCAGAGAGTTCAACTCACCTCTTAATCCAAATAGTTTTTTTTCCTTTGTCACTTCATATTTAGCTTAGCATTAATTCCGTCAACATGTCTGGTCTGGGCCATGACAGCCTCATGTAGCGGTAGCTAATACATCCGTCCGTCCGGAAACAGAAAGGACTCATTCATCCCCCGAGTCGTTCGTTCGTTCGTTCACCAAGTCCCAGTCCCTGGGGATGGGACTTGGTGAACGAACGAACGACTCGGGAGATGAACAGTTCCTTTCTGTTTCCGGTAACTGCATACTCTTTCTCTATGGGGCTGGGACTTGGTGAACGAACGAACGACTCGGGAGATAAATGAGTCCTTTCTGTTTCCTGTATGAGATGTGGTGCAATGCGCATGCGCGGGTCTACACAAAAAATGAACGACTCGCTCTCTGAGATGATAGTTGTTCCCGAGTCATATTAAAGACTCGTTCAAAAAGAACGAATCGTTCATGAACGACTCATCACTATTGGCAATGTACAACACCGATATCTGTTCTTCCATTGATAGAAATGAATACGATTTGTGGTCGTAGTGAAATCCTTCAGTGTCTTGTGTCTGTGACAGGGACTGTGGAAACAGCTGCTGAGACTGTTCAGAGCAAGACTCAAGTCAAAATACTCACAATAAACATTGGCTGTATGATGAAGACGATTGTATTATTAGACATCATTGTAATATTATGCTGTTTATAGAAATATAGGCTACATTATAAACTTTATGAGATTATATATAGCGTATTATGAATACTTGTATTATATGTTATGTTATGTATGTTATATGACGTCTTTCATAAACCTTTTATTATTAAAAATCCTATTATAGATCTCTGCCCCTACAGGTGTAGTGTCCCAATTCTTAGGGGTAGCCTATAATTTTAGCCCTACCCCTTCATTTGGAGAGTCAAGGGGTAGGGCTAAGGGGAGAATTAGAGAATAGGGATTGGGCCATAGTCTATTCTTGGAACACTGTCATGACCTGTTGGAGTTTTACAGTTTAGTTTAGAGTGTTTGTGGATGTTTTCAGAGAAAAACTAATGAGGAAGTGTTAAACATAAACATCTGTAATGAAAAATATTAATATTATTTATACCTGAAAATATTTAAAGATTATGTTTGTTGTATGAAATTAGACACACTCTTTATTATTTTTATTTTTTTTTCAACTAAACCTATTCAAGCACAGTCTCTAACTTGTCTGTTGATGTCAGTCCTGGTCTGACCATGACTCAGAGCGACAGCAGCACTCATCATCTTTACTACTAAAAAGAATCTTACATTATTCTAGTAAAGGGGAGGACCTAACTAATTTAAAGCTAGAACAAAAGGCTTGTTGACACATCATGGATTTTAACTCTCAACACTTGCTCATTGATTTTTTCTCTGATAACATCCACAGTGAATCAAACTGAACAGTACAATTCCTACAGGTCATGACAGTGTCTCGAGAGTAAACATGACTAATATATAGAGTATGTCTCTGTCTGTCACTCATGGTCTCAGACCCACTCACTCAATCATCTTTGTTTAAGGCTGGTTTCTAACACTTAGTGTTGATCTGAAATTTATCTGAGTCTAACACCCACAATGTTAATTTAACAATGCAGAAGTATTGTTTTGTCCTATTCGTATCAAGGTAGAGACATTCCTCATTTACAGAGATGGGGTCATCAACTCAGACTGGAGTCCCACTTAAGTTGCTACAGACAGAGACTTGACTCGGACTCATGGTCCAAAGACTCAGAACTTGACTTTTCCCACCCGCACAAATGGATGCCTGCTCGGCCCGTTTATAATAAGTTTTGTCGAAGAAGAGTTTATACAGAGTCAAATCTACAAACACACACTAGGACAGCTATATATACAGTGAACATGATTCACAAACTAGTAACATGCTTCGTTGATAAGGTGCAACGTGACGGGCATGCATAAAAAGAGGATTTACAAAATAAATAAAATAGACAGACAATTTACAGTTTGTAGGACATGGTGCAGAATTTGTTGTATTGATATTGTGTTTAGTGTGATAGTGTGTTTATTAAAGTGACAAGTGTTATGAAGTGTTAAAGTGACAAGTGTTATGAAGTGTTAAAGTGACAAGTGTTATGAAGTGTTAAAGAGTCCATTGGCAGAGGGAAAGTAACTGTTCTTATGGCGGGAGGTTCTGTAGTCTCCTGCCCGAGGGGAGGGACTCAAATAGTCCATGTCCAGGGTGAGAAGGGTCGGCTGTGATCCGACCTGCTCGTCCCCGAGTCCTGGAGACGTACAGGTCCTGGAGACGTACAGGTCCTGGAGACGTACAGGTCCTGGAGAGATGGAAGGCTGCAGCCGATCACCTTCTCTGCAGAGCGCACAATGCGCTGCAGTCTTTGTTTGTCCCTGGATGTGGCTCCAGCGTACCACACGGTGATGGAGGAGGTGAGGATAGACTCAATGATGCCCGTGTAGAACTGCACCATCATCTGCACTGGCAGCTTGGCTTTCCTCAGCCGCCGCAGGAAGTACATCCTCTGCTGGGCTTTCTCGATGAGGGAGCCGATGGTGGGCTCCCACTTGAGGTCCTGAGTGAGGGTGGTACCGAGGAAGCAGAAGGAGTCTACGGTGGTGATGGGGTAGTCTGTCAGGGTGAGGGGAGCAGGGGTGCTGTGACTTTCCTGAAGTCCACGATCATCTCCACTGTCTTCTGGGCGTTGAGCTCCAGGTTGTTGCCACTGCACCAGGACACCAGCCGGTCCCCCTCCCTCCTGTAGCAGACTCATCGTCGTCCGAGATGAGCCCAATGAGGATGGTGTCAACCACAAACTTAAGTTTCAGTTTGACGGAATCGTGGCTGGAGGTGCAGCAGTTGGTGTACAGGGAGAAGAGAAGAGGAGAAAGTACACAGCCCTGTGGAGCTCCTGTGCTGATGGTGAGAGTGTCCGACACATTCTTCCCCAGCCGCACGTGTCACCAGGTTTCTTATGCGTTTTATTATTTGTGTGTGTGTGTGAGGCCCCTTTAAGGCCATATGACTTTTAATTGGGTGACACCCCGTCCCACCTGGGCGACGACAGGAACCAATAGGGCGAGCTCGGACTCTGTTCAAAAGGGCCAATAGAGAGACAGAAAAGGGGGAAAGAAAACAAGCCTTGAGAAGGCAAGGCAATTTTATTTATATAGCACAATTCATACACTGGGTAACTCAAAGTGCTTTACAGGAATAAAAGACAATTTACAAGATTTAGATTAAGAAACATAAGAAAAAATTTAAAACATTTTAAAAAGAAGAGTGCAGATAAAAGAAAAAAAACAAACACTTTAGGTTGTAGTGTAGGCGGAGCTAAAGAGGAAGGTTTTTAACCCCCCCTTGAACATTGTTAAAGTTGAGGCTGTTCCAGGTTTTTGCTGCATGAAACTTAAACGCTGCTTCACCCTGTTTAGTTCTAACTCTGGGCACGAGCAGAAGGCCTGTCCCAGATGTTCTCAGAGTCCAAGGAGGTTCATAAGTAACTAGCATGTCAGAGATATATTCTGGTGCTAAACCATTTAGAGACTTGTAAACCAGCAGTGCTGTTTTGAAGTCTATTCTCTGAGCAACAGGAAGCCAGTGCAGAGATTTTAAAACTGGCGTGATGTGGTTGTACTTCCTGGTTTTGGTTAGAACCCGAGCAGCTGCGTTCTGAGTAAGCTGCAGCTGTCTTAACCCTCGTTTTGATAGACCTGTGAGCAGGCCGTTACAGGCCGTTACTCGAGAAGCCTGCGATCAAGGAAGTACGGAGACGTGGACTGACGGAACAGGAAAAGAAGTACGGATAAACAAGACGAAGGATCTGTACAACGCTTACAAACAGATAAGTGAAGGAACGTGCCCATAACTGCCCAGAGGAGATGTATGAATAGAAGTGTTGAATTTACTGCCTGAGGTGTGTGTGTCCACAGCTCCGCCTCGCCACTACGGGGGGAGAGCGGAAGGTGCCGAGACCAGGAAGGGATATCCCGCCACGCTGTGCCGCTGCAGACCCGAGGTCGGAGGAAAGAAGCCGTGTAAGAAAAGGGACGTGTGTGACCACTGCATGTTGTGTGGTTTTTGTCTGTTTTTAGATCCAAAAAGTGCGTTTTTAACTTGACATTGTTATATTTTAACTTATCAGTGTGTTTTTGTTCACCTTTATGGTGTTAAATTAATTAGTGACTTTAGTGTTAAAACATACCATAATAGGGTTAAGAACAACACATGTTTAAAGAACAGTTGACTTTATTTTATTACCAGATAAACAAAGATTTATCAATTTATAAAGAAAATAAGGTCATAAGCCATTTGTAAATCAAAAGGTCTGTACATTACAAGGCTATCAGCTTTAATAACATTTTCCTCACTGCTCTCAAGTACATCAAAGGCATGAAAATGTTCACTGATCAACCATAAACCTTTCCACACTAAAGTAGATGTCACTGGAAACAACAAGAACCTTTTTTCTTAAAAAATATAGGCATTTCCTCTTCAATTTCACTGCAGACAGCCAGGCCTGGACTGTACTTGTTCCACTGATCTTAACCCAGCAAGTAAAATCTCTTTAGGATCAACATCACGTAAAGCAGCAAAATCATCATCTTTGTCCAAACAAAAGGATTGTCAAGGTCATGTGTCCCTATGACCTGCAATTGAAATCTGGTGCTTTTTGGCAAGTTTTTAAATGTGTTTTTGAACACCTTGTGTTTGGCCTCACACCGCATGCTCCAATGATGTAGGAGTGGTCCAATTGTTTTAATGCAACCAGCATAGTGAAATATAAAATGATGTTTTAGAATTAGATTCCTTTCTGGGTACAACTGCTTAAACAAATGATCTGTAATTAAATGTTTTAAATGAAGAGTCATGCCTTTTGTCAGTGAAGGAGAAAAAACAATGATTATCTGCAGTAAAAGCAGAAGCAAAGTCCAGTTCTCATTTCCACCAAGGACAATGTCACCAAAGAGCAATGGAATATTTCTTACAGAGAGTTTGAATGGAGTTTAAACCTATACCGTTAGCACTACTTTCCAAATTAATTCTTGTAGGCCGATTTTCTCTCTCTAGGTACCGTACCCATGGTCAAAACGAAACAAATCAGACTTTGATATAAAACTTTCAGAAAGATACTCAAACTGATTTCGTGTTGTGCATTCCCCTCCAGAATATTGTGCATTATATTCAATGAGAAATTCCCACACATGAAAAAAACGCAGACTGTTAAGTTCTGAATTGCGTTTCAAACCAAACACAGGCTTTTGAGGATTTTGTTTCAATTCTTTGCAGTGCATTTCAAACAAATGCCTTCCACACATGACCCCCTTGGGGCTGTCCTCAGTGTACACCTCGTGCATCATTCTTACTAATCAAACACAATCGACAAAAATGAGTCCCACTAAAAGATTCTGTAAACCCAAGAATTGAATGCATGCCCAAATTATCTCCTGTTATTTGTGAAATTGTAACATATAGTTTTTCAGCTGAGAAGAGTAGAGCCACACCTCGAGTTTCTAGTGTCTTTATATCATTTATCAAAGGCCGCGAGAATGAAAGAGGGCTACAAGATGAATGTTCATTACAGCAGAGTTAAACTTTGGTGGCAAATTT
The DNA here is from genome assembly GCA_024416835.2 of Perccottus glenii. Taxonomy (NCBI): domain Eukaryota; kingdom Metazoa; phylum Chordata; class Actinopteri; order Gobiiformes; family Odontobutidae; genus Perccottus; species Perccottus glenii. The sequence continues at coordinate 2,410,142 of CM044559.2, read as the reverse complement.
CTCAAAACAAAACATAAAGTCGTCATAATAAATTTGAATTTGTAAAGCATTTTTGTGTTTTGAAAACAATGGATGACTCTTAAAATACCGTATTTTTCGGACCATAAGAAGCACTTTTTCTTCACCAAATAGTGGGAGGAAAATGCCTGCGTCTTATGGTCCGAATAGAAGACCATAAGACGAGTTGCAGAGCGGCAGCGGGTCCCCCGGGACCTTCCGTGTCCCTGGAAACTGCATCATCCCTCCCCCGCCCCGTGTCCAGGCTTCTCAGTAGTCCACTGAGATAGTGGCAGAGTGGCAGCGCCCCCCCCCCCGTGTCGCCTTGCCTTACTGTAGTGGCAGAGCGGCAGCGGGTCCTCCCTCACCTTCCTTACGGAAGCCGATGTGTGCAGGAAGGCGCGATGCTGCTGTACTGTGTCACCGCCGTATGCTATTGGAGGATAGCATGTAGTAGGCGGTGTTACAGTACACAGCAGTGCGCATGCCCTTCACTCCAGTCATATAATTCAAATATTATTCTGTTATACTTTATTAAATATTTTATTACACTATTTGGTTCAGAATATTTTTTTTCCTATTTTTCTCCTCCAAAAACCAGGTGCGTCTTATGGTGCGAAAAATACGGTAACTACCATCACTGAAATCATCATATCTGTTTTTTTTTGTTACAGTTGCTTACAAATATCCGAATTTTGACTTATGAATTTTAAAGTTTCCAAAATGGGAACGTAAATAAAAGTGTCTCTCACTGGGACTTGACTGTATGTCCCTGTAGCTTTATTTCTCCTTATATCAAAGCGAACACCCAGCATAACTTCTTGTGATCCACTACTCCCCATGTTTCATTAAAAAAAGTATTCTTTTAGTTTCAGTATTTAAATAAACAAATGGATTGTCAAAAGATTCCAAACTGTTTTCCAATTTATTTCTAATAGAATCAATTTTTCGGCACAATAGACTTCACAATAGATTTCTTTTTTTATCTGAGAATGCGGCTCACAAGTAAAATCGTCCAAATCGTTTACAATAGCAGAAACAGCACTGCTAGACATAGCACTATTTTGGAGTTTCCCAATGATTGAGGCGCAGATGCTTTTTGTATTAATTTTGTGTAGTCTTGACTCTGTGAGTTATGAGCAGCGAGACGACTTTCATTTGTTCCCTGTGCGGTGCTAAAGTCGGCTTGACGCGAGTCAGACATTGAAGCCATATTGTCTGATGAACTTTCCCTCTTATGAACAGTATTTAAGTGTTTTCGAAGGCCTGAATGGGTGCTGAACTGACGTCCACAATCATCTTGTGCACAAAACAATTTGAACTTTGTGTTTGGATAAAAACTGTGAACAAGTCTCCAATTATTAGGGACTGGCACGTCCCAAAATGAAACACCTAAACATTTTAGAATGAATTTAAAAGTCTTGCCCGTAGCCCACAAAGTCTAGGGGACTCATCAGTTGATTTGATTTGTAGATGGTGGTTTGAATGAAGCTGTAGAACTGCACCAAAGAGGAGTCGTACGATGTGTTGAAGACAAAGTGGGCTTTAAACAGCTCATCGAAGGCACCCAATGAGCTGAGCTGGTTGCTTGACAGGGGATCGGCTGCTTGTCAACGGCGATGTAGATGGTATTTATCTCCCAGATGTTCTTCAAGGCTGCTGCTGGACTGTGAATAAAAGTATAGGTTAGAAATAAAGACATTTATCAGTTTTTTACTAGTGTAATATTATATTTTAGTACTAATACAATATAAACTTTGATAATGTTCAATATGAATTACATTTTAGTACAGTTTATAAACTTATTGATTGATACATTTCTTATTTTACCCTTGCCACCTATCCCTCTTGAAGTGTTTTTTTTTTTTTATTTGAGTAACCATCGTTAATCCATGACAAACCTAAAATTGTGTATATTTTGTATCGCTATCTACAGCAGTGTTCTCAAATGTGGATTTAAAACATGTCTTTTGTGTGTTGGAGCAGTAGGAATGAACATTGGGAAACTTAAAGCAGCCATTAATAAACATGTCGAATTATTCTCATCTAAATTAGCTGTTTAAGGTCTTACCTCGAGAAAGTGCACACGTTTCTTCCCAGCTTTACTGGAACTTATTTTGACTCTACTACGACCAGCTGTTGGTCATATCAGAGAGGCCATATCACTGTCCCAGTCTAATATATACAGTGGGGATCGAAAGTTTGGGCACCCCAGGTAAAAAAATGTATTAATGTGCATAAAGACGCCAAGAAAAGATGGAAAAATCTCCAAAAGGCATCAAATGACAGATCCTTATAATAAGTCAAAAAAAGTTAGATTTTATTTCCATCATTTACACTTTCAAAATAACAGAAAACAAAAAAATGGTGTCTGCAAAAGTTTGGACACCCTGCAGAGTTAATACCTTGTACTGCCCTCTTTGGCAAGTATCACAGCTTGTAAACGCTTTTTGTAACTAGCCAAGAGTCTTTCAGTTCTTGTTTGAGGTATCTTTGCCCATTCTTCCTTACAAAAGTCTTCCAGTTCTTTGAGATTTCTGGGCTGTCTGTCACTGTGGTGTAATATTTTATATGTTATGTGTTTGAAACTATGTAGACCCAGTTAGTTTTTCATTTAAACATATTAATATAAAAGAGAAAACCTAATGTCAGACACACACACAGGAAGTACCAGATAAAGACACAGGTGTCTGTTATAATAATAATAATAATTATATAACAGAGCCCCCCCCCCCCATATCAAAACTGTATAAAAGCTTATGTCTACTGTTCAAAGATCAGTAGAGCTGGGGAAGTCTACTCGGGTCGTTTATTGTGTTAAAGTAAAGTAAGTAATTAGAGGTTTGCGCTAAGACAGGAATAGATAAAAAGCACGAGTTAAATTAGCTGTAAATATAACTCGATTTAAAAAAAGGCTCTGTGGAGAAGTATAAAAAAGAACAGTGGTCTCAAGAAAGTCTGAATTAATCTCAAAGTAGGTCTAGTTGTGGTGCGTTCTAGAAGCATTACAATTATTCTATTAGAGAGACATTTAGAGTTTCTAGCAACATTACAAATCCATGGCTTGATATCGCCGCTGTAAAAAACTCTGTGGAGACGGAAGACTCGTGAGCAGTTAAATGCTGAAAAAAAAGTAGGAAAAACTAGTATTGAATCCTGCAAAACATCATTGTATTAATGTATTAATATGAATAATTAAAAGAAGGCAAAAGGAATTCTCATTCCTTCAGCGGAGTCAAGATGGGACTAAAATTCACTAAAAATACTAAAACTGGAGATGTTTTGACTCCATTAGAGGTGCACTGTAAACCCTAATAAGTTCACAGAACAGAAAAAAAATATTTTGTAACAGATTACACAAAAACATTTAAGTGATGTTTTTAAATGTTTTAGGTTTACATAAAATAAAAATTACATTTCCAGTTGCCTTAAATTATCTCAATGTTATCTTATAAATATTAATATTTCTCAAATTATAATTAATTATTCACTCAAAATTTTCACTATTTTTCAAACTCATATAATTTGTGAAATACGCTCAAATCTTTCACTTTTTCAACTCAAATAATGTGGGAAATACACTCAATACATTAAACTCTTAATGTGCACTCAAAATTTATTCTAAACCGAAATACTGATGTCGGCCCACTACACAATCAGCTAATAATGTTAGAAACCATGAAAGTGACACCACAATGGCAATTTAACATTTTTTTATTTTTTATTTATTGTTATTGTTTTTATTGTTATCACTTTTTAAAAGGCATGAATCAAAGTAGCAGCAGTCAAAACGTGCTCATGAAATTAAAACAAAAAGAAAAATGACCGCAAAAAACAAAATGTTTTTAAAGTACAATATGTGTAATAATAACACATTCAAATAAAGTACTGGTTGTACTTCAACTGGCAACATCAAGTTAGTGCATCAAGGTATAGGCAATGTAACAAATCTGAGGTAGAAGAGGCAAATTATCACATTTGTAAAAACTTTCTCAATACTCAACTCAAATAATCCATCATGAGTGATTCACTCATTAAACAAATCATTCTTCAGCGTCAGTAGACGCGCTTTCAGTGGTTTGTTGTCCTCAAGACACATCACAACTTTTTGGATAAATGTGAATGTAAGATTCTTTGGGTACTGTAGGTCTAGTGCATAGACGTACCCAAAGAGCAGGAGAGTAATGGGACCACTCACAAGTATTTCATCCTCACCACAATACAGATGCTCTCAGGGCTGAAGAGGGAATACCCCCCTGGTTCTCCTAGAGTTCTTTGAGTGATGTCATATGTTTAAGCTTCAATATGTTTATATGTTTAGTGCTTCAGTTCAAGCTGATTGAATAGCTAGGCAAATGGATTGGTATTGAGGCCAGTACACTTACATTACAGGTCCTGAAGAACTTAAAGGCATCTTCACGCAGGTACACAGGAAGAGCACGGAGGACGAGGGCCCGTCTTATATTTACATTACGTTGTTCCTAGATGGACAAAAAATATTGTTTAACAGACACACACCTAAACGTAATAAGTTTAGGTGTGTGTCTGTCCAGCTCCTTGTAGAATTGTTTGCGCAGGTTAACGTTGTTGATTTGGTGGAACTCTGCAAACACCTGTACATGGACAGAATTACACAGAAATGCACAAAGATGAATTAGGAACAGAAATGTGAATTTGAATGTGAAAGTTTTCTGTTGACAGGTAGCAAGGGCAATTCTATTAGGGATGAGTCACAACCAAGGTCAAAATAGAAAGTTAATTGTCATTCATTTAAAACAGGCTGTATAATGTTATCTAAAGGAAATTAATCTAATAAACCTCTGTATACTTTGTTTACTGTGAATGGCAAAAATATGTCACAGCGTGATGTGTTGTCAACTTTTACATCTGCCATTTGCTTTTTGGTGAATTTATTGAAAATTTAGATTCTTAAAACAGTCATTTAAATATTGCAAAAATCAAAATCACGTTCAAAGTGGACATGCTAAAGAGTCATGTTGATTAATTGCTCTCAACAGCGAGAACAGTAAAATGATGTAGAAAGAATCTATTTTTTTTTTTTTTTACCTGTGACTCCATAAGTAGGGCTGGCCATCTATCCACGACGTCTCTCACCTGTGGAGCTACAAGAGCTACAACGATTTCTTGGCGACGAAGGGCATAGGTTGTGTTCATGAGCTTCCCTATGACTAATTGGTTTTTCTCAGTCTTTTCGACTTCGTGTATGATTTCTTCTCTCATTGTTTCCAGAGTTGATGGCTACTTCTGCAACCCCAACTTTGGCCAGATTGTTACGGTAAGACGCAACCTTGTACCCTATGTGACGTTTCCATCCCAACTCTCCGTCTTCACCAGCTGTCATTCTGAGACATGGATGAGCTGTAATCAAAGCTTTAGCAGCAATTGCCAATTCCTTTTCATGTGGGTATGGTTTAAAACTGTAGATCATTGCCGACATTTTTTTAAGGATTTCACTCTTCTGTGACCTCTTTAACTTCAGCAATTTTCCTGATTCTTCATAAACACGATTTGCTTCTTCTAGTATATGCTCCATTTCATAATCAAAACGAGGAACAACAAAGTGATCAGGCCTACTCTTCTGGCGCTGTAACGCAGATACACATTGGAGTATGTCTGTGTCAGAAGATGCAGTAGATGAGGTGTCACCTTCAGGCCTGACGACTCTCAATGTGCCTTTCTCTGGTAACTCCTGGATGTCCACGAGAAGACAAAGATCACCATCAAAGTCCAGATCCTCATAGTGCAGGTTAAAGTCCCCATCCAGTCTCTGCTTGAACCTCTCTTGCATTATTTCTTTCAGCTCCTCCACTGACTTTGGTCGCTCGAGTAGAGTAAGCTTCAGGGCGGTGTCTCGTGCAACATACACACGCAGCACATGCTTCTGGGCAGCAGCCATCTTTTGGTTCCTAAGACAAAAACACGCACATTTTCATGGAGAGTGAAGGTGACATACACAACATATACATGTCCACATACTCACCTGGTCAACACAAATACTGGGACACCACTTGAACCGAAGGGATGTATGGAAGGCCAGCTGCTGTAGTGGAGCAGTTTATTCATGGAGCCACTGGTCCGCACAGCTCCAAGAGAATGTTGCAGTCATCTGTTTACCTGCTTCAACCATTCTTCAGTTCAATAATATGAAACGTCTGGGTGTCAGGAGCAATCGTCCATCAATGTTGTAAGCGCAGAGAGGTGTTTTGTCATTTAGCTCTGATGGGGAGTGAACAGCCATTTTGTTTGGGAAAAGTTCGTAAGATCTCAGGTGTTCAATGTAGTGTGATGTGTGCTCTTGGCAAAGAAAGACAACACTACCGTTAACCAGGAGAACCTGTTCAATTTTACAGTAATTAGGCAGTCCTCCCTCTTGTCCAACAGACATAAACATTCCTACATCATAATCGGTTCCATCAATGCAGACCTTTGATGTGCTGTAAATAACATTGCTTGCTGTTATTTGTTCAATACATGTCTTTGCAAAATTTGGAAGCATTGATACCAGTACAGAAGAGACATTTGATGTCTGCTGGTGAGGTTTGAAGAATCCCGAGGCACTGAGATGGTATGCAACCATGTATTGATGCCTGTCTGCAAGTGTTTTCAACACATTTTTAAAGTTTTGTGTGCCGTGTACAACTCTCTTGAAAAAACGGTGTTTACCCTCAAACCTCATTGTCCACAAGTTTACAAGGGGCCCAAAATGGCGTACAAGGTCAGGATAGTGTTCAATGTAGTGATGGTTAGGACGGAGTTTGAAATCTGGAAAGGCTTCTTTCAGCATCTCACTATGATCCTGTATCTTGGACTGTAAATACTGGATGGACTCCTGTGAATTCTGAGCACAGCATTAACTCTACTACCTCTTCCTCTTCAGGTACTGCATTCCCAATAATCAAAGGGAGCAGTCTCAGCATTATTCAAGGGTAAAGTATTTACGACGGATCATCTCACCAATACACAGAGCGAGCTCTACGGGCACAATGCCCTCAAAAAGATCGTAGAGGACATCAGGTGGAAAGCCAGTGACAGTATGAAAATGCTCTAGATACTGGCTCAGGACACAATCTGCCTGAACACCATTCTGACTCTGACTATCCTCATGCATTACAGCATGCACATCACTTTTATGGCTGTCTTTTGTCCTAAGACTGAACTCGCCACTAACTTCATGAGTCTGAAGTTTAGCTTGTGTTGCTGTGCAGAATCTGCAAAAATATTCTGCTCTAAAAGACTTTGAAAAGCCTGCCAAATCATGGGCTGCAAGATTGTCAGACACCACACACATGACTGTTCCTTGAAGTACCTTACCAATAGACTCAATGAATACCCCATCTTGTTCAAGGGTACGGAGGTCTCTCAACAAAGGACCATGTGCTTTTTCATAGCCAAATTTCTTTATGTCATCCACTTTACATAAAGCTGCAAGCTGTATCACATGCAGAGCTGATTAACAAGTAATTAAGAGGTGTTAGGAAAAATGAGTTAGAACTGTGAGAGGAATAGAGTCCAGCTGAGACAGAATAATCAAACAGATTAATAATATTGGAGATTTGTCAATGATTCTTAAGAAAAGAATCAAAGAGGGGATGTATGTGAAGTTAGAGTTTATTAAGCTTAAAGGTTTAGTGGACATAAAATATCAACAGAAGAGAGGGATAATTATTTAGATTATGATTTAGTTGTAATGATACCTTCACAGATTTACATAAAATTTTTGGGATAGGCTTCAATATAGGTTTATTTTTACTGAATAAAACTCTGCAGTAGTAATACAACAGCATCTTATTATAAAACTCATGTGATATAGATCCTATGGTGAGTAAAGACTTGTCTGAATCTCCATGGTAACGCTCAGAGGGAGGAGTCAGTGAAACTCAGATAAACTGAATGAATTAGTTTGTATCATTGTTAACAACAGACGGCTTATTGAATAACTGTAAACAGGACAAACAAAAGTTTTATTGTGTTCAGATCTGAGACAGAGTCTGTGAGAGCAGCTCAGAGACAAGCTGCTGTCATTAGAGAACTCTAGTTAGTTTACGTTTGGGTAGTTGAGGACTGGGAAGACTTATCATTTAACTGGATTGTGTAATGGACAAACTGCTTATGAATAATAATTAATCAGTGTAGGACATGAGGAAGAATATACTGGTTTTGAACAAAGTAGATGTGGGAGAGTTTTAATCACACATGCAGCTGTAGCAGAGGATTTAACATTAGGAAACAATTTAAAAATAACTTAAATAAGATTAAATAGTTTGAATTGAAGTTGAATTATGGAGCAAATAAGATAATAATGCATGAACAAAGAGGTCATCTACTTAAAAAAAATGGATTTAATTAGATGTAATGATGGGAAATTACAATTACAAGTTAAGAAACAAAATAATTAGTGAAGATTAAAAATAGAAGAATAGAAAGAAAAGAGAGGTTATTTTAATACTTAAGGGAAGAAACTGAAAAAGAGTTGGTCCATATGATAATTTATTTTATTAGTGGAGGAGATTTAAGTTAAACATGTCACACATAAGGATAGTATTCAGGATTAAAAGGATTTTATGATGAAGTTGATATTAAGACATTATTTGGTAATGGCAAGGTTTATAGTAATGGTTATTTTGTTGTTGATGTTTATTAAAAGAATAGTTAGTTTGTGTGACAAAGGTGTTGGATAGTTTAACGAGGAACTGTGAGAAGTTTTTAGAATAAATTACTTTATGGGCCTATCTTTATTTAGTCAGATATTAAATTTATGAGTTATTTGGAAAACATATGTTAGATATAAGTAGTTTCAGTGCAAACTCGAGGTTATACTTTGCTGCACTTCAGTAGACTTCAGTTTAATATAGAGTTAGTAGAACATAAAAGAGGTAAAAACATGTTTATACATTATTAAGAAGGTTAGTCATTGAACATTTTCTTAATGAACAGATATGATAGGGTTAATTCTGCTGCAGGGATATGTATTCTTTATTTACCAGGACAAAAGGGAAATAGTGACAGTAACTAGGAATTGACATGTTATTATTAAATATAACACTGAGGGAAATATAGTAAACTTTAAATTGAAAAGAGACATCAAAAGAATTAGAGATTAAAATAGACATTTTACAGACTAACTTAGAGAAGTAATAAGAGGATAATTAAGAGAAATTAATAAAGGTTTAGCCCGCATTAAATTGTTTTGATATGATCTGCGTAATCTGTGGCTTTTTTTTTTTCTGAGTTAACATGAATAACATCTTGAAAAACTGATCTGAGAGGGACTAGTGCCACACTGGGAACTTTCCATGGAACATGGGGTCGCGACCTACGTCATCAGTGGGTTTTCCAGCAAAGCTTTAAGAAATCAGAGGCTTACCTGAGCTGTTCTGGAGAGAATGGAGAGGTTTGGAGAAGGCAGAGGAGATGCATCGCTCACGACATGGAGCTGACAGAAGGACGACGCGCTCGGTGGTCGAGACGGCCATTTGCAGAGGCGAGGCCAACAGAAAACGGAGAACGGTGTTGGATGTGACCTGTGGACGACGACCTGAACAGTGAAGACTGAGCTGTTTCCAGGTCAGCGGCAGAGAGGACGAAGGAGAGGAAGTGACGTGAATCTAAAAGTCAAGGAAGTTCAAAGAGCCAAGGGTGCGAGAAGAAGAGCCCAAAGAAAATGTCATAGCGTCATCTCTTGGACTGTTTCCATGGCGACAGGAGGAGTTCCTGTTTGTGAGCAGTTCATGTGATTTGGAAATGTAGTAGATTTAGAAAATGTTGTTTAGATTTGACATAAGAGGGGACTTGAATGAATAATGAAATGATACTAGTTCTACTTTACAAGGATTGAGAGGAAATGCATTTTTATTATTACAATTGTGTACTCATATAAGTATTATATTTTAATATGAGTAATTATATATTCTTATATTGCATGCTGTAACAGTGTTAAGTGAAGGTATGACAAGTTAACCATATGTTGTTATGGTAAAGACGAAGGGGGATCTACTGGGAATTGTTTGAGCTAAATAAGTATAATTTGGATCCGTGTGATGATTGTAATGCACATGTTTTATGAACCAGTTGTAATGTTTAGCAAAGACGAGACCTAGAGGTCTCAAAGAGCGGATATGTGGTGTAATATTTTATATGTTATGTGTTTTAAACAATGTAAACCCAGTTAGTTATTCATTTAAACATATTAATATAAAAGACAAAACCTAATGTCAGACACACACAGGAAGGACCAGATAAAGACGCAGGTGTCTGTTATGGGAGGATAAGAAGAAGAGTTATTACTGTACTGTCATATCAAAACTGTATAAAAGCTTATGTCTACTGTTCAAACATCAGTAGTTGTTGGGGAGCCTACTCGGGTCGTTTATTGTGCTGGTTGTGAAACAATAAAGACTCTAATGACATTGAGCTGGTGTTGCGTTCATAACTTATTCCATACAATAGTGCCAAAGACTGAAGGGTCAGTTTTGACACTACATCACGCACTGCTCTTTTAAGGTCTATCCATAGATTTTCAATTATGTTGAGGTCAGGAGATTGTGAAGGCCATGGCAAAAGCTTTAGTTTATGCCTCTTGATATAATCCACCGTGGATTTTGAGGTGTGTTTAGGATCATTATCCATTTGTAGAAGCCATCCTCTCTTTAACTTCAGCTTTTCACAGATGGCATCAAGTTAGCATCCAAAATTTGCTGAAATTTTATTGAATCCATTTTTCCTTCTACTCGTGAAATGTTCCCTGTGCCACTGGCTGCAATACAACCCCAAAACATGATCGATCCACCCCCATAATTAACAGTTGGACAGAGGTTCTTTTCATAAAATTCTGTGCCCTTTCTTCTCCAAACATACCTTTGCTCATTCCGGCCAAAAAGTTCTATTTTAACCTCATCGGTCCACAGAACTTGTTTCCAAAATGCAACAGGCTTGTCTATATGTTCATTTGCAAACTTCAAACGCTGATTTTTGTGTTGAGGACGTAGAAGAGGTTTTCTTCTGATGACTCTTCCATGAAGTCCATATTTGTACAAGTATCTCTTTATAGTGGAATAGTGTAACACAACTCCAGTGTCTGCCAGATCTTTCTGGAGGGATCGTGCAGTCAAACGTGGGTTTTGACTTACTTTTCTCACAATCCTGCGAGCCGTTCTGTCTGATATTTTTCTTGGTCTTCCAGATTGAGAACTTCCTGATTGAGAACAATCCATGACACTGTCAGGTCCTAGCTTGCCAAAGGGGGCAGTACAAGGTGTTAACTCTGCAGGGTGCCCAAACTTTTGCAGACAGTATTTTTTTGTTTTCTGTTATTTTGAAAGTGTAAATGATGGAAATAAAATCTAACTTTTTTTGACTTATAAGGATGTCTAATCTGTCATTTGATGCCTTTTGGAGATTTTTCCATCTTTTCTTGGCGTCTTTATGCACATTAATAAAAATGTTTACCTGGGGTACCCAAACTTTTATCCCCAGTGTATGTATATATATATATATATATATATATATATATATATATATATATATATATATATATATATATATATATATATATATCGATGACTCGATGTATCGAGGTGGTGGGCCGACCTCCCGTGGGCCCACCACCTGCGGAGGAACCGTAAGGGGCCGGTGCAAAGTGGATTGGGTGGCAGCCAGGCGGAGGCCTCGACGACCCAATCCCGGACACGGAATCTGGCGCTAGGGACATGGAATGTCACCTCGCTGGCGGGAAGGAGCCTGAGCTTGTGCGGGAGGTTGAGAGATACCGACTAGAGATAGTCGGGCTCACCTCCACGCACAGCTCGGGCTCTGGAACCCAAATCCTCGAGAGAGCTGGACTCTCCACTACTCTGGAGTTGCCTGCGGTGAGAGGCGGCGGGCTGGTGGGCTTGCTCATAGCCCCCAGCTTAGCCGCCATGTGCTGGAGTTCACCCCGGTGAACGAGAGGGTCGCTTCCCTGCGCCTTCGGGTCGGGGATAGGTCTCTCACTGTTGTTTGTGTTTACGGGCCAAATGGCAGTGCAGAGTACCCGGCCTTCTTGGAGTCTCTGGGAGGGGTGCTGGAAAGTGCTCCGACTGGGGACTCCGTCGTTCTACTGGGGACTTCAACGCCACGTGGGCAGCGACAGTGACACCTGGAGGGGCGTGATTGGGAGGAACGGCCCCCCGGATCTGAACCCGAGTGGTGTTCTGTTATTGGACTTCTGTGCTAGCAACAGTTTGTCCATAACGAACACCATGTTCAAGCATAAGGGTGTCCATCAGTGCACGTGGCACCAGGACACCTAGGTCGGAGATCGATGATCGACTTTGTAGTTGTTTCATCTGACCTCCGGCCGTATGTCTTGGACACTCGGGTGAAGAGAGGGCGGAGCTGTCAACTGATCACCACCTGGTGGTGAGTTGGATCCGATGGCGGGGAGAGAAAGCTGGACAGACTCGGCAGGCCCAAGCGTGCTGTGAGGGTCTGTTGGGAACGTTGGCAGAGCCCCTGTCAGAAAGACCTTTAACTCCCACCTCCGGCAGAGCCGACCAGATCCCGAGGAGGTTGGAGACATTGAGTCCGAGTGGACCATGTTCTCCACCTCCATTGTCGATCGCGACCACTGCTGTGGCCGTAAAGTCTCCGGTGCCTGTCGTGGCGGCAACCCCGAACCCGGTGGTGGACACCGGAAGTAAGGGATGCCGTCAAGCTGAAGAAGGAGACCTACCGAGCCTGGTTGGCCCGTGGGACTCCTGAGGCAGCTGATAGGTACCGGCAGGCCAAGCGGACTGCAGCCCGGGTGGTCGTGGAGGCTAAAACTCGGGTCTGGGAGGAGTTCGGTGAGGCCATGGAGAAAGACTATCGGTCGGCCTCGAAGAAATTCTGGCAAACCGTCCAGCGCCTCAGGAGGGGGAAGCAGTGCCCTGCCAACACTGTTTACAGTAGAGGTGGGAACCTGCTGACTTCAACTGGGGATATTGTTGACGGTGGAAGGAATACTGAGGATCTCCTCAACCCCACCGACACGTCTTCCACTGAGGAAGCAGAGGCCGAGGGCTCGGAGGTGGACTCGTCCATCACCCAGGCTGAAGTCACTGAGGTAGTTGGGAAGCTCCTCGGTGGCAAGGCACCGGGGGTGGATGAGATACGCCCTGAGTACCTCAAGTCTCTGGATGTTGTAGGGCTGTCTTGGCTGACACGCCTGCAACATCGCGTGGCGGTTGGGGACAGTACCTCTGGACTGGCAGACCGGGGTGGTGGTCCCTCTTTTCAAAAAGGGGGACCGGAGGGTGTGTTCCAACTACAGAGGATCACACTCCTCAGCCTCCCGGGAAAGTCTATGCCAGGGTACTGGAGAGGAGAATGCGACCGATAGTTGAACCTCGGATTCAGGAGGAACAATGCGGTTTCGCCCTGGTCGTGGAACACTGGACCAGCTCTATACCCTCTCCAGGGTGCTGGAGGGTTTATGGGAGTTTGCCCAACCAGTCCACATGTGTTTTGTGGATCTGGAGAAGGCATTCGACTGTGTCCTCGTGGCGCCCTGTGGGGTGCTCTGGGAGTATGGGGTCCGGGGCCCTTTGCTAAGGGCTGTCCGGTCCCTGTCACGACGAGCAGGAGCTTGGTTCGCATTGCCGGCAGTAAGTCAGACCTGTTCTCAGTGCATGTTGGACTCCGGCAGGGCTGCCCTTTGTCACCGGTCCTGTTCATTATCTTTATGGACAGGATTTCTAGGCGCAGCCAGGGGCCGGAGGAGTCTGGTTTGGGGACCACAGGATCTCGTCTCTGCTTTTGCAGATGATGTTGTCCTGTTGGCTCCATCAAGCCAGGACCTTCAGCGTGCACTGGGACGGTTTGCAGCCGAGTGTGAAGCGGCTGGGATGAGGATCAGCACCTCCAAGTCTGAGACCATGGTTCTCAGTCGGAAAAGGGTGGCTTGTCCCCTTCAGGTTGGTGGAGAGATCCTGCCTCAAGTGGAGGAGTTCAAGTATCTTGGGGTCTTGTTCACGAGTGAGGAAGGAGGGAACGTGAGATTGACAGACGGATCGGTGCAGCTTCTGCAGTGATGCGGTCGATGTACCGGTCTGTCGTGGTGAAGAAGGAGCTGAGCTGTAAGGCAAAGCTCTCGATTTACCGGTCAATCTACGTTCCTACTCTCACCTATGGTCATGAGCTCTGGGTCATGACCGAAAGAACAAGATCCCGGATACAAGCGGCCGAAATGGGCTTTCTCCGCAGGGTGGCGGGGCGCTCCCTTAGAGATAAGGTGAGGAGCTCGGTCACCGGGAGGAGCTCAAAGTAGAACCGCTGCTCCTCCACATCGAGAGGAGCCAGCTGAGGTGGCTCGGGCATCTGTTTCGGATGCCTCCTGGACGCCTCCTAGGGAGGTGTTTCGGCATGTCCCACCGGGAGGAGACCGGGAAGACCTAGGACACGCTGGAGGACTATGTCTCTCGGCTGGCCTGGGAACGCTCGGTATCCCCGGAAGAGCTAGAGGAAGTGTCTGGGAGAGGGAAGTCTGGGCGTCTCTGCTTAGACTGCTGCCCCCGCGACCCGGCCCCGGATAAGCGGTAGAAGATGGATGGATGGATGGATGGATATCGATGACTTTCCCTAAGAATGGCAGGTTTGATATGGGCCGATAGTTGTTGAGCACTGTAGCATCAAGACTGCTCTTCTTTAGGAGAGGCTTAATGACAGCAGTTTTTAAGGCCCTTGGAAATGTTCCAGATTGTAAGGAATTATTGACTATATCAGTGAGTTGTGGAAACAAACTGCTTAGTACTGATTTTAGAAATCTAGTGGGTAAAACATCGAGGCAGCAGGTGGATGAACTCAGGCTGGAGACAGTGTTTTCAATTGTTCTGTCATTAATTTGTGTAAAATGTGTTAAACCAACCAAGTGTCTCCTAGGTGGCTGCAGTGTTGTTTTATGCCCTTTGGACTGTATCGCATGTTTAATGCCTTGAACCTTGTCTTTGAAAAACAATGCAAACTCATTGCATTTAGTGGTGGAAACTAATTCTGGTGGAAATGGAGCTGGAGGGTTTGTTAATCTGTTCACTGTAGCAAACAGGACACGCAGGTTGTTACATTTACATTTATTCATTTAGCTGACGCTTTTATCCAAAGCGCCTTACATTGTTCTAATGTCACTGGGGGCAAGGTGGGTTAAGTGTCTTGCCCAAGGACACAACGACAGTATGAACTGTGGGGAGAGCGGGAATCGAACCGCCTCCCTTCTGGTTGAAGGACGACCGCTCTACCCACTGAGCTAGAAAGAAAGAAATAACTACGTATTCAGATTCTGAACAGCTACTAGTGTCTGTAACATTTATTCCCATAGCTTATTTCAATGCAAACAAATGTTATTTTGTTTTACCAGAACATTAACCTTGAAATTTTAGAAACGTTTGATGTCCATGTTTGTAATAAAACAAAAAACATTTAGTTCATCTGCTGTGAAGTTTGTATACACTATAAAATGTTTATCATAGATTATACAGTAACTTACTGGCAGCTGGTTGCCAGTATATTAAGGTAAGTAAGCCCTACACATTGATTACTTTAATTATTAAATACATCCATTGTACTTAATTATTCAAAAGTAAAAGGTATTTTTTTCTATTTTTTCTAACTTTCTATTTTCTAATATCAATAAATATCTGGATGTTACACCTTAATCTTGCAATTTCTGCATTCTGCCTGTGTATTTTCACAGTTATTAAAACCTCACCTTGAATACAGTCTGTAACTAATACATTTCTTTTCTCTTTTCCTCAACAGCAATTTTGTTTAGCAATTTTAACTCCACAATAATTCTAGCAAGTGATAATTGCCCTTTTCTGAAGTAAAGCATTTGTACAATGAGATGTTGAACATTTTACATGTAGCTCTACTCAAAACGTTTTCTAATCATATACTGTGTCTACTGTGTATCATCACTGCACCGTGTCAGTCCCACGGTCGGTCCCTTATCACTTCTCTTCTGTCTAATACGATGCAGTAAATAAAGCACATCACCGCCATGTTGCAAAGCAAAAAATGCAGACCTAAAAAAGTTCTTATTAAGAATTTTAACTGATGATGTTCAGCACATACCGGGTCATTGGCGAAACACATGCAAGCTCCTGAAAAGGAAGTGCTCCCATTGTTTTACACCGGAGGAAGTAACAGCTACTTATAATGCAGAGAAAGTGTATATTTAGCAACAGATACACCTTTTTAAGAAAAGGGAAGCAAAGTGAAACGTAGATAAATATTGGCAATAAATTTGTTTAACGGGGCAGAGGATTGCATTGGTCTGACGCCGGACTCGGAGCAAAAAGTTTAAGGTCAGACCTGTAAATGTAAATCACGTAATCAAAATTGAGGCCTTGACTGCTCATAAAGGACATTCACCATGTAGCACTATTTTACCCTTTGGGATTATAAAATAATTATGTGTATGGAGACGGAACATATGCTTCTTTGTTACAGTGTTAATCAACACAATAGTAATCTCGCAAATAGGCTCAGATTGTGTGTAGAAGTCAACAGTGTTTAAGACGTCATTTTCCATGAGAATAGAAGAAACCTCATTCCCATATGTCTCTGGCTTTGTCTTGGGGATGGTTGTGGACTGTTAAGTAGATGCTAATGGTGCGCAGGTCCGACTAAATATGTCAATGTGAGAGAGATAGGAGAGAATGAAAACAAAACACACCAAATTTGGAGGGGGTGCTGGAGAGCCATTTTAAAAGATAGCTATTATAATGGCGCATGCTTTTCTTCAGACCCAACTTTTTCATTGGGTCTGACAAAATCCTTTGATGTTTCAGAGAGTTACAAGCGATGTGACAAGCCCCAAATGGTCCAAAAATACAGTACCGAGACAAAAATACTAGAAAGTGTGCCTATGATTTAAAAAAAATAATTTTCACTTGGCCTAATGTTAATTGAGGTTTCAGAAGATTAAAAAGATAGCCTTTTATCCACTAAACCGATCCAGTTTCCAGATTCTACTACCTGGTTTGGCTAACCTGTTACCGGGTCTTGAGTCTTCTGTCCTTACCTTCTGTACCAGTTTGTCACCGTGTGTTGCCAGTTATACTTTGGGTCCAACCGAACACATCCAATTAATCCCCAACTCCTGTGTTTGCTACTTTTTGTCATTAAAGATTACACATCTTACCAGTCTGGTATCATGCATTTGAGTCCTGAGTCCACCGTTACAGTATAATCTGGCCAGAAATGGACCCAGCCAACTCCAGCGCAGCCTGCCAGAGACTCTGTGATCAAAGACGCTCTACACCGGCACAAGTTACAGATGGAACCTCCAACACCAGTGACCTCCACCAAAGCCAGAGATGCCGTGAGTCAGCATGCGCAGGCTATCCGCACCCTCGCAGCCCAGGTGCAACAGCTAACAGCGCTTCTAACTGCACTCTAGAACACCGTTTCTTCTGATGCATCTCCGCAGCCAGTTGACTCCAGCGCAGTAAGCCAAAGACTGTTCGTGATAGAGGACACGCAACACCGGCACAAATCACAAATAGAGGCAACCTCCACTGAATCCAGAAACGCCGTGAGACAGCAGGCGCAGGCTATTGTGGTGTAATTTTTATATGTTATGTGTTTTAAACTATGTAGACCCAGTTAGTTATTCATTTAAACATTTAATATAAAAGACAAATTCTAATGTCAGACACACACACACACAGGAAGGGCCAGATAAAAACGCAGGTGTCATGGGAGGTGACAGAGCCAGGCAGGGAGTAGCTCAAGGCCAGACAGAAATGACATCAGTCCCAGAGCCTTGCACAATGATATCAGAAAGAGTTATTACCTTTCTGATATCAAAACTGTATAAAAGCTTATGTCTACTGTTCAAACATGAGTAGAGCTTGGGGTATACTCTGCTCGGGTCGTTTGTTGTGTTGGTTGTGAAACAATAAAGACTCTATGGCATGGAAATCTGGTGTTGCGTTCACAACTTATTCCATACAAATAGTGGCAAAGACTGAGGGGTCAGTTTTGACACTACACTATCCACACCCTCTGGGTCCAGGTACGGCGGCTTACTGCGCGTCTGTCTGTCAGCCCCGTGCGGCGCCGAGGAGCTGGGAGGCTGTAACCTTTTTCTGACCAACTGCTCCATCTTCTTCTCCGTGCAGCCCCGAACCTTCTCATCAGAGGAGTCCAAGGTGGCCTTTACCATCAACCATTTAACGGGAAGGGCCTGACAGTGGGGAACTGGCGAGTGGGAGAAGAGAACGGCTGCCAGCACATCATTTTCAGTCTTTGCCGACGCCCTGAAAGTTTTTTTTTAATTGGGAGCCAGCGGAGGCGAGGCAGCATGCCGTCTCCTCCACATCAAACAAGGAACTTG
This sequence comes from Perccottus glenii, assembly GCA_024416835.2. NCBI lineage: Eukaryota > Metazoa > Chordata > Actinopteri > Gobiiformes > Odontobutidae > Perccottus > Perccottus glenii. The sequence goes on along the minus strand of CM044559.2, from coordinate 2,391,772 downwards.
GTTGTTTTCTGACTTTTCCATGGACTTCCGCACCCTGGCCCGGCAGCGCAATTTCAACGCTCCAGCTCTTCACGCCATGTTTCTGAATGACTGGCGGATTACATCAAGAATGAACTGGCGACTCGAGATCTTCCCACCGTGTTAGAGGAGTTACTTTCTCTGGCCGTTTGGGTGGATCAGCGGTTCTGGGCCCATCGGTTGGAGAGGAATTCCACACGTCCTGATCTGCCCCGTCCTTTGGCCTCGCTTCATGCCAATGACCCCGCACAGATGCCCGGAACCTATCCAGCTTGGTCACACAAAACTGGGTCCGGAGGAGAGGGAGCGCCGTTGGCAGGGAAATCATTTGTCAGCATTTATTGACTCCGGGGCAGATGCCAGTTTCATTGACTTGGTCATGCAGTTGAGGGTCTCGCACCTCTTGGACAAACTGAAAATGAGGTTCTTGAAAAAGGGCTTAATTTTTCAGTTGTTCCGAGGTACATTCCTACAGTAGACCTCATTACAGCAACAGAATTGGCCAAAAGAAACAACCAATTGTCTGAAAATGAAGCTGAAGAACTGAGACTCAAGGTCACAGCTGCACTGGCAAGTGCCAAACCAATATCACCTCGGAGCAAAGGAGGGCTTTGTCAGCTCTGGAGAAGGATCACAGCAACACCATTTGTCCAGCAGACAAAGGAAGATGCACTGTGATCCTGAACACAGATGACTACGAGTCCAGGGTTAACAGCTTACTCAATGACACCACCACCTATGAGACACTGAGAAGAGATCCAACAAATGGTTACAAGAAGAAGGTCATTGACTGTCTGCAGAGGCTAGAGAACAACCCATCAACCATTTTGGCTCCATTGGTAGGCCACTCACAACGCAATATCATCAACTCACAGGACTTTACTACTTTACTAAAAACTCTCTCTAAAGTCACCTAAAGGATTATTAGAAACACCTGTTCAATTTCTCATTAATTCAAGAATCTAATCAACCAATCACATGGCAGTTGCTTCAGTGCATTTAGGGGTGTGGTCCTGGTCAAGATAATCTCCTGAACTCCAAACTGAATGTCAGAATGGGAAAGAAAGGTGATTTAAGCAATTTTGAGCGTGGCATGGTTGTTGGTGCCAGACGGGACGGTCTGAGTATTTTACAATCTGTTCAGTTACTGGGATTTTCACACACAACCATTTCTAGGGTTTACAAAGAATGGTGTGAAAAGGGAAAAACATCCAGTATGTGGCAGTCCTGTGGGCGAAAATGCCTCGTTGATGCTAGAGGTCAGAGGAGAATGGGCCGACTGATTCAAGCTGATAGAAGAGCAACTTTGACTGAAATTTTTAACCACTCGTTACAACCGAGGTATGCAGAAAAGCATTTGTAAAAGCATTTGTGAACACGCACAACCTTTTAGCGGATGGGCTACAACAGCAGAAGACCCCACCGAGTACCCCTCATCTCCACTACAAACAGGAAAAAGAGGCTACAATTTGCACGAGCTCACCAAAATTGGACAGTTGAAGACTGGAAAAATGTTGCCTGGTCTGATGAGTCTCGATTTCTGTTGAGACATTCAGAAGGTTAGAGTCAGAATTTGACAAAATTTTATATATTTCAGGGTATGGTGGTGAGGTGTACTGCATCACGTCAGCAGCGAGCACGAGTGGGACCTCTGCAGATGCCAGCATGTTCCTCTGGATGTGGGAAGCTCTGACAAAGAAGTCATACCATCAGGTTCCCTGTCACAGACTGGACTCAACACGCGTCTGAAGGATGTGGACAAGTGTCTTCTCTTTCGGTAAGAGTATAAAACATTATTTTAATCATTGAAGTATGTTTTGTTAGTGTATGCCAGAGCTGAATGTGTGAAAAAGGAGTACAGTATTTATGCAACATTACCAACACAATGAAACAACAACATAATAATACCAATAATAATGTTTTGTTATTATTACAGCAGGTGGCCAAAGACTATTCGCCAAGGCTCATTTAAAATGGACTGTGGCAAAGTGGAAAACTGTTCCGTCGTCAGACAAATCAAAATTTGAAGTTCTTTTTGGAAAACTGGGGCGCCATGTCATCCAGACTAAAGAGGACAAGGCCAACCCAAGTTGTTCTGAGCTCAGTTCAGAAGCCTGCATCTCTGATGATATGGGGTTGCATTAGTGCGTGTGGCATGGGCAGCTTACACATCTGGAAAGGCACCATCAATGCTGAAAGGATTATCCAAGTTCTAGAACAACATATGCTCCCATCCAGACGTCGTCTCTTTCAGGGAAGACCTTGCATTTTCCAACATGACAATGCCAGACACATACTGCATCAATTACAACATCATGGCTGCGTAGAAGAAGGATCTGGTTCTAAAAAAGCCAGATCTTTCACTCATAGAAAACATTTGGTGCATCATAAAGAGGAAAATGTGACAGAGAAGACCTAATACAGTTGAGCAACTAGAAGCCTGTAAGCCTAGTAGCCTGTTAGACAAGAATGGGACAACATTTCTATTCCTAAACTTGAGCAGCTTGTCTCCTCAGTCCCAGACGTTTCCAGACTGTTTTAAAAAGAAGAGGTAAACATGGCTTTGTCACAACTTTTGAGATGTGTTGATGCCATAAAATATAAAATCAACTTATTTTTCCCTTAAAATTATACATTTTCGCATTTTAAACATTTGATATGTCATTTTTGGGGAAAATCGGGTTTGTATATGCCATAAGTAATGAAATTGACACTCTGCACGTGGAAGAGTGGTTAGCACTCCTGCATCACAGCAAGAAGGTTATGAGTTTAAGTTAAGTTTTTCTGAAGGCAAAGCCCCTTTAATGATAAGGTTTAGAGTATTTAACTAGCAATAAACTCTACAATACTGATTACAAATGTACGACCATCCAGCTAAGACACTTCACATCTGTCACTTAAAAAAGAAAGTCCAGGAGACCATCTCCAGTCTGAATTCTTCCACATGCTGAGTTACCCACTTTATAAAATCTTTTCTGTGTAGTTTGTTACCACAACTCACTTAGTTAACAGCTCACTACTGCTAAGGTAGTAGCCTTAAGGTAAGGCTGTCATTAAGCCTTATCTTAAAAAGAGCAGTCTTAATGCCAAAGAACTAAACAACTTGCCGTTTTCAGGAAATGTCTTTTAAAAAGTTGTATACAAACTACTTAATGTTTTTTCTGATAAACAACTGCTATGATGCTTTTCAGTCAGATTTTAGGTCCCATCAAAGACTGAAGACAGCTCTTTTCAAGGTGACAGTTGACATTCATCTGAACACTGATGTAGGGAGAGTCTCAGTCTTAGTCCTGCTGGATCTAAGTGCAGCGTTTGACACAGTTGATCATGTAATCCTGTTATACAGGTTAGAGACTGGGTGGGCATCTCTGGTGCTGCCCTCAAATGGTTCAGGTCCTATCTAGAAGACAGGAAGTATTTTGTTGAAATTGGAAACTGGCCTGTGGGGTTCCACAGGGGTCCATCTTGGGACCCCTTTTGTTCAATCTTTACATGCTTCCTCTGGGCCATTTAATTCACAGTAACAATGGGTCCTACCACAACTGAGGGGTAGTTTCAGTTTTAAGCAGCTAAAATCTGGAACAGTCTTCCAGAGGAAGTATGACAGGCATCTACTCTGACAATGTTCAAGTCCAGGCTGAAAAAGGTTCTGTTTAAAGGTGCATGTACTGCCCTCGCTATATGTATTGAATATATTCTGACAGCCAGCTAAACTCCTTCTTGACATCAAGACTCTGAAGACAGTTGTCCCGTTGTCCACAGGTTTATTGACGTTGCAAGAAAAGGTGAAACTAAACAAAAGACATAATACACAATGAATACTATGCCTGCTTTCAACATGTACAAACACAATACACAGAGTAAAATAAATGTAACGAGTCTCCATCCTAAGTTGTTATATTATTTTTACACTGAGATGAAATAAACATCTTGTAATTATTGTATTTTAAACCACTTCTATATGAACTTTCACTGGCGCACAGCAGTGTAATACCAAAAACAACAACATCACAGCATCAACATAAAAGTTTCTTTTGTAACCTTATAACTCTACAAATTAACCATTTTCTCCCAATAATGATGTGCAAATAAAGATATTGAAACAAACAATCTGTACATACCCACGATGCTACCAAAGACATATGATATATGCAGATGTAACTGGATTAACTTGAACAAAAAACAACAGCTTTCAAAGCCATGCTTTCTCTCACTTCCTGTTTTGAGGGTCACATGACCTCCTGACGCTGACTCTATTCTTAGAGGCCACAACGCAATATGCATGAACAGAAATGTAATGTGGAAAACAGCGCCCCCACATGAAAATAACCAAAACACAGCAGTGCATATGAATTTTATCTGCACTCTTCTCTTTTAGTTTTGTTTTAATTGATAAATTTTATTTTTAATACATTTTATTGATAATTATATTTGTGTATCTCTTTTTATGTTTTAAAAGCACTTTGAATTGTTGTTGTATGAATTGTGCTATCTAAATAAACTTCCCTTGCCTTACGCTGAGTCCTAAGAAACTGTTCTAATGATTTAGCTCATCCTGCACAAAATCTCTAAAATGTACACAATTTAGACCCGATACACCCTGCCTCCCCTGGAGAAGACACTGTCTGTGGTCACAAACAAATTAGGCATCCATCACACCCTTGGCAGCTGACCGGGGAGGGGCAACCAGTACAGTTTTCCCGGGCCTTAGGGTCCGGGGGGCCCAAAACTAAGCCCTCCTGTGCTTTAGTAATATGGACAAAATTATATAGGGGGCCTCTGGCCATAGGGTTTCTCCTGGGCCCCATCAATTCTGTCAGCGGGCCTGAGCACACCAACTGCTCACTTATATAGCTGGTGCTTACTAAGTTTCATTGTATTGGCATTTGTAGCTGAAAGACAAATCAGATAATTTTGAGGATAAACAATTTGAAGCTGTAACTTTTACTTTGAAGCAGCTAACATGAAGCCGTTTAAAACCCGTGGGCTGAGCTCAGCAGACTCGCTCTATGAGGCAAGCCAGACTTCAGCCCTTAGGTCTGGGCAAAGGAGAGCCACTCATGTGCCACTGTGCTCAAAAACAGCTTCAACAGCCAAATGTCACACAGGACAGAAGCGTTTTTCTCAAAGCATGCAGCCTACTTGCAAAAAAAAAAATCCAGATCCATGTAATTGAAAAGCACATTAACATCACAGCTTCAACTAAACAATAAATCTCACCACACTCACACATCCTCCTGTCGTGGCCAGGTTCACGGTTCAAATTAAAATACTGTAGAAATCTATATGTAGTCACTTTGCTGATCTTTTGCGATTTATTCTCTCCTTGTAAAATCAGTCTTCTTGTAAAATCCTCAAAAACTTCCATGTCTTTTGGTAACAAATAAGGCTGAAAACTGCTGAAGTAAAGGCTACTGTATGTAACGCCTAGTCTAATGTGTGTTAGAAAAAGTAATATGTATGCCTGCATACTCCGCTTCACCTGCAGGGGGCACTCGATGCCTAAAGCATCAGTTCCTGATGCCAGTTGTGGAAGAGTAGGCAGTACGTCTACAGAGATAGTCTACAGACTAGATGCAAAGATGGCATTCCATTTGTGCCAAAATATGTTTAGTTTACATATGCAATGTAAACTTAATGATTTAAGAGGTTGTTCAAGTGAGCTTTATTTGTGTCGCACATTGCTATTTCTGTTGTACTAACATATTGTTAGCCTCTGTCTATGCTGTTTCAGTTTTGTGTCTAATGTGTCATTGCATCGTGTCTTAACTGCTGTTTGCTCTCTTTAATTTGTGATTGTTGCTGACTGTGTATCATGTCTATGTGCCATTTGACGCTGTCTATGCAAGACGTTGTTTGACTCTTGACAGGATACATTTGATCTCTTTTAGAATAGTTGCTATAATGTAAAGGTTGGTTTATGATTATTTAAAAAAATAATATTTTGTTCACTGTAATGGCAAGAGAAATAATCACTAGTGCAAGTTAGTGGACCACCACGATCAGCTTTGGTCTTCTTAACAGCCGTGCCATCTGGTCCAAGATCTCGTGACAGTCCGTAATTTGGATTTTGTATGTTTAACAGAAATGTGGCAGCAGCCGAATGATTTTACTCCTCTCAATGCTACTCCTCAAGGGTTTGTTTACCTCTCCCAACCTCATGTCACTGGCCGAGGCAGTCTCGTGGTAGATTACCGGAAGATAGCGCCGGTGCGTCTAGATACTTACCGTTCCTGCTATTGTGGCCACCCTCTACCGACCGCCAAAGTTAAACAAGCATTTTATTACAGACTTCAAAACACTCCTCACACATCTATCCACGCTCTCATCCAACATAATAATACTGGGGGACTTCAATATTCACATGGACACTCTCACTAAAGATTCAACTTTTCCACACACACAAAAGGACATATTTTTCTGGCATCACACCTACTGACTGTAACGCAAAGTACCTCCCATTCTCTGATCACTCACTGCTCACATTCAATGCTAATCTGTCCCTATCCAAATCCAACCCCACACTATTAATTTCTGCTAAATTAAGGGCATTGTACTGTGTATGCAAGAATTTTTAACTCAACATCTGATTGATCCATATGAATACTGCAAAGTGCAATAACACTGAAAACTTCAACAACAAAAGAGAACACAAAAGAACATACAAACTATGAATACATTTGAAACAGAAAAATATCCAGGCTTTGTCTGTGTGTGTGTGTGTGTGTGTGTGTGTGTGTGTGTGTGTGTGTGTGTGTGTGTGTGTGTGTGTGTGTGTGTGTGTGTGTGTGTGTGTGCGTGTGCATGCGCGTGCTTGTGTGTGTATGAGTTTAGTTCAGTTGAATTCAAGCAGCAGACCAGCAGGTCTACAAATGCACCTGTTACACTGGCTGCAGGTGAAGACCTGTGCACACCTCTTGTTCTGGTAGAGCTGGTGGGAAGGATTATCCTCTTGGATGAATATTATTTATTATGTGTTGTCCTTCCAGATATACCAGCACCAGTATTGTAAGTAGGGTTGTATGATTTAACCAGTAGTAGAAAAAGGATAAACTTTCATGTCATATACATATGTTACGCCTAAACTTTTTTTCTGGGTTTTCTTAAGTGTATATGCAATTTATGCAGATGTGCACTCACATTGTTTTGGTTGTGGTCTACAGCTTTTACAACTAAAATGTGTGGTTCTTGTGAATGGGATCAATGAAATACCTAACTTTTGTAATTTGATTGCAACATATATCAAGAGCCTTTTGTTGCTGTCTTGGACCCTTGGCACAAATAGGTAAAACAGCAATGTCTTTTTGTTTTGTGCCTCGGTGGAAAAAAACATTCTCATAAAGCTAACTGGCATTCACATGGAGGTGAAAAAAATAATAATAACAAATAAGGGTGATATATGAACTTTTCCGCGATTACCAAGGTACATAGAAAGTCGTTATTTGCATCCTTTTTATTGACACCATAATTTAGTGAAAAGCTATTCTGTATTCCTGGGCCGTCTTGTTGCCGTGTGTTTATGTAGTTCAGGACAGTTGTGTCACTAGCGTTAGCTTACTAAATGAAAGGGACAAGTTGTAAACAACACCACACCAGTGGTCGTGGGCACTAGTTGGCACGGCCAAGCTTACAGCAGAGGCGAACGCAGCAAACAACTCCGATCTATTTACGGTGGCTCGTGCTGTGACTCGCGACTCAGGGCCTCTGAGCCACGACTCACAATCGAGCCCTATGCCAACCTTAGGCTTAGGAAGGCATAGGAAAGTTGAGTCTGCCACATGAGCTGCTGATCCTGTTCTACACAGCAGTCTTTGAGTGCATTCTAGCGGCTGCGACCAAACAAGACCAGACCTGATTGCAGCGTACTGTGACCTGCAGTTACCCTCTAGAATGGATAAAGCTGAATTGTACAATAAAGACAATGTAACACTGCATAGAACATTCATCTTTGTACTATATGTGTAAGTACTTACCTCAACACTGTCTGCATTTTATACTGTGTAGTTTCAAAGTTGAGTGAAGCCATCTTTACGCACCCTTTATAATATTCAACTAAGCATTAAGCACCAATAAAAACCCACAGAGACTGGCCCAGTGAAGTAGGTAGAAAGAAAATAGTGTTGGGCTCCACTGTGGGTTCCCCAGTTACTATAGAAATTATAGAAATAATCAATAAACGTATTTAGGCTCCTATCTATAGTAAATCATAACTTTATAATGATTATGTCATTTGACAACTGCCAGAATCAAATTCCTTGTATGTGCAATATACTTGGCCAATAAAATGATGATTATCTGATGAGTATCACAATTATTTTAACCTAATGTGTAATTAACATCTGATATCTGGTTGTCATTTTCTTTTTGGGTCAGGTGGAGCCAGGTGACACCTATGTGGAAAAGTGTCCTGAAAGGCAAAGAAGCATCCATGGGCCAACAAAAACGACTTCAGTTCTTCCTTCAGTTCAACAGAAATCATGGAGGCAGATTAGAAATATTCTCCATCTGTTTTAAAGCAGTAACACATTAACACAACTAGATGACATGGTCAAGATTTATACTATAAAGATTAGATGAATGTATTTATGACGGGGCGATGCAATTTCATAAAACACCACAATAACAAACATAAGTATAGAAAAGAGACTTTAGTCATCTTTAGTCCCCTGACCATGACCTCCACTGCACTTTTGAAATTTACCAATGATAATTTTTCTAATTGGGACAATTAATAATTAATGTACTGGAGCTATCTTTATTGATTAAACTAAAGCTTTCGACCTTGTTGACCACTACCTGCTCCTTGACAAACTATATTATATCGGTCTTTCTAGATCAGCTCTTCTTTGGTTTAAGTCTTATTTCCACCATCGTCGTCAATGTGTGTCCTATAGAGGCAGTCAGTCAAACTTTGCAATCATAGACAGAGGGATTCCTCAAGGTTCCTCTTTAGGACCTATTAATGATCTCCCACTTTGCTGCTCTGACTGTAATATCCATCTATACGCAGATGACACTGTAATCTACTGCTCTAAACGTGACATCAATAATTCTTTACAACAGGATTTTTACTCTGTAAAGCAGTGGTTACTGTTCAACACACTGCTCATTAACACAACTAAATCATACTCCATGCTGTTTCAGAGAAAACCTAAAGCTGAGTTTCTTAGATAAGTCCCCCTTGAGTCTGTTGAGACATTTAAATACCTCGGAGTCTGGATTGACTCTGATCTTTCATTTAAAACACATGCAACACATCACAAATAAACTCAATTACCGGTTAAAAATTTTATATCAGTCAATTAGTTGTTTTAATTTTCATGTTAGGAAGAGAATAGTTTCTCAATTATTACTTCATATGTTAGATTATGCAGACATTGTAAATCAAAACTCTACAGCCTCCTGCCTTCACTCACTTGAAAGTTGCCTACAATAGTAATTATAATAATAATTAAAGCCGCAAGCGGCGATAAAGGCCCTCGCCTCCCTTGAGACCGCAGGGACACATATATTCGGAGGATTGCATGTCGTGCTTTAAAGCAAATTTGGAGCTGTTTAGATGAAAAGCCTTTAGCACAAAGTGTACGATTTAGGTGGTCATGTATTCCACCCAACATAGTAGATTTTCTGTTGAGTTTACGGTATGGCTGTAATAAACTTTTCTGTTTGCCCTGAGGTGTCCTATGGATGTACCAAGTTTTGTATTTCTACATTTGAAAAAATTTACTTTCATTTTCCATAAAACCAATTATTTTGACTTTTCTAGGGGTCGCCACTGAGTCATTTTTCGTATTTTTTTTTCGGGGACTTCAAATACATAAATTTTTGCCGGGCTTGAAGTCTGGGACCAATAAAAATGACTTTTAGTTGTTGGTTTACTGGGTCAAATTGAGGATCATTTTGCAGAAAAATTATCATAAAAAAATATATACCGAATTATAATAAAAAAAAATATAACTCGAGCAAAAAAGTCTAGAAAAACGCCTGTCTATTTTACATACATGTGTTTAGCTCATTTTGCCCAAGTTTGGTGTCTGTGGAATGAAGCAGCTATTTTCTGTTGTTTTTAAAAGAGAGTTGTATTCTAAGTCGGTTCACATCTTCAATTTAAAATGGCTGCCTTCCCGTGTGTGATAGGGTGTGGTCCCCTTTGGCTTTTTTGTTCATAAGCCCATGCTGGATGTGTGTACCAAGTTTCATTTGCCTACGACAAACTAAAATTTTCACTTCCCATTGACTTTTTCCAAATATTTGGGACGTTGCTATGGCAACACATTTATAGATAGGGAGTGGTTGTCATTGGCTTTTATGCTCGTCATGACATAAGAGATGTGTGTACCAAATTTCATGTCTCTATGACAAACTAAATTCTTGGGTCCCATTGTAAGTTTGTAGGGGGCGCTGGAGAGCCATTTCTAAAGATAACCCTTTTATTTACATATTTTTGTGTTCAGGTCATAAATGTGCACAAACGCCTTTTGGGTCCAACTCGATCCGAGAAGGCGTTTGAGAGTTAAGAGACATTTTATTTTCACAAAAATGGCCACCTCGTTACAGGCTTGCCACACCCATACCCGATAAGATATCAACAACAAAGTCACAACTTTGGTTGGTACACGTGTCTAGATGATACTCACCAAATTTGGGGCCATTTAGATTAAAAGACAATGATTTGCATCTTTCTGCGCAAAAAGTGCGATTTTAGTGGCGCGTGTTTCACCCACATTGCGGACTTCCTGTTGAGTTTAGGGTGTGGCTGTCATTGACTTTTCTGTTTGCCCTGAGGTGTCCTATGGATGTACCAAGTTTCATTTTTCTACGTTGGAAAAAGTTACTTTCACTTTCCATAGGCCCAATGTATTTTGACTTTTCTAGGGTCGCCACTGAGTCATTTTTCGTTTTTTTCGGCGACTTCAAATACATACATTTTCGCCGGGCTTGAAGTCTGGGACCAATAAAAATGACTTTTAGTTGTTGGTTTACTGGGTCAAATTGAGGATCATTTTGCAGAAAAATTATAAAAAAAATATATACGAATTATAATAAAAAAATATAACTCGAGCAAAAAGTCTAGAAAAACACTTGTCTATTTTACATACATTTGTTTAGCTCATTTTGCCCAAGTTTGGTGTCTGTGGAATGAAGCAGCTATTTTTTGTTGTTTTTAAAAAGAGGTGTATTCTAAGTCGGACCAAATTTTCAATTCAAAATGGCCGCCTTCCCGTGTGTGATAGGGTGTGGTCCCCATTGGCTTTTTTGTTCATAAGCCCATGGTGGATCTGTGTACCAAGTTTCATTTGCCTACGACAAACTAAAATTTTCACTTCCCATTGACTTTTTCCAAATATTTGGGACGTTGCTATGGCAACACATTTATAGATAGGGGGTGGTTGTCATTGGCTTTTATGCTCGTCATGACATAAGAGATGTGTGTACCAAATTTCATTTTCATTTTTCGCCGGGCTTGAAGTCTGGGACCAATAAAAATGACTTTTCGTTCATGTTCACTGGGTCAAATTTAGGATCATAGGTGGAAAAGAAAAAAAAAAAAAAAAAGAAAAAAAAATCCGAGCAAAAACAATAGGCCCTCCCGGTCATCACCGGCTCGGGCCTAATAATAACAATAATCTTTATATAGCGCTTTTCCACCTACTGTATTAGGCACTCAAAGTGCTTTATATACATTGAACTACTTACGAGTGTTACCGCTGGAACACCACTGTCCTTAGGTTACGTGTCTTGCCCAAGGACACAATGACAGTATGTGGGGGAGAGAGGGATGTTATGATGTTTTGGGATGTTTCGAACGGGATCGACTGGAGCCTTGGTATCTATTTTTCAACATGTCTGGGATAAAAACAACTACTACAAACTCTGTTATGGAAATTTTATGATTATAATTGTGTATATTGTTTATAGTTAGTTGGTGCTCATAGTTCTCTACAGGTCATGTCAAATCATGTTATGTCCTCCATGTTAGTCCAAGCATGGAGTAGACATAACTAAGGACATGGCTTGCAGGAGGACTTCTGCACCTGGAGCCTGGAGCCTGGAGCTGGGGCCTTGTGGGAGTGTATGCAAGATACGCCTCCCACTGACAGCCCCCACTTCAGTGATATAAAATGTAATGTTTTGCTTACCTCTGTAAGCAAAACGCACTATGTACCTTTGATATATCTGTGTACTTTGCTTCTCCTTGCAAGGAATAAAACCTGGCCTTTCGCTTTTATATATATAATCTGTCTCCGTGTCTCTCTGGATAATATAAGGATATAGAATTCTTTTGGACATATAGAATTCTTATAACATTTGGTGCCGTGACCCGGATCTCAATATTCGTTGTTTCTCATACAAAGAGGTGAACTGACGTGCACGGAGAAATGCAAAAACAAAGCATTTCTTGTAAGTCCCAAGCTGTGCTATTTAGCAGTAAAGGGCCAGATATCCCCTCTGTGTGTGTGTGAACACGATGACGAGATCTGGACTGAAAAAAAGAGAAGAGCAGAGAGACGAGAGGACAGAACAGACAGTCTGGCTGCGGAACAACTGGACTATTGGACTGAAAATTCAGGTAAACAGCTGTTTAATTTATTTTTGGTGTGTGTGTGAGTTTGTAATTACCAAAGCTTCCGGAAGTAGTAGTTTTGGAAATCTGACGTATGTTGAGCGGGCTGCATGAAGTTTACATCATTAGTTGATGTTTTTCCATGAAGTTGGCCAGCATGAGATTCTTAAACGCTGAAAGATCGAGAACCTAAATGTCATCTAATGGTGAGATCCGCTTTATCGAGATCCTACATGTAAAATCTTAACGGGTGAGATTTAAAGCCGAAAAAGTATGTGTTTTGGATCGAGATCCTACATGTAAAATCTTAACGGGTGAGGTTTTAAACGGGATATTCTGATGTTAATCTGTGTTAAAGCTTGTTGTCTTGCTGCTAGATTTTAGTTTGATAGATACCTTATGCTTTGTAAGTCTTCAGGTGTTTCTTGAAACGGACCCGCGTTTAGTTCATTTGGCCGTGACAAGTGCGGGACTCTATGGCACTAGATGGTTCACCTGATTACAAGAAGGAGTATGAGATCTAAAGAGCTTGTCTAGAGAGCACAGGAATTTATCTTAGATTAATAATCACGTATCGTAATACGCCACAATCGAACTGCCTTGCATAGCTAGTATTGTTGGTTTTAATGGTGCGTTGGACGCACAGGAAAACTCAGTATTGACCATTATCGAGAACCTACATGTAAAATCTTAACGGGTGAGATGAATGAGTCCGAAGTCAATGTGACTATAAAAAAGGCCTGCCTACGTAGAAGTGATTCCTGCAGATGAGAAATGATTTTTAAAAGCCCACGAGAGCTTTTGCTGAAAAATGTTCACTGCTGGTGACGCGGTGAGTGAAAAAAAGGAAAAAAGCCCACTGAAAGTGACGGGGCTTATACTGAGAATTGTTGGCAATACTGAGAATTGTTGACCTAAAAAGTTAAAGATAACAGGTGTGTGTGAGAGAATAAATGTGTTATGAATGGGCCATTGTTGGATGAAGAATGAGTCTAATGATGTGAATCAGAAAAGTAATGTTTTTGTTTAAAAAAGAAAGTTTGAACAACATGAGAGAGAAAGGTAGCTTCCATAAGCTATATTTCTAGTTTGAGAAAAAACAGAGAAGTAGAGAAGAGATTTTGAAAGAAGTACACACATGTACTTCAAAACACTAATCATTTGTATTTTGTTTAATTGTTTATGGGAGCCTCTAGGTATCGGCCTCCCTCCCTCCGGAAAACAGTGCTCTCTCCAACCTTCCTCTGCACCCCACCTCCCACCTGCGGATTTTCGGCTGAGAAAAAAAGAAAAAAAAGCTGCAGCAGCAAACACGGAAGCGGTAAGATAAACAAATTCAGACAAACGTTTATCTGTTTTAAATTTTGATCTATTGAGATTGACCAAAAAGGTATTTGTAAAGTGTGTTTGCAAATTGGATGAAACTTGAAATTAATATGAATGTAATGTATTTCTCTGAGGAAAAATGCACAATTGCCATTGAGACGAGAGCGAGGTGGAGGGGGGCGTGACAGACGAGAGGGCACTGAGAGAAGGAGGAGGAGGTCGAAACTGGGTCCAGACGAGAGATGAGGAGAATGACCTCATGAACTGACCGCTTCAACTAACAGGTCAGGTACATAAACACATAAAGACACATAAAGACACATGAGACACACATAAACACATGTAAATACAGACACATAAAGAGACAAACACGGACACATGAGACACACATCTACAGAGAAGGATGTGATTTTGGTTTATGAGAGACAATAATGAGTATTCTGTTAAAGAACAGAGTTGGTTTTATATTTTATGTGACATAGAAATGTGAACATTAAAGGTTTGAAGAAGTTAAAGATCCAACACTTGGATCCTAAAAGTAGTGATTGATGTTTTGCTAAACAGTGTTGTGTATCTATTAGTACGAGACTTAATAGAGGTCCTTAATATCAGTGTGGTTCAAACACACGGTATAACGGCAAAAAAAGAGTGAAGATAATTACTTTGTAATTGGAAGAATTTAAATATGCGTCTTAAAGTTGAATTGCGCAGAGTAAGTTTATAAAGATAATATAACTTTCTAGTTGGGCCATAAGCTCATATTTAAAAGAAAACAAGGTTACCAGAACCTAAATAAAGAAAGGTAACATTTATGTATTTCTCTGGTTTGGTTCTAACAAAGTGTGAAAATGGAGAAAGTGGATTCAAAACAACCACTGTTTGGATTCACAGGAATGTTTAAACACAAGATAACATTCTATGTAATTCAAGGTAACAGGGGCTTCACAGCACCCTCCTTTTTGCTCCCAAGAGCGAGAAATGTTTTGTTTTGGGTTTTTGTTTTTTAGCTCCACAGACAGTGTGGGAGCCTTTACATTAAACAAACTTTTAATGTTGAGAAGAATACTGAGTTATGAATGTCAGTGACAGAGACAGTCTGAACTGAACTAATGTGTTAAATAAAGTTTATGATACTTAATTAGGAAAACGGGTTGACCTTCGGACAGGTCTGTTGATATGAATAAAGTCCACCTTTGAGTTTTATTGAATCTATGAAACATGATTTGGTAAACTAAACGATTGAATTAATGAGATTGAATATGGTTTTTGAGAAGAAAAACTTAAAGTTTAAGTAATTGGAAAATTGAAATGAAGATAGTTCAAAATAAATAATAATCATTATTTATTTTGGTACTTTATAATTAAGGTATAGTGTGATCTATGCAATAAAGATTTAAACTGTAATGTAAATTGGTAATCTGGTTTTGGTGATTAAAAACATATCTATGTTAAAACAGTTCAAACTGTTAAAACGATCTTAAAGGTTTTATTTGAAAAATTAAAGTTAATGAGAAATAAGTGAATAAAAGATAATTGTTAAACTAACAAGGTGAATTATTAAAGTTTAAGAGCTTATGCCAATGGCTCGATGGGTTTAATCACTGTTTGAAGTGATTTAAATTTTTTTTGAGTACAGGGACTAACACAAGGTCCTTTTGAACAGACGTTAAGTTTTGTTTTGGTTTTGGGTTTTATCAAACTTTGGGTCGTTGTAACCTAAAGAAAAAGAAAAAAAAGAGGTTGAGATGTTACATTTTATTAAATGAACAGTAATGATAATTACTGATTACAATTTTGGTGAATTTGAATAAATAAAGAGAGACACGTTATTTTGATTTTACACTTGATGTTTAAAGTTTCTGTTTAACATTGAGTGAGGTGAATTCTTTATGTGGCATCTGAATGATAAATTAGTGGAAACATGAGAATAATAATTGTTAAAACGTTTTTATGTTACGTTTAAATTAATATGGGAAAAATACAAAAACAAACTGGTTTATTGTATTTAGCACCTGGTGGTAAAACTGAGTTTTACAGAGACAGTATAGAACAAATCTATACTGAACAAAATCCTGAAGAAATTTAGTTTAAAAATAAAGCAGAATTTGAGATGAATTTTATTGATTTTATGTTTGGTCTTTCCTTTTAAAAACGACAATCACAAAGGTGATGGTGTTTTAGAGGAAAGCAGAGTGAACAGAGCAGAGGCTTTGTGGTGTGTTCAAGACATGCTGCTGTTACTGGTTTAACCCCAGAGAGGGGGGTCTGAACCCAAGGGTGATTAAGAAATTTTGTTTTGAAGTAAGAGAAAAATGTGTTTTCTTTCTAAAGAAAGTAATTTGAGGTAAATTGAACAATATTTTGAGAATATTCTAATTTAAAAGAACATGTGAAATAAATTGTGAATTAAAGGTGAAAAGTTTGTGACAATAGATCATGAGAAACCAGTTCTGATCTATATAAATTATTTATGTTTGCATCAACTGAGTTAAAATTTATCAAATTGTGGATGATACCAATTACAGTTACAGGTAAAGACCTACAACTAATGGTAACTAAAATTAAAACTGAACTAAACAAAGTTAAGTTTTAAATATAACATAAACAAAAGTGATGCTATTTGGGAAAACATAAAGAAGATGAATAATTAGAAATGCTAATTAATGAAATAACAATTTAAGGTGGTAATTGGAAAAAAAACATTCTGTTTTGATTTTATTTTTGATTTTTGTTTTATTTTGTTTCATTTTTGTTTCATTTTTTGGTATTTTGAGCCATGGTTGTCCCACGTCTCAAAAGGGGAGATGATGAAGGTTTAAACAAAACTGTGTTAAAGTGCTGAAGGGATGCTTGGTTAACCTAATGGTTAGCATGAGGCTGAAACAACAGTGTTTAATACAGTTAAAAGTTTAAATCAAATAATGAAATAAAGAAAGTTGACAGGACTTTTCTGGAGAAGCACTGTTTAGTCTGATTAAACCCTTTCAGATTAAAGTAGATTTCCAGCAGACCATATCTGTGGAAACAGGGTTTATCTGCTGTTTCAATTTTATGGTTTGATCATTTTAAGGGCTTTTATGGTTTCGTTTGACGAAAACCTAGGAGGCACTTTCTATGGGTCTATAATGTCAGAGAACGTTCTGATTTGTTTGTTTGTTCTTTATTTGGATGGAAGCCAACTACAACAAGTATACCAGTTCAGAAAAGGAGTTTTGAAAATTAATATAGCCACCAGCAGTAAGAGCTAATATTAACATAGTTCTTTGAACTTATATCATCTTGGTTTACACCTGTGAAGGGAAGTACACCTGTGAGCAGGGCTAGTGACAGGAGTCACATGACTTCCTGTGACATCACTCTGAACTTGACAAACGTAGAGATCAGGGACAGGTGCAGTGCAAAGCAGAAGTCTGGAGGTTTTGTGAAAGTAAGACCATTAGACCAGCGTTGCCTGCTGACCGAAACATGCGTCCTTAAAGGATCCTCGTTTTATTTGTGTTCACATACAATGTGACGGAGAACATCGTGAGTGGAAACTCACACTTTAGGAGCCAAACAGCAGCTCCCTCAGGTTCATTTGAGAGCCCCATTTACATCGACGACAGAGGTGTACTTCGAAGGTGTCCTTAATGAATATAAGGCTAAAATTAAATTAGCATTAGGATTTGAATTTTACCATTTGAGACAATTTATGAAAATGTGGATTAAATTAAGTATATTTATAAACAACAAAGGTTTATGAATTACACAGGAGATGCTGTAACTGTTAATTAAAACTGGAAATGAGAGAAAACTGGTCCAAGGACTGGACAGAACTAAATAGCACTGAGCATGCTTTTAGCTGAAGAGGGGATCTACAAAGGATTTCCTCCAAAGTAACACAGGACTAGTTACAGCAGAACTAAAGTCTTTAAGAAAGGACTTCAAACTCTAACAGAGGAATTAGAGTATTCTGGTATAGAGAAATTAATTTTGACCTGGTTTTACAACATATTTGGAAGATTTACTGGGATTTTAGAATCTGTATTGAGATACAGTACATGTACTTGTTGTTGCACTTCCATGTCTAATAACTTATGTTTGTGTTGCTTTACATGTTTCCGGAGCTTGTTGGTGAGATTGATGAATGTGGCCATTGCTGGGTCAACATTCCTGGACATGCACCTGCCAAACGACTAAGGTCAAGGCTTTGACCTCAGATGAACACTTTGATATCTGAGGGACGTTATTGTTTGCATGTACACCAACGGGACAACAGCTCCAGGACGGATCATACTACAGACCTAAGGGCCGTATGGTTCATTGAATTGATTATGCTGAAGAGAATTGATTTTAATCATTATGAATGTGCATATGTCTCACTCCATGTGTTTTTCTTTTCGTTACAGGGACAGAAATGGACAGGCAGGGACAGGCCAGAGATCTTGAGTCCAATGGGTTGACCAGCTCAACCTCTGGCAAATTTTTCTACTTTATTTTGGAGTGACACTATGTTTTGATTTATGATTTATGGACTTTAAAGAATTTGACTTTGAAGAATCAGTGCATTACTTTGTGGGTTCCCATTTGATTTGAAACATATCCATTATAATCATTTGTGGTGTTTGTTTTGACATGTGTTGTAAGTTAATCATTTGAAGTGATTACATACGTTTGATGCTTGATGTTTGTGTTTTGTCACCGCCTTTGGGGCAAGGGGTGGATAGAAGAGTTTTTCCCAGCTTTAGGTCATTTTACCAATGGGTCAAATGTTCTTCTGGCTAGGTCAACGCCCTGCTGGGTTTTCGCTTCTGTCATAGTTTAAAACTCAAAATCAAGCTAGTAGGTTGTTTATGCTAATTGTTATCAGCATAAAGAGGGGGGAATGTTATAAGAATTTTATTCTTATAATTCTGTATATTGTTTATAGTTAGTTGGTGCTCATAGTTCTCTACAGGTCATGTCAAATCATGTTATGTCCTCCATGTTATTCCAAGCATGGTGTAGACATAACTAAAGACATGGCTTGCGGAGGACTTCTGCACCTGGAGCCTGGAGCCTGGGCTGGGGCCTTGTGGGAGGTGTATGCAAGATACACCTCCCACTGACAGCCCCACTTCAGTGATATAAAATGTAATGTTTTGCTTACCTCTGTAAGCAAAACGCACTATGTACCTTTGATATATCTGTGTACTTTGCTTCTCCTTGCAAGGAATAAAACCTGGCCTTTCGCTTTTTATAATATAATCTGTCTCCGTGTCTCTCTGGATAAAATAAGGATATAGAATTCTTTTGGACATATAGAATTCTTATAACAAACTCTTTCTGCCAAAATTGCTGGAAATATCAACAGGAAATCAGTGTGCTAAAAACAAAGATTTTTGCTTTGGAATCTGAAAGAGGACTTCAGGAGACAATACCGATCACACAATGTGGTAATACTGTGAATTTAAACTTGGATGATACAGTGTCATTCCCAAAACTGAGCAAAGCAAAGGGATTTAAACAAAATGATGCCACCTGCATAAACTTGGTGCCCAGCCAAAGCAGCACTGGATTAGAAAAAAGAATGCTGGCATCACAAGAGCATATGTAGCATCACCAGACATCCAGCTAAAAAACAGATTCCAACCACTGACTGATCTAAAAGGTGAATGAACCAGAAAACTCTGCTGTAAATGAAAAACATGGAGTAAATAATACCTATTCTATGGAGAACAGGAGACATGAATCTGTGGAAAAGCACCAGGCAAACAGAGACAGAGAATCTATGTCAAAAGTGAAGGTCAGAGATATCTTGCTGCTTGGAGACGGTGCTGTCAGAGACATAAACAACGGTAGATTTGTTAAATACAGCTTTCCATTTAACAAATCGAGTGCTGTTATATACAGTCACTGATATAACAGCACTCCTCCCCCAAGTCATGTCCAAACACACAGGGATTAAACAGCTGATGTTACACGTGGGTGCAGTTGACACCAGGAAGGGGGAATCAGAAGTTTTAAAAAAGGATTTCTCCAGGCTTTTAGACAAACTCAAAAACCTGGAAGTTCAATCCTTTATCAGTGGACCACTCCCAAACATCGACAGAAGGATCAATAAATTCAGTCGGCTGCTTGCATTAATCAATGGCTGTCCAAGGCCTGTGAGACAAGAGGAGTACACTTCATTGATAACTTTAACTTGTTTTGGCAACGTGACGACCTGTTCAAAGGAAAGGGCCCACATCTAAACAGGGGAGGGGTCAGGAGGCTAACGGATAATCTCCTGCACTCCCTGAGACACCTAAATGGTTCTGGGCGCCCTCTTGAACAAAGAAAGGGTCCTCAGCCACTGAATGAAAAAAGCACTCCTGCCTCACCAGCCAAGGATTCTCCTCTGACTGTACCACCATCAACACCTCCACCACTGAAATGGACAAATCTTTTTTAATTAATGATTTTAAAACTTCAAATAAGCTTGATTTTATGTTTTTAACAGAAACATGGTTAGACAGCAGGACTGGAAATGCGGTCCTTATTGAATCCACCCCATCGAATTTCACACTTTTATCCAAAATACGGGAAAACAAAAAGGGTGGTGGTGTATGTGCCTTTCTTAGGGATAATATTCTTATCCAGAAGCTATCACTTGGGGAGTTTTCATCATTTGAGTATGTGTCATTCAAAATGGAGTTGAGGTTTTCTCCATCTATTTTATATGTAGTTCTTTACAAACCACCCCAACAATGTCATGATTTTATTAATGAGTTTACTGAAATGCTTTCGGTTATTTGCACAGAATTTAAACAAATAGTCATATCAGGTGATTTTAATGTGCATGTGGATAATGTTTGTGACAGAATTGCCAAAGAACTTTCTACTATTCTTGATCCTTTTGGTCTTTGTCAGCATGTTAATGAGCCGACCCATTACAGAGGTCACACTCTGGACCTGGTCATTACTAAAGGTGTTCATATTTCAGATGTCACTGTGATTGATGTTGCTCTATCTGATCATTCTTGTGTCTTTTTTCATCTGTCCATAATTCCAAAAGTTGCTGTTGGACCAACTGTTGTAAAAAAGAGATACATTAACGATAACACCAGGACACAGTTTATGGAGGCAATCAGGTTTGAAAATGCCTCATCAGGTCAAGTTGATGATTTGTTGAATTGTTATACTTCAGGTGTTTTAAATGTTATGGACACCATTGCTCCTGTTAAGGTTAAAGTGATCAGAACGAGGCAGAAGGCCTCATGGAGCAATGCTCACTCTGTCAGGGCACAGAAAAGGGAATGCCGAAAAGCCGAAAGAAAATGGCTTAATTCATTATGAGGTATACAAAGAAAATTTGCATGTTTCCAACAAACTTTGCAAAAAGAAAGAGAAATATTCTTCTCAGAGACCAGCCGCCATATATATATATATATATATATATATATATATATATATATTAGAGAATGACCGAGCCAAGATCCTGTATATATGTATCCTGTAAGAATTTATTAAAAGGTGTGAATGCCATAAATCTGGGTGTACGACCATTTTCACGCAGTCTTTGGCATTTATAAATATGGACGTGGGAGTTTGGTGCTCTCAAATCACACGCCCGATCAGTGGCTGGTGTGCATTTATGCAAGTGTCAAGTCAGCACTGAGCTGAGCAGCAAAACCATTATTTCGAAGAGACAAATCATAAGCACTTTAAATGTATTCCATATTACAGTCCTCTGTAACAATGTGTTAGTATTTTTGTATTTTTAGGGCCATGTGCAGCATCAAATAATCAAAAAATGATGAGAGACAATAAATGCTATGAGAAGCCGGATCAGACGACGCCCGGCAAAACAAGGTCTGCGTCAGGTGTTGGGGAACCAGAGCAACTTGATGACAAATGGGCTTCTGGAACAAGACGGAGATGGGCGAGATGTGATAACAAGGCTCTGTTGGAATGCTACTACTCCAGTAACCCTAGTCAGAGGGGTTACATGAAGAGAATGTAATGCAACCCCGACGCCAATTACAACGGCTAAGTGAAGTACCATCAGAAAGTCTCCTTGAAGATGTGAAAGCATTGAGTGCCACATCCATCACTGAAACCAATGAGCTGCTATACAACTCCGCAGCAGTGATCCTCGAGATGCTTGGCTATAAGAGCAACCATGGGAGCCATGAGAAACAGTACCCACCATGGAAACGAAGGCTGGAGGCTAAGATCAAGCAGACACGTAGAGAAGTAAGCCAACTGACAGAGGCCAAGAAAGGTGCAATGAGAAAACAGGTACCCAAGAGGTACAACCAGATGCCCATACCTGAAGCACTTGAAACTGCCAAACAAAGGCTCCAAGCCTTGGCCAGCCACCTAACGAGGTACACGAGAGAGAACGAAGCCAGAAGAATTAACCGGCTGTTCGCAACTCAACCTGCAAACATGTACGCTCAATGGCAGGGTAATAACAGCAGAGCAGACCCTCCAAGGCTGGAAACTGAACAATACTGGAAAAGTATATGGGAGAGGGAGGCATCACACAACAGTGATGCATAGTGGCTTGTGGCTCTGAGAGAGGACCACAGCAACCTCCCTGAACAGAATCCAGTTACCATCACAGCGGCAGACATCCAAGAAAGAGTCTCGGGTATGAAAAACTGGACAGCACCGGGCCCTGACAGGATCCACACCTACTGGCTAAAGAAGCTCACTGCACTCCACGAGCACCTTGCAGCACAAATGAACCAGCTGCTAAGGGATGGGAAGCATCCTTTGGATGTTTAAAGCTTGGGAAATCTTTTTGTATCCAAATCCGGCTTTAAACTTCTCCACAACAGTATCTCGGACCTGCCTGGTTTGTTCCTTGGGGCGGCAGTAGCACAGTGGGTAGAGCGGCCGTCCTTCGACCGGCGGGTGAGTGGTTCGCGACCAGCTCGAAACATCCCAAAACATCATAACATCCCGCTCTCCCCCACATACTGTCGTTGTGTCCTTGGGCAAGACACTTAACCTAGATTGCCTCCAGTGAGTGTTCTGTAACACTGGTAAATAGCTTAATCTGTGTAAAGCGCTTTGAGTGCCTATTACAGTAGGTGGAAAAGCGCTATATAAAAATAAAGATTATTATTATTATTATTCCTTGTTCTTCATGATGCTCTCTGCGCTTTAAACGGAGCTCTGAGACTATCGTTTATTTATCATCATTAGTCATTTAGGTCAACATTGGATCATTCAGAGATCCTCACTGAACTTCTGGAGAGAGTTTGCTGCACTGAAAGTAAAGGGGCTGAATAATTTTGCACGCCCAATTTTTCAGTTTTTTATTTGTTAAAAAAGTTTGAAATATCCAATAAATTTTGTTCCACTTCATGATTGTGTCCAACTTGTTGTTGATTCTTTACAAAAAAATTACAGTTTCATATCTTTATGTTTGAAGCCTGAAAGTGGCAAAAGGTCGCAAAGTTCAAGGGGGCCGAATACTTTCGCAAGGCACTGTATGTCTGTGTAATATATGCCATAAATAAGTAATGAAATTAATGTTATTACTGTCGAAATTCAAACATTTTTTATTATAAATATGTGAAGGATAGAATCTATAATTATATATCTTTATATACCGTAAAATGAAAAGAACACCATGTGGTGGGCTGAGACCCTGTTGGCAGCGTTTGTTTTCTAGATCTGTTTGCATGACTCTACAGTTCAGGCAGGTGCACCACGCTGGCTGAGCCCTGTTTGGTTCGGCTGGTCCTGGTGTGGCTCGTCTCCATCACATCTAGAAAAAACCCTGGCAGACAAGTTCCAACAATCTGGAGAACTTCTTTCTAAATGTGCCTGAAAATGGAATAATAAGCATTTATTAGATTACAGAGGTTTATTTGGGTGTGTAATAGTTTCTGTAGATATATGACCTACCTGCCTCTGTTGTCCTGCAGCAGCTGAGCCCTGACCAGTCTGTCCTCCTCACTGAAAGCTCCAGCTCCTGCTTTCCTCTTTCTTCAGTCACTGTCAGAGCTCTTCTCCACAGGATCTTAAAACTCTCTGAGCTGGAGTCCTGAGAAGAAAACATTTTAATAGATTACATATCTGTCATCATATTGTGCTAAACTTCATGTTGGAGGTATTCTGAATGAAAAAAACAGTGGCCCCTCCTTGAACCGCCGCCTTATTGTGGTGCAGGGGCATATGCTCCTGGTAGGGTCTCCCAAGGCAAACAAGTCCTAGGTGATGGGCCAGACAAAGAGCGGTTCAGAACCCTTTATGGAAATGAAAAATTCAAGGACCGTTACTTCGCCCAGTATGGCGCAACCGGGGCCCCACCCTGGAGCCAGGACCAGGGTTGGGGCTCGTATGCGAGTGTCTGGTGGCCCGGTCCCGTGGGGAAAGAGCGACATGGGCTAGCCTCCCGTGGGCCCACCATCTGCAGGAGGAACTGTAAGGGGTCGGTGCAATGTGGCAGTCGTAGGCGGGGGGCCTCGGCACAGAATCTGGCTCTAGGGACATGGAATGTCACCTCGCTGGCGGGGAAGGAGCCTGAGCTTGTGAGATACCGACTAGAGATAGTCGGGCTCACCTCCACGCACAGCTTGGGCTCTGGAACCCAACTCCTCGAGAGAGGCTGGACTCTCCATTACTCTGGAGTTGCCTGTGGTGAGAGGCGTGATAGGTGCCTGTTATCAAAGGTTACAGAGGAAAGGAGAGGCCCGAGGAGGAGGGGGTCCTTAAGGCCTTACAGAATGACATCAGAAAGTTAATGATGATCTTCAAAGCATTACAGGAAGAGTTATTACTGTACTGTCATATCAAAACTGTATAAAAGCTTATGTCTACTGTACAATATTCAGTAGAGCTGGGGAAGTCTACTCGGGTGGTTTATTGTGTTGGTTGTGAACAATAAAGACTCTATGGTATTGAACTGGTGTTGCGTTCATGACTTATTCCATACAATAGTGACCAGGCTGAGGGATCAGTTTTGACACTACAATTGGCGAGCCAGCCAGGAGAGGACCTGTGGAGGAGTGACTCTCTTTCTGCCTGACCGCCCGGAAGAAGCATCCCAGGCGCTGAGACCATCGAGGGTGAGACCTTTATATTTTATTGTTATGGTTAGGTGTTTGTGGTGCAGCTTGGGAGGGTAACAGGTAGGAAGAGACCACTCTCCTATATTAGGGTCATAAAAATGTTAGTTAGGGGACTTTATTAAGCAGTTAGAAGGAAAAATAATTTCTATCCATTGAATGCAGGCTAAAAAAAAGCACCGGTTGTGTCTCAAGGAAGAAGATAGTGCTCAAAAGGAATTGTTGGCTATTTCTATCCAGTGAGTATAATCTAAAAAGGTGTAGTCTGTACTTCAGGGATGAAATTGATAAAAAGGGATTATTTCTATTCATTGGGTATATTCTAAAGAGGGCGTATAGATAACTCTGAGGAAGAAGTTAGCACACAAGCGGAAAAATTGTGAGGCTAATTCTATCCATAGATTATACACGTAATAAGTGTTGTTTATATCCCGAGAAAGAAATGTTTAAAGAGACTAAATTCTTCGCGCAAAAGAGTTGTGATAAAGCAGAACCTGGCAAAGCATGCAGGGGTCTGAAGGGAACGAGGCCTGAGAGAAGACAGAGATCTTCATAAGAAAGCACCTAAATTCATTCTATTTTACAGCTGAGTTTAAGTATAGTTGAAGAAAACTTACAAAAAAAAGGAGTAACAGACGAAATACCCAATATAAAAATTAGAAAATTTAGATTAAAGTCCTGCTTTAATAAGGGGTAACACGCTGTCCAAGTCGACTGGATTAAATACAGCGTTGTCAGAAACATAAGTTTTTAAAGTACTTTAGTGGGAAGGAAAAATAGTTAGCGTTCCTTTTCTATCTTAAAAATTTAGCTGGGCACTGGAATTGAGACATAAGACGTACGACTGAGCGACACAAACCCACTGATGAGTTCAGACCAAGGCTCTGGAAAGAGAGGCTGAACTGAAGAGCCGCGGCGTGTGGACTAGTCGGGAGTGTGTGTGTGTGTGTGTGTGTACACGGGAAGCCCTGAAAACAGTCGATAGTAAGTATTAACTCTCTAAGCGCCAAAGTCGCAAAATTGCGACAAGCAACTTAACTGAAACAAAACAGCCGCTACATCCGGTTAATGTGCTAAATGATGTTTCCACTTCCTTCCACTAGATGTCAGACACCCTGTAGTTTGTTTCTAAACCACTATAACCATATGTTGCCAGTAAAAAAATTCGTAGAAGAAGACTTCAAACTCACGTCTCAGAGGGAGTGTCAGGACCCGCAATAAAAGCCTCATTCTCTACACGCGAGCTGCTAAACGCGAAAATGAAAAATAAAAAATACACCTGTGATGAAGCTTTGGCATTAGTAATGGCTGACTCTGGTTCTGAGGGATAACATCTACCTTTAGAGTAGGAGAAGCAACTTGGCAGCAGAAGCCTACAGAGCTGTGTGAGTGTATGTAATTCTTGTCTCTTTGAGCTTATAGTGCCGTGTTATTGCTGAGAAACCGCGCTGTGCTTTACTACGACCCTGTCACGTGGTGCACCGGCGTCTACTCTCACCTGCAGCGGCCTGGTTTCGTTTGAGTTGTTTGTGGCCGGATGTTTCCAAGGTCATTAGTTCTAACCACCCTACTACCTGCCCGCTGGATCCCATCCCCACACTTCTCCTTCAGGCCATCTCTCCATCTGTCGTGCCTGCTCTCACCCACATCAAACTCATCTCTCTCCACTGGGTCATTCCCACAGCTTTCAAAGAGGCCGCATCACACTACTGAAGAAACCCACTCTTAACCCTACACAGCTAGAAAACTACAGACCGGTTTCCCTCCTTCCCTTCATTGCCAAAGCTCTGGAGTGAGTTGTGTTTACTCAGCTCTCATCCTTTCTCACACGGAACAACCTCCTGGACCAGAACCAGTCTGGGTTCAAGAGCGGACATTCCACGAAACTGCCCTGCTCTCAGTCATCGAAGCTCTGAGACTGGCAAAGGCAACATCCAAGTCATCTGTACTCATCTTACTTGATCTGTCTGCTGCTTTTGACACTGTTAATCATCACATCCTCCTGTCCTCTCTCAGGGCGATGGGTGTCTCTGGAATGGCGTTGCAATGGTTCAAGTCTTACCTCTCGGATAGGTCATTCAGAGTATCCTGGAGAAACGAGGTCTCTGAGTCCCAACATCTCAATACAGGGGTGCCACAGGGCTCAGTGCTTGGACCACTACTCTTTTCCATATACATGACATCCCTTGGCTCTGTCATCCAGAAGCATGGCTTTTCCTATCACTGCTGCAGATGACACTCATCTCCACCTGTCATTTCAACCTGACGATCCGACGGTTTCTGCTCGCGTCTCGGCATGTCTGAGTGACATCTCACTTTGGATGAAGGACCATCACCTGCAGCTGAACCTTGCAAAAACAGAACTGCTTGTGATTCCGGCCAAACCAGGGACCTGCCATAACCTCTCCATTCAACGAGGCCCATCAACCATTACACCGTCCAGCACTGCCAGAAATCTGGGAGTGGTAATTGACGATCAGCTAAACTTCACAAGCCATGTCGCCAGCACCACCTGGTCCTGTAGATTCATCCTCTACAACATTAGGAAAATTAGACCTTTCCTATCAGAGCACTCTCATGAAATTCTAGTCCAGGCTCTTGTCTTGTCCAAACTGGATTATTGCAATGCTCTACTGGCTGGACTCCCTGCTGCACAACCAAACCTCTGCAGCTGATCCATAATGCAGCGGCAAGAGTGGTCTTTAATGAACCGAAGAGAGCGCACGTAACTCCTCTATTCATTAGGTTACACTGGCTCCCGATTGACGCCCACATCAAGTTCAAAGCTATGCTCTTGGCCTACAAGACCACCACTGGTTCTGCACCCTCATATCTTCACTCACTAATACAGACCTACGTTCCTACCAGATCCCTGCGCTCTGCAAATGAACAACGTCTGGTGGTACCGTCCCAAAAAGGTAAAAAATCCCTCTCACGTACCTTCTCTGGCTCTGTTCCACATTGGTGGAATGATCTACTGCTGCTACAAGATCAGCAGATTCTGTAGCCATCTTTAAAAAACGCCTGAAAACACATCTCTTCCGTCAACACCTGACTGACAAACACTGAGTTCTACTTCCTTTCTATCGATTCCTTTCTTAAAAAAAAAAAAAAAAAAATTCTCTTATCCTTAGCATTGTAAACTGTGCTGGGTTTAAACTGACTAGTTTTTTGTGCACTTATGCTTTTTGTACCTTGTGTTGGTAAAAAATTTTCCATTGTTTTCCTCACTTGTAAGTCGCTTTGGATAAAAGCGTCTGCTAAATGACTAAATGTAAATGTAAAATGTAGAGTCTTTTCAACCGAGTGAAAGTGAGAATAAGCGAGAGTGAGAGTGCGTGTGTAACTTGGACAGCGGTGGCGCTGCTCGTGCCTCTCCCAGTGTAGCTACATAAAGTGCACTCCGTTTTTCCCACATTTTGCCCAACATCAGTGAAAGAAACGGGAGGAAACTAGTCGCTCTGGCCGCGGTAGTGAAGGGGAGGTTGGGAAGGGAAGCCGTGGCGCGCACCTGCAGCTTTACCTTTAGCACCTGCAGCTTTACCTTTAGCACCTGCAGCTTTACCTTTAGCACCTGCAGCTTTACCTTTAGCACCTGCAGCTTTACCTTTAGCACAGGTGATAGAAGCTGGGGCGGGTGTACTGCCGTGGCCGCGGTAGTGACGGGGGTGTCGGGAATAATGCGGTTTCTATTGACAGCTGTTTGGGACAAATACGTGTTGGTCATCCTGACACTTTACCCAGTCGAGGAGGGAGAGGCAGGGGTAAACATAGTCAGTGAGAATGCACTAATCAAAGCAGCGAATGGAATAAAAGTGATGGCTGTGTGCTGTGCTTTATGAGAGGTCCCACACTCTAAAAAACTACTAACTATACCACATGGATGGATAAGAAAAGATAAAGCAACTGCAACCACACACATACAGTACATGTGTATATTTCTCATAACTATTTGCATACATTTTACTAGTTATGGTTTATTAGAAGTTGTAGTTATTCTTTATTTTGATAATGTTGCCTTTACAAATTACTGTTATAAAAAATTTAATTTCAGAAAAAGACCAAAAAGAGAAAAAAAAAATATTATATGTTCATTAGTGTGTATGTACTGTAAATAACATAACCGCCAATATATAATGCCATGGTATGCAAATTATATGCAAATTAGAAGCATTAAATTAATTCACTCATATACTTTGGGTCATACCTGACATTTTTCTAGTTTAGAGTATCTAAATCTGTATTTTTAAAAATAAACCCTGGTGCCCAAATGGTTAACTAGATTTAGAGCTTTAAAAGTGAAGGAAAATAGGTTATAGCAATTAAAATAATATTGTTAAAAGGAGATTTAAAAGAGGTGAAGAAGAAATTAAGAGTAATAATAAGAGAAAGTTAACAAAAGAACGCTGAAAAATTAATAGGAATATAGTTAATTTAAAATTGAATAAACTCACAAAAGGAGGTAATAAAATTAATAGGACAAGGAAAGAAGCTTAGAGCCTAAACACTAAAATAAATTTGGGGAAAAGAGCCGACGGCAAATCGGAATTAAAATTAGGAAGAGCTGTGCGTTAAAACAAACAATAAGAAAAAGCTAAGAGTAATTCAAAATTATTTTGGCCAAAGAAAGAATTAGAGAAAAATAAAAGATAAGTAAAGTAAAGTATTTAGAGGTTTGCGCTAAGATAGGACTAGTTAAATAGCACGGGTTAAATTAGCCGTAAATATAACTTGATTTTAAACGAGCTGTAAAGTATTTAAAGTATTAAATTAATCTCAAAGTAGGTCTAGTTGTGGTGAGTTCTAGAAGCATTACAATTATTCTATTAGAGAGACATTTAGAGTTTCTAGCAACATTACAAATCCACGGCTTGATATCGCCGAAGACTGGTGAGCAGTTAAATACCCGAGGAAAAGGTAGGAAAAACTAGTATTGAATCCTGCAAAACATCAAGATGAGAATAACTGTAAAAGAAGAAGTTGTATTAATATGAATAATTAAAAGAAGGCAAAAGGAATTCTCATTCCTTCAGCGGAGTCAAGATGGGACTAAAATTCACTAAAAATACTAAAACTGGAGATGTTTTGACTCCATTAGAGGTGATTATTAAACAGAAACCAGCTCAAAGGAAACAGATCAGGAATCATATGAAGAATAAAAGAACGTATGGGGCTTTACAATGGCCTGTTACAGCAGCTTTAACCCAATGTGCTGCAATGAAATAGAGTAATATAAAACTTTACAAGGCTATGGATCGAAGTTTTAAACGAGAAAAAAAACGTATAAAAGAACGTGAAATATTGGGATGGTTTAGAGACGAGTCAAAACGGAGACTAATTATAGAGAGAAATAACGGGACAAGCTGGTTCAAGCTGGTTTTGACTGAACCAGAGAGTGGAGCATTAGTTGAAATAGACGAGAGTGGCTCCAACAGCGTCTGTCCCTCTGGGAATAGCACCCCCGATCAAGAGAATGATAAGACCCGCTCCTGTCCAAAGGTCTTTTGACTTTAGAAACAATGAAATAAAAGAATTCAAAGAACTGAATAAAACAATAAGAAGTCAGTTCCAACAAGACAGAGAAGGTATAAAAATAAAAATGACAGAGAAACTGTTAAAACACGGACTAGAGCCGAAGAGTTTTTCTGGAGCTGACGCACAATTAAAGCGTATCATCGACATTCGGCCTCTGATCCCAAACAGACCTCATACAGCCCAAGTCTAAAGGCTTATGAAAAAATATTCAAGAAATGTGGGAGAAGATGGTTAAAGAAAAGAAGGCCTCCTGAATTACACTCAACAAAACTCAGTTGAAAAATCAAAGATCAACTGGACATTATTTGCGGATCATGGGAAGGCTACAGAAGATAAAGAAAAGAGAAGAAACTCATAAGACTGTGTTGAAAAAGCTAATACTGCGGCAAATGAACAAACTGAATAAAAGACACAAGAAGAAAGAAAAACAAGGGTTTGTTACTGAAGAACAACGGAGGCTGTCGCAGCGATAAGCGTTTACCTGTGGTACCCCGGAATATGAATAACACGTGTTTATGTTCCAGTCTTCTTCAGCAGAGCCCATCCCCGGAACATGAATAACATGTGTTTATGTTCCAGTCTTCTTCAGCAGAGCCCATCCCCGGAACATGAATAACACGTGTTTATGTTCCAGTCTTCTTCAGCAGAGCCCATCCCGAACATGAATAACACGTGTTTATGTTCCAGTCTTCTTCAGCAGAGCCCATCCCCGGAACATGAATAACACGTGTTTATGTTCCAGTCTTCTTCAGCAGAGCCCATCCCCGGGAACATGAATAACACGTGTTTATGTTCCAGTCTCCTTCAGCAGAGCCCATCCCCGGAACATGAATAACACGTGTTTATGTTCCAGTCTCCTTCAGCAGAGCCCATCCCCGGAACATGAATAACACGTGTTTATGTTCCAGTCTTCTTCAGCAGAGCCCATCCCCGGAACATGAATAACATGTGTTTATGTTCCAGTCTTCTTCAGCAGAGCCCAACCCCGGAACATGAATAACACGTGTTTATGTTCCAGTCTTCTTCAGCAGAGCTAATGTCACTGTAACAAGCTTATTCTAACAGATCACATTGGATCTCATACAGAGGAACGCACAGAGAGGGGTCTGAGGCAGTTTCAGAGAGTGAGATGACCACAGGATTCAGAACTAATACCCCACAGCTCATACTGTCGTTGTGTCCTTGGGCAAGACACTTAACCCACCTTGCCTACAGTGGTGTTCCAGCTGTAACACTGGTGAATGGAACCTTAATGTAAGTCGCTTTTTCAATAAAAGCGTCAAGTAAAATTGTAAATGTAACACTGTTGAATGGAAGCCACATGTAAGTCGCCTTGGATAAAAGTAAATGTAAATATTTTTTCCTCTACATTATTTAACTCAGAGTTTTACTGTGGAGCTTGTCATTGATGTGTTACACAAGGTGGTTCAGGAGCAGTGCAGCTGGTTAGACATTATTGACAAGATAGAAATGAAATGCTCCAACATTTGTGCAAGGAATCAACAAATTAACAGTAATAGTAACAAGTACAGTATCCTGTCTGATATAAGTTCACTAACTTTAGCCGTTATCCATGTCTCAGGAGTTATCTTTTACTGCTGTGTCAGCACTCAAGGGTCAAATATAGTTTACACTCAATAAATTCTGTCAAACAATAAACTTGCAGAAGTGTAACTTTTCTTATCTTCTCTGTAAATACTGAAGTCCTGTGAACAGCGTTAGCCAGCTGTCTGTTGTTACGCAATGCCCCTTTAAAAAGGTATCCATCAACGTGTCTATTTTTATATTAAAATTAGGGGAAGAAAACTATTATTAACCACAGATTCTAAAAAAAACTATCACAGAGAAAAGATATTTCTAAAATATAAAATGTTAATTTATATACAACATACAGGATATCTATTAATATTATTTTGTTCTAGCTACTGTTTTTGATGATAAAAATATATAACTTAGCTTATAAGTGAAGTGTGAGAATCTAAAAAAAGAGCAGCAGCCAGAGGGCGCCACTAACACAGGGACAGCTATCTGCAGGGGTAGAGCACATGATCAACGGACTTTCAACAAGCGAGCTTCTGATTGGCTCACTGGTTACCATGCCAACGGGCACACAAATCAACCCATTGTTGGAGTTTTACAAACTCCTCCCTTTGAGCGTTACCGTGGAGACGCTGACAATCCTTTACTCACAAATATGATTAATTTCAGGTGAGCTTTAATAATGAGCTGATGTTGTATTACTACTGTAGTTTTATCAATTAAAAAGAAAAACATAGGTCATACCCTGGTTTGTAAAAGTAAGGTAGAGCTGTGAAGGTATCATCATAAACAAATGATGATATAAATATAGAATATTGAATTAAAATATATAATATTGAAAACAAAACCAAGATATTTACAAGCAACAAAATAAATCAAATGTGTTTGGCCAAAACAAAATTCATAGTCACTCGGACTTTCAAACACTTTTCTGAAATGATTTTTTTGGGTTTTAACACCTTTAATACAAAGGAATAAATATATAATTATAAAGGTTCACTACATCCCCTCCTCATCCTACAAAAACGTGCCGTTAGAATCATACATTAGGTTGGATATTTTGAACATTCAAAGACATTATTTCTGCAGTCCAGTCTATTACATTTCTGATTTAGTTCATTTTTATACTACACAACTCTTGTATAAAGCCAACAAACTACCGGGTAACATTCAAAAGCTTTAAAGAAAGAGAGGGGGTCTATTAATTGAGGGGATGTGGTAACTTAAAAGAGAACCACCAGGAAGAGTTTGTATGTGTCTGTATGTGCTGTCAAACTTTGGAATGGGTCGGGGGTACAGCTCAAGCAATGGCCAAATATTAACAGATTTAAATCAAGATATAAAGAAATGGTATTGTGGAGTTATAACGAGGGGAAATAGGTTGGTTTTACTGTGTGCTCATGTGTGTATACTGTGTGGAGCGGTAGTGTTGGTGAAGGTGGTGATAACTATTGTGGTAGTGGTGACAATGATGGTGGCAACAGTAGTAATAATAGTGATAAAGATGGTGTTTGCCCAAATGTAGTTCTCCTGCAGAAACCTGGAACGCCGTAACCATGCCACAGTATTACAGTTTCTTCTAATGTCCTCCAGATCCATAATGGTGTTTCAAAAACAGGAGACTGGCATGTCTCTCCTACATCCTGAAGTCTATTTCCTCTGAGAAGCTTTTATTTTCTCAGTTTCTTGTGTGAAACAGTAGACATAAGACACTGTGGTAGATGTTTATGCAGATATTTATGAACTCAACCAGATGTATTTGGAAAAGTGTGAGTAGTGCAATGGATTGTGGGATGGAGAAGTTAAGGAATGTCCAGAGGTTCCTATGGTAAGATGGTAAGTAAGGAAGCAGTGAAGCCTTTTCTTTAACAATTAATATTTGGGCTCATCCTTCTAATCAGACATGGACCCAACCAGGCTCAAACCAAAATCAAGCGAGGGATAAACCTGGACTTAATCAAGGAACAAACTAAGTACTAAAGCAGAAGAAAATGTACAGTATTTATAGAGCACATTTGTACCAAAGTAGCTCAATGTGCTTTTCAGAAATTACACAAAAGTTGTAGCAAAGAACAAAAATGGAAGAAAAAAAAACAATCATTTAACATATGTACAGCATGAACAGATTAAATAAAGCACACAGCGATAATTCAGGGTGAAAGACTCCCACCCTTATCAGCCTGACACAGCAGCTCCTCACCTGCAGCCAATCACTGCAGCACACATTAGTTTAGTTTATTTGGGTCAAAGGAAAGAAAGAATACAACATTATCTTCCCCCAAAAAACAATTAAGTTCACATTGACCAAAAAGGTGTGGGCCAAAGTTGAGACTTATTTATGCCCCTTTTAACATTTATAACAAAACAATAAAAACAAAACAATTACAACAATTCACTAAACAAAATAAAAACAGACATTATAATTTTTTATATTATTAGTTAATTTGTATTATTTAAATAATATTTAAATCAAAATATTTATTTAAATATTTTTTATTAATATTCATTATTGCATATTCATTATTTCACTTCAACATATTTCTTAAATATACTTAATGCTCTGTAGTGTCAATGCCATTAGAGTCTTTATTGTTTCACAACCAACACAATAAACGACCTGAGTAGACTCCCCAGCAACTACTGATGTTTGAACAGTAGACATAAGCTTTTATACAGTTTTGATATGACAGTACAGTAATAACTCTTTCCTGTAAAGCCTTGAAGTTCATTATTAACATTCTGATGTCATTCTGTACGGCCTTGGGGGGGGGGATCGTCCTCAGGCTCTGTATCCTCCGATAACAGACACCTGCGTCTTTATCTGGTCCTTCCTGTGTGTGTCTGACATTAGGTTTTGTCTTTTATATTAATATGTTTAAATGAATAACTAACTGGGTTTACATAGTTTCAAACACATAACATATAAAATATTACACCACAGCTCATTAACGTTTTTTTACTTTGTCAATTAGTATCTCTATTTGTTCATCTTTTCAATGTTTTCTAAATATCAATATTTTTGTTTTTGTTATATTACAACTTATTACTGTTGAACCATTCCTTCATTTTGTTTTGCTCTGTTGAAATCCCAGTTACCATTAGTTGTAGATCATTACCTGAATACAATAAAGTTGTATTGTCCACAAATAGGATCAATTTAAATTTGTTTGATACAAGACATAAATCATTTATGAAAGTCAGAAATAATTTTGGCCCCATTTCTGATCCGTTTGGGACACCACAATACAGTAATACTCTTGATATTTTTTTACCCACCTGTACATACAGCTGTCTTTCAGTTAAATATGATTGGACCCAGTTATTATATATTAGTATACCACTTTTCTGTAAGTTTATGTGTCCATCCATCTTCTTCTGCTTATCCGGGGCCGGGTCGCGGGGGCAGCAGTCTAAGCAGAGACGCCCACACTAGTTCTTGTGTCACAGGTCAGTACAACGCTGAAACACTTGACGTTCACTTGTTGGCAGTTGTAACAATCACTGCAGTGTTATAACAGGCTACACGCCTAACGCATCAACCAGAACCAAGTTCAACCTATGGGAAAAAATATATAAAAACATCTTTTGTTTATTTCAGATCATTGCAAATTTGATGTCAAGCATGTTGCCAAGCACAGTCTGGTTTTCCTGATTTAAATATGGGCTGGGTTTTCTTTCTCCAGTTAATTCAATTTTAGTTCATAACAGTCCTATTCAGAGGTCGCGCTAGACTTTCTCACTCTCCGTTAATTTGACGGACGGAGTCGTAAAATTTCCGTCCTCGTCTATCATTACCTGTCATTTTTAATTTTCATACTTTAATAATAATTATAATGGCTTTTTGTTTTACTCACGTTTCAAGAAATTTCAAGACAAGCATAGAGGACAGATTATTTGTTTTATTTAAGAACAACAGATAACGTTACACAAAAAGTGAAAGGATATTTTGTGATTAAACTCCAGAGCACGAAGTATATAAATAATTCCGACAAAAATGAACTGAACTTAATTAAATCGCTGTTGTTGTGCCCCCCCCTGACAATTCTGTTACTTGTGTTAGCTTTTCTACAGATGTCGCAGAACATTTTTCCTCCTTCCCATTTTTCCTCCTTCCCATTTCAGCCACGTAACTCCTGTTCCCACTGAACACTCCCTCTTCTTCACCTCCTTTTTGCCGCTTGTCCCTGACACCTGTCGGTGACTGCTCAGTGTTCACCCTCCACTGCATCATGTCCTCTTTTTTCACATTTATTAGAACATTTATTTATCAGAACTTTTTGGCGGTTTGAAAAAACTACTCACACTCAGCTGCAGTGACCTTTTTGCAACTGAATGCAGCGTGACAAAGACGACACATCTCAAGATAATTGCTGATTGATATACCTACATTCGCCACCAACTGGTCAGGAGTAGGAATTACAATAGATGAGCTTTTTGATCTCACGTCAGATGACAGTGGAGAAGAATATATTCCTAAGAGTGGTGAAGATTCTTCTGAAGATCCAGACTGAGGCCACATTATTGTCTCAGTTGACCAGAAAATGAAGATGAAGAGATTTCCAAACATAGGGCAGATGGTGGATGACAGATAGGGATGTCTTTCACTGCAATGACCTGACAACACCTATTTGAAACCAGCTATTAATAGAGGGCGCCCACATACAAGTACAGGTAACTTCAAAAAAACGAGTGGAGGGGGAGACACTGGAGCCCATTTGGAAAATTCAGCACCTGATCTGGAACAAAATCTACCTGACAGAGTTTCTTCCTTGGGTGGAGTGACTGATAGTTTACTTTCCATACCCCCTGTTTCTAAAAAAGAGGATGGATCAAGAATGTATAACAAAAAACAATATTGTTTGTATTGTCAGATGGGGTTTATAAAAATGGCAAGGCATCTGGAGCATGCTCATAAAGACAAGCCAGAGGTTGAAAGGGCTGTGTCCTTCCCGAAAGGCTGAAAAGAAAGACGCATGCATATGGAACATTTGAGAAACAAGGGCAACTCTGCACACAATGTTGAAGTATTAAATTCTGGTGTTGGAACTCCTGTGCCTCGCAAGCAACCAAAGGACAGATCTCAAGCGCAGAGGAGGAGGGACGTCTGGGAGAATTTAAGGGCAAGTCTCTTGATGACATCTACATTGATCCTAAAGGTATTTTCACTTATTTTCTTTGGCATTATTGAGAGTGTGTGGTGTCATTTTCCTCCCTATCCTCTTCCGATCTTCCACAGATAAAGTTCACCAAGACAGCGACCACGACAGAGACTCTGAGGCACCATGTGACCCTGAGGCAGCCTGTGAGTCAGACTTTCTGGGTAAGTGTTGTTTTTTTTTCCCCAATATAATCCTAAATATAAAAAGGAAACTAAAGTTTGTAAACTATAGTTTGATTTTGAGTTCATCCTGATTGTTTCCTAAAATCTTCTGTTATTCTGAACTCGAGCTTTGGCAACAGTGTATTTACACAGGCATGCTCATAAAGCATTTCAAATTTGAAGAAAAAAAAACAAATTTAGAGACAGACTAGAAAGACAACGACAGACAGACAGAGACACACAGAGAGAAGGACAGGGACAGGAGAGAGAAACAGACTTGGCAAAATATTATTTTATTGCCTTATTATGCAGGAAAATAGGCCAATGTATTACGTTACGCTGCTTCATATGAATTTGAGAAATTAGAATAGAGGATATATATGGAGAATGACACAATTCATTATTTGGCCTCACTATAGATTTGAAAAAAACATGAAGATGTGATTGCAGAGTAGATTTTCAGCTTTACACTTCGGCAGTCTTTTACTGCAGCTGTCTTCCGCTTGTTTGTACGTCTTACTTTGCTCAGGTTTGTCGTCGGTCAGTGAAAAATATGCTTGATTTGGATTGAGATCAACTGACAAATGTCCACTTTAAATAAAGGATGAACTAAGGTCAACCTTGCTGTGCCCTCAGAAAATATGATTTGGTCCATAGTTTAATTTAAATTTATTACACTAATCGTGACAACATTTCAAACAAATGTTAAATAGGATGACATGTTGCCTTTCAAATCTTGACTTCATATATTATTAATCTCAAAGGATATGAATATTTAATTGCATCTTGACTGGTCCACTAACCGCTGCGCTGCGGCGCGGAGCTCCGAGCAGCTCAGAAGAGCATGCGCAGTAATGGCGAGATTTAGGGCGTACTCACACTAGGCACGGTTGCCATGAACCGAGCCCGAGTACGATTGTCCCCCCTCCCCACTCCCCCGCTGGCCTGCACTCACATAGGGTTTCAGCATTCGTGCCGGAGCACGCTTACGTCATTATGGTGCGACGGTTTCGGGATAAACAGGAAGAGCGGCGCTCTCTGAACACAACGGAGTCCATCGCTCTGTTTTATTTGTGGATAACTTTGTGTCGTTTGGTCCACGGTGGTCCACAGCCCTCTCACAGCCTGTTGTTAAACAGATTTGTCGCCTTAGTGGCGCGAAAATTTTCACGTAATCGTGCTGCTCGTATGAGGAGGTTTGCAAGGTACCAGCTGAAGTGCAGCAAGGACTTTGCAGCTTTGATTACGGACTACAGTTCCCGTACATCGACAAGGTAAGAATTAATATACTGAAATGTCATTGAATACAATTGAAAAGTTACTGTGAAATTTGAAATACAATATGTGTATAATGTTTTTTTTTGTAATTATGACAGTAGCGTTCTAAAGGTAATAATCATGTAACTTAATATAATTTGCTGGTTAATATTAGCTACATTCTTGTATTAAGACACCCGTATTCAACGGGACACATAACTGTTATGTATGCACTGGAGTAGTAGTTTGTTGTTTATTTAATTTCACTTCAAAGTGCTGTAAGGTAATTGTGTATGCATAAACTATATACAGTTAACAATATTTTCCATTCTGCTGCAGGACCATATGGATTCGGCAGAGATCTGCTGTGTGGTGGCAGCATGTTCTCAGCAGCTGGACAGACTGTGAGTGGAAGGCTAATTTCAGAATGAGAAGGACATCATTCTTGCAGTTGTGCAACAGCCTGCAGCTGCACCTTCAAAGACAGACCACTTCATTCAGAAAACCAGTGCCCTTGGACCAACGTGTTGCAATATGCATATGGAGACTGGCCACAAATGTAGAGTTCAGAACCATCTCCCATTTATTTGGGATCGGTCAGTCAACTGCTGTTAGCATTACCAACCATGTAGCCTCTGCAATTGTGAAAAATTAGCTTTCCCTTTTCATCAGAACACCATCTGAACAGGAATTTGAAAGCATAATTCAGGGATTCAGAGACAGGTGGGGCTTCCCACAATGTGGAGGAGCTATTGATGGCACTCACATTGGGATTTTGGCTCCACCTGTTAGCTCTGCAGACTACTACAACCGGAAAGGTTTCTACTCTGTTATTCTGCAAGGTGTGGTTGACAACCGACTTATGTTCTGGGACATTAATGTGGGATGGCGGGCAAGGTTCATGATGCAAGAGTTTTTGCCAATTCATCCTTGTTTGAGAGGGTCAGAGTAATACACTGTTCCTCGGATAACAGAGAGGTTTGAAGGAGTAGATGTGCCAGTGGTGATTTTGGGGGATGCTGCATATCCATTACTGCCATGGTTGATGAAACCATATCCAGAAAATCAACAAACAACCCCTGCACAGGCCACCTTCAACAACCGCCTCAGCAAGGCACGGATGACTGTGGAAAGGGCATTTGGCCTCCTGAAAGGAAGGTGGAGATGCTTAATGAAGAGGTGTGATTGCCGCATAGACAACATAAACACTATTATCAGCGCATGTTGCGTTCTGCACAATTTTTGTCAAGTAAATGGTGAGGAATGTGAGGAGATTGCCACAGAAGAGGAAAATGTGAACAGTGAATGGAATCCTCATAATACAGCCACTAGTTCAAACGTCACCAGAGATGCATTGTGTTCATATTTCTCAAATTTGTAGAGAGATGGTGTATATTTCAGGAGGATGGTTTTCATTACATACTACTGTGTCATGCCGCTACTACATTCAGTGCATGTATATTTATTGTACTTATTGGTTTACTATGACTTATTTTTGTGCTGTTGTCAATAAAGTCATATTGTTCATTTCAAGAACAGTGCAGGAGTTATTTGCAAATAACACACAAAACATAAGATGATGCCGAAAAAAGTTTTAATCATAAACTCAGGAGCACTTCTCACAGGAAAAAAAAACAGTACTTCACAGAACACGACCACGTGCGGTGGTGAAACAAAATAGGCTACCTTGTGTGTGTGGTGTATAATTTATGGAAGTGTGTGGTATATATTGTAGAGGTTCGAGGTCAAATTATAAAGTGTAGAGGTTTGAGGTAGTGCATAGTGTTAGGTTAAAGTGCATAGTAAATATATGCTACGGGAAATTAAACAACTTTTGGTCATATTTAACTATTACAAACATGTTATTAATTAAAAAAAACGAGATAAAACTTAAATAACCCTTATAATGAAAGGCAACGTCCAAATACAATAACAACATAAAAACATGGGCGTAAACAACTGTGCCTTTACAGGTTCACGATAAACATGTGTAGAGTTATTCAAGCTCAGAGTAGGATGATGATGTCTCAGCATGGTAGGGATATTGCAGATGAGGAGGAAGAGTAGGAGGAGGAGTAGCAGCAGGAGGAGGTGCAGGAGGAGGAGCATGAGGAGAGGGCTGGTGAGGAGAGGGCTGGTGAGGAGAGTGTGAGGGAATCATGGCATCAAACAGTCTGTTCATGGTTTGCAGGAACATAATGTTTGTTTCTTGGCGTTCCTCCCTCTGCTGTTGCAGTCGACGCTCCTCCATCTGTACTTGAGCCTTCATCCAGTTATCAAGCATTTCTTTTTCTTGCTGGTAACATAGCGCTCCTTGCATGAATTCTTCATGCTGTTTTTTCTGCATATCTAGAAAGG
The DNA here is from genome assembly GCA_024416835.2 of Perccottus glenii. NCBI lineage: Eukaryota > Metazoa > Chordata > Actinopteri > Gobiiformes > Odontobutidae > Perccottus > Perccottus glenii. Next base: position 2,350,827 of record CM044559.2, on the reverse strand, counting down.
CAGTCATCGTGTCACTCACTTCTACCTTTCTCTTTCTCTTTTTGCCTTGTTCTGAAGGTATTGTCTCAGTGTTATCTGATGTGTCCTGTGTCTCATCCCCAGTGTTTGAAGTGATTGTTGAGACCGATGTAACTACAGAAATAAAAGCAAAATAAACACAAAAGGTAATCATTTTAATAATAACATTTAACAAATATCCCTTATGTAAACTACTTTTTTTCTTTTTGTAGTAAAACCCAGTTTTAACAACATACCCATGGTCAGTTTGTGGAAACCCAGATTTTACTACAGTAACCATGGTTTCTTGGTTGGATTCGTAGTAAAACCTTGCGTAATGTACTTTAGGGACATGCACATACTGATTTAACAGAATAGCTATCAAACTGGAACTGGTATGTATGTTAACGTTACTCACAGCTCTGTGATCTCTCCAGTCCTGTGCTCTCCGTATCAGATGACGAAGAATCCAGCGATCTTCGTGGATGGGACTCCAGCACATTCGGTTGGCTAGAAGGTTTGCTGCCAATTATACTGTCGACAGCGTCATACCATTGAAATTTTTCCTTTTCTTCTGCAGAGCTGCCCGACTTCGGAGTGCATCACGTACTTTTAAATACTGTGCCGCAGTTTTTTTATCTCTCTACACTGCTCGTTCTTTGATATCCATGACCAAGAAGATAGTCGATTTTCTAAATATATCTGAGTTTTTAATGCGTTTTGTCCAGCTGCTCTTGTATGCTCTCATCTGCCCAAATTTCCAACAAGCATTGCACCTCTGCCGTAGACCAAAGCGACCCTTTCCCCGCCATGTTTGTTTTGGAGCGTCGCAAAACCGTGACGTCACGCGTCCTGTTCCATGCTCCAGCACGGTTAGCGCTCACACTACATGCGAACCGCGCCCGAGTCCAACTGAACCGTGCTCTGGCCCACCTCTTCCAAGCGGGCCAGGGCCGCTAATCGAGCAGCGCCGGGCGCGGTTGAAGCACTCACACTAGTCAAACGAACCGCGCTTTGGTGGTCAAACGCACTCGGGCACGGTTCAAACTGGCTAGTGTGAGTACCCCCTAAGCCATACAGACGTGTGCAGGACCAAAACAGACGTTTTTCACAAACAATAACTTTCATCAAAGTAGACAGAGCCCAAAAGGTTAAAGGCCAGAGCTTATTGCATCTCCCCCGTTCCACCATATTTCCATTTACAAACGGATCATTAGGAACACATCCAGTGCATTAACAACTCAGTTGCGTAGTTATAGGGCATTAGTGTGCTCTGCACTGATCAAAGTGAATCTTTGTTTTCAAATTTGGGAAACCGTTGATATATGTAGCCTAGATTTTTGAAAAT
>CM044559.2:2316874-2349382 GCA_024416835.2 Perccottus glenii | reverse complement strand
CAGCACACAGTTCCACGTCCTGATTACAGATACGCTCTTTAACTGTAATGTGACCAGGGTTACGCCAGTGTTCATTCACAAGCACTTCAAGTCCGCCCCCTTTGCACTTTCCGCTGCTGGTGAAGTGCCGGTAACCCTGAGCCTTTACAAAATGGGGGTGTTCACAACTTAAATTTTAATAAAACATTACAAAAAACATTTAGTTCATGTGCTGTGTATTTTCTGTATGTATATGCATTTTTTTTCCTGTGTATCTCACACAATAAAATGATAATCTAAATGCAGTCAAAACTCAACAATGCAATTCAAAATGCACAGATTGTTTTCAGAGAGGACTGGCACTGATGGAGCCAACAATGGAGGTGTATTGTGGAGTGAAGCCTTTAGGTTTACTTTTATGGACTTATTTAAATGTTCATCTGTCAGTCTGCTTCTGAACTAACTTTTATGGTACCTTAATAAAGTTCCAGCCATCGTGGTCATAGCCTCTTTTACAATCCCATCATCAGTGAATGGCTTTTAGTGCTTCTTTAAGATGTGCTCCACTTTAAAGATTCAAGATTCAAAGATTCAAGTTTCAAAGTGTTTATTGTCATGTACAGACAGAAAGCATGTTTCCTATACAATGAAATTCTTACTTTGCAGTCCACAGTAAAATGTCACACAATTAAGTAAAAATAAAAATAAAAAAATAAGACAAATATACAAGTAATAATAATGGAAGTATACCAAAAAAAAAAAATACAAATATACAAAAAGTGTAAAGTGTAGTAAGGTGAGGTATGCAGTTGTGAGTTAAAGGCCTCTTCATTTTACCACTTATACCTTTTAGGATTAAGACAAATATAGTGCCGTTTTGACTTATTCATTTCTTTATGTACACATATATAACAATTAGTCAATACATCTTTTATACTTAAGTATTCAAAAGTAAAAAAAAATCAATTCTCAAAGCAAAAAATTGTTTATTATGATGCCTTTATCTTGCAAAAACATTATGTGTTTTGAGTTATTAAAATGCATCCAAATGCTGCTTCTTTTTCTACTGTCTATCAGCAGGCACACAAGAAAAAAGGACTCAAAATGCTCAACAAAGCAATAATCAAACAAGAATCAATCAAACTGCAAAAATATCCCAAAAACTACAGGCTAAAACAAGGTCAAAACAGGCAAGGGTCAGACACAGCGAGAAGTCACTGGAGAAAATGTCTGGAATGCTGACATGACAGAACAAGACAATCTGGCAGAGAACAATGGGAAGCAGGTGAGTATATACAGTATTGTTCAAAATAATAGCAGTACAATGTGACCTAATCAAATGTGATCTAACCAGAATTATCCAGGTTTTTAGTATATTTTTATTGTTTAGTGACAAACAAGTTGCTGTAGATTCTCAGAAAACAAACAAGCAGTGTCTGCCGTTGACTGTTCAAATTAAAAACTATTTTGTACAAACATTTTTGTTTCTAGGATTAACAATCCTGTGAATCACTAAACTAATATTTAGTTGTATGACCACAGTTTTTTAAAACTGCTTCACACTTGTGGCCCCTCTCAGCTGTTATTCCACTCCATGATTCTTTATCAACATTCCACAATTCATTTACATTTCCTGGTTTTGCTTCAGAAACAGCTTGGATTAAGGTCCAGGGATTGGGCTGGCCACTCCTTAACATTAATTTAGTTGGTTTGGAACCAAGACTTTGCTTGTTTACTCGTGTGTTTGGGGTCATTGTCTTGTTGAAACAAACATTTCAAGGACATGTCCTCTTCAGCAAAAGGCAACATGACCTCTTCAAGGATTTTGACAAATTCAAACTGATCCATGATCCCTGGTCTGTGATAAATAGGCCCAACACCATAGTAGGAGAAACATGCCCATATTATGATTCATTCACTGTCTTCACTGTCTTCACTGTGGACTGTGGCTTGAATTCAGAGTTCGGGGGTCGTCTCACAAACTGTCTGTGGCCCTTGGACCCAAAAAGAACAATTTTATTCTCATCAGTCACAAAATGTTCCTCCAAAAGAGGGACTTTGGGGATTCTTGAAAATAGATTAGCTTCACACAGACGTCTAACTGTCACAGTACTTACAGGTAACTCCAGACTGTCTTTGATCCTGGAGCTGATCATTGGCTGAGCCTTTGTCATTCTGGTTATTCTTCGATCCATGTTGATGGTTGTCTTCCGTTTTCTACCACATCTCTCTGGTTTTGTTCTCCATTTTAAGGCCTTGGAGATCATTTTAACTGAACAGCCTATAATTTTTTTCACCTCTTTATAGGTTTTCCCTACTCCAGTCAACTTTTTAATCAAAGTACACTGTTCTTCTGAACAATGTCTTAAACAAATACATGTTCAACAAGTGCTGGCTTCATCCTTAAATAGGGTTCACCTGATTCACACCTGTTTTTCACAAAATTGATGACCTCAGTGATTGAATGTCACACTGCTATTTTTTTGAACACACCCTTTTCAACTAATTGCCCATTTGCACAGCCTTAAGAGCGTGTATATCATGAATGCTGGGTCTTATTATTATTCTGGTTAGTCACATTGTACTGCTATTATTTTGAACAATACTGTATGTACATTATCTTTTCTGGCCTCTTATTGCTACCTGTCCCAACTTTTTTAGGAATGTGTATCTCTCATAAAATCCAAAATGAGCCAATGTTTGGCATGACATTTCAAAATGTCTCAATTTAAACATTTGATATGTTATCTATGTTGTATTCTGAATAAAATATTAAAATTTGAAACTTCCACATCATTGCATTCTGTTTTTATTAACAATTTGTACAATGTCCCAACTGTTTTGGAATTGGGTTTGTATATGTAATTGTGTTCAATATAGATTATTCAACTTCCTTATGTAATTTTTATTCAATCAAGTTGGGTTTTAGGTGTTAAAAACCAGCCTTAACATACAGTCAGGTCTAAAAATATTGGAACATTGACACAATTCTTTTTTTGGCTCTATACACCACCACAATGGATTTGAAAAGAAACAAACAAGATGTGCTTTAACTGCAGACTTTACATTTAAATCAGGTGAACAGTGTAGGAATTACAACAGTTTGTTTATGTGCCTCCCACTTTTAAGGGACCAAAAGTAATGGGACAGATTAACAATCATAAATCAAACTTTCACTTTTTAATACTTGGTTACAAATCCTTTACAGTCAATTACAGCCTGAAGTCTGAACACATAGACATCACCAGACGCTGGGTTTCATCCCTGGTGATGATCTGCCAGGCCTCTACTGCAACTGTCTTCGGTTCCTGTTGTTCTCGGGGCATTTTCCCTTCAGTCTTGTCTTCAACAAGTGAAATACATGCTCAATCAGATTCAGGTCAGGTGATTGACTTGACCATTGCATAACATTCCACTTCTTTCCTTAAAAAACTCTTTGGTTGCTTTCGCAGAATGCGTCAGGTCATTGTCCATCTGCACTGTGAAGCGTCCAATGAGTTCTGAAGCATTTGGCTGAATATGAGCAGATAATATTGCCTGAAACACTTCAGAATTCATCCTGCTGCTTTTGTCAACAGTCACATCATCAATAAATACAAGAGAACCAGTTCCATTGGAAGCCATAGTTTAGTTTAGTTTAGTTTAAAAGTATTATTAGAAAACCATTTATGTCAGCACTGATTATATTTACCGTGGTTTTATTGATATTATTATTATTATGTTTTATTGCATCTTAATGTTTTATCTGCCCAGGGACTGCAGATGGAAATTAGCTTCAGCTAAATCTGGTGTAAAGCATCTTTTCTTTTGTTAGATTAATGTGTTTGCACATGGTCCCTGTCAAATACAGCACTGGTTCCCCAAAGTGGTGGAGGCGGGGGTCGCGAGATGATTTCCAGAATTTTTTTTTTTTTTTTATGAATTTTTTTTTTTTTTTTTATGAAATTTTTTTTTTTTTTTTTTAAAGGTTGTAATGATGCGAGTATACATTTAGGATAAATAAAATAAACTGAAAGTAAAACTTTGTAAAACTTTGTTTGCTCCGATTAATTATGACAGTTAAGTGATGGCTTGTTGCCAAGTCCGCGGGCTACTTTTAAAGTCCATTTTGGGTAAAAAGCATAGTATAATAAAATAAGCCAAACAAGTCTTCATGTTAAGAATGAGTAGTACACAAACATTTCTAAAACTGTCTTTCTTTATTTTTTTTAATTTTTTAAATAAAACATTCATTAATTATTTTATGATAAACATACTGTCTTAAGTGCACCCCTTTATAATCATACATTTAATAATAATAGCTAAATAAATACATTCCAATAATAAATACAATAGGTTTAAATAATAATAATTAGCATGTGGGCTACATGCATTTAGCGCGCTGGGGTCGCGGATCGTCAGCAGTCTAATATTGGGGGTCGCGGTCTGAAAAGTTTGGGAACCCCTGAAATACAGTGCCTTGTGAAAGTATTCGGCCCCCTTGAACTTTGTGACCTTTTGCCACATTTCAGGCTTCAAACATAAAGATATGAAACTGTAATTTTTTGTGAAGAATCAACAACAAGTGGGACACAATCATGAAGTGGAACGAAATTTATTGGATATTTCAAACTTTTTTAACAAATAAAAAACTGAAAAATTGGAATTGCAAAATTATTCAGCCCCTTTACTTTCAGTGCAGCAAACTCTCTCCAGAAGTTCAGTGAGGATCTCTGAATGATCCAATGTTGACCTAAATGACTAATGATGATAAATGGAATCCACCTGTGTGTAATCAAGTCTCTGTATAAATGCACCTGCACTGTGATAGTCTCAGAGGTCCGTTTAAAGCACAGAGAGCATCATGAAGAACAAGGAACACACCAGGCAGGTCCGAGATACTGTTGTGGAGAAGTTTAAAGCCGGATTTGGATACAAAACGATTTCCCAAGCTTTAAACATCCCAAGGAGCACTGTGCAAGCGATAATATTGAAATGGAAGGAGTATCAGACCACTGCAACTCTACCAAGACCTGGCCGTCCCTCTTAACTTTCAGCTCATACAAGGAGAAGACTGATCAGAGATGCAGCCAAGAGGCCCATGATCACTCTGGATGAACTGCAGAGATCTACAGCTGAGGTGGGAGACTCTGTCCAAAGGACAACAATCAGTCGTATACTGCACAAATCTGGCCTTTATGGAAGAGTGGCAAGAAGAAAGCCATTTCTTAAAGATATCCATAAAAAGTGTTGTTTAAAGTTTGCCACAAGCCACCTGAGAGACACACCAAACATGTGGAAGAAGGTGCTCTGGTCAGATGAAACCAAAATCAAACTTTTTGGCAACAATGCAAAACGTTATGTTTGGCGTAAAAGCAACACAGCTCATCCCCCTGAACACACCATCCCCACTGTCAAACATGGTGGAGGCAGCATCATGGTTTAGGCCTGCTTTTCTTCAGCAGGGACAGGGAAGATGGTTCAAATTGATGGGAAGATGGATGGAGCCAAATACAGGACCATTCTGGAAGAAAACCTGATGGAGTCTGCAAAAGACCTGAGACTGGGACGGAGATTTGTCTTCCAACAAGACAATGATCCAAAACATAAAGCAAAATCTACAATGGAATGGTTCACAAATAAACATATCCAGGTGTTAGAATGGCCAAGTCAAAGTCCAGACCTGAATCCAATCGAGAATCTGTGGAAAGAACTGAAAACTGCTGTTCACAAATGCTCTCCATCCAACCTCACTGAGCTCGAGCTGTTTTGCAAAACTGATAGAGACATACCCCAAGAGACTTACAGCTGTAATCGCAGCAAAAGGTGGCGCTACAAAGTATTAAGTTAGGGGGCTAAATAATTTTGCACGCCCAATTTTTCAGTTTTTTATTTGTTAAAAAAGTTTGAAATATCCAATAAATTTTGTTCCACTTCATGATTGTGTCCCACTTGTTGTTGATTCTTCACAAAAAATTACAGTTTCATATCTTTATGTTTGAAGCCTGAAATGTGGCAAAAGGTCACAAAGTTCAAGGGGGCCATATACTTTCTCAAGGCACTGTATGATATGATAATTACTATATTTCATAAAACATTCATTAAAAAAACTTTGTCCTTCACCCTCCTTGGGTGATCTCATCCTTCAAGCTCGGGTCCTCTACCAGAGGCCTGGGAGCTTGAGGGTTCTGCGCAGTATCTTTGCTGTTCCTAATACTGCAGTTTTCTGGACCAAGATGTCTGGTGTTCTTCCAGGGATCTGCTGTAGCCACTCTTCCATTTTGGGGGTTACTGCCCCGAGTGCTCCAATGACCACAGGCACCACTGTCGTCTTCACCTTCCAAGCCTTTTCCAGCTCTTCTCTGAGCCCTTGGTATTTCTCTAGTTTCTCATGTTCCTTTTTTCTGATGTTGCAATCACTTGGTATTGCAACGTCAACCACAACGGCCTTCCTCTGCTGTTTGTCCACCACCACAATGTCTGGTTGGTTCGCCATTACCATTCTGTCAGTCTGAATCTGGAAGTCCCACAGGATCTTGGCTCGGTCATTCTCTACCACCTTTGGAGGTGTTTCCCACTTTGACCTCGGGGTTTCCAGTCCATACTCCGTACAGATGTTCCTGTACACTATGCCAGCCACTTGGTTATGGCGCTCCATGTATGCTTACCCTGCCAGCATCTTACACCCTGCAGTTAAGTGTTGGATTGTCTCAGGGGCCTGTTTGCACAGCCTACACCTTGGGTCTTGTCTGGTGTGGTAGATTTGTGCCTCTATTGCTCTGGTGCTCAGGGCCTGCTCCTGTGCAGCCATGATGAGTGCCTCTGTGCTGTCCTTCAGTCCGGCCCGTTCTAGCCATTGGTAGGATTTCTTGATATCAGCCACTTCAGTTATGTTCCAGTGGTACATCCCATGTAGGGGTTTGTCCTCCCATGATGGTCCCTCCTCCTGCTCCTCTTCCTCTGTTCCCCATTGCCTGAGACATTCACTGAGCACGTCATCTGTTGTGGCCTTATCTTTGATGTACTTGTGGATCTTGGATGTTTCATCCTGGATAGTGGCTCTCACACTCACTAGTCCACGGTCGCCTTCTTTACGGCTAGCGTACAGTCTCAGGGTGCTGGATTTGGGATGGAACCCTCCATGCATGGTGAGGAGCTTTTGTGTCTTAACGTCTGTGATCTGTATCTCTTCCTTTGGCAACCTTATTATATATATATAAAAATGTTTACCTGGGATCCCCACTGTATACAGTGGGGATCAAAAGTTTGGGCACCCCAGGTAAACATTTTTATTAATGTGCATAAAGAAGCCAATTATGTTGAGGTCAGGAGATTGTGAAGGCCATGGCAAAACCTTTAGTTTATGCCTCTTGATGTAATCCACCGTGGATTTTGAGGTGTGTTTAGGATCATTATTCATTTGTAGAAGCCATCCTCTCTTTAACTTCAGCTTTTTCACAGATGGCATCAAGTTAGCATCCAAAATTTGCTGAAATTTTATTGAATCCATTTTACATTACATTTACTCATTTAGCTGACGCTTTATCCAAAGCGACTTACATTGTTTTAATGTAATTACCAGTGTTACAGCCACTGGAGGCAAGGTGGGTTAAGTGTCTTGCCCAAGGACACAACGACAGTATGAACTGTGGGGAGAGCGGGAATCGAACCACCTACCTTCCGGTTGAAGGACGACCGCTCTACCCACTGAGCTACTGCCGCCCCATTTTTCCTTCTACTCGTGAAAGGTTCCCTGTGCCACTGGCTGCAATACAACCCCAAAACATGATCGATCCACCCCCATACTTAACAGTTGGACAGAGGTTCTTTTCATTAAATTCTGTGCCCTTTCTTCTCCAAACATACCTTTGCTCATTCCGGCCAAAAAGTTCTATTTTAACCTCATCGGTCCACAGAACTTGTTTCCAAAATGCATCAGGCTTGTCTATATGTTCATTTGCAAACTTCAAACGCTGATTTTTGTGTTGAGGACGAAGAGGTTTTCTTCTGATGACTCTTCCATGAAGTCCATATTTGTACAAGTATCTCTTTATAGTGGAATAGTGTAACACAACTCCAGTGTCTGCCAGATCTTTCTGGAGGGATCGTGCAGTCAAACGTGGGTTTTGACTTACTTTTCTCACAATCCTGCGAGCCGTTCTGTCTGATATTTTTCTTGGTCTTCCAGATCTTGCTTTAACTTCCACTGTTCCTGATGACTGCCATTTCTTAATTACATTCCGAACAGAGGATATTGGCATCTGAAAACGCTTTGCTATCTTTTTATAGCCTTCTCCTGCTTTGTGGGCGTCAACTATTTTCAGTTTCAGTTTTCTAGACAACTGCTTAGAAGAACCCATGGTGCTGATTGTTGGGGCAAGGTCAGATGAGTCTGGGCATTTAAAACCTTTGAGATTGACATCACCTGGTCTATTCAGACGATGATTGAGAACAATCCATGACACTGTCAGGTCCTAGCTTGCCAAAGGGGGCAGTACAAGGTATTAACTCTGCAGGGTGCACACACTTTTGCAGACACCATTTTTTTGTTTTCTGTTATTTTGAAAGTGATATTGAAAATGATGGAAATAAAATCTAACTTTTTTTGACTGATTATAAGGATGTCTAATCTGTCATTTGATGCCCTTTGGAGACTTTTCCATCTTTTATTGGCGTCTTTATTTAATTTATTAATATATTGTTTATATTGTTTTTAGTTACTGAGTGCTCATAGTTCTCTACAGGTCATGTCAAATCATGTCATGTCCTTCATGTTAATCCAAGCATGAAGTAGACATAACCAGACAGAGGCATGGGTGTATGACAGATAAGCCTCCTACAGCTTTCACTGCAGTGATATAAAATCTCATGTTTTGTTTACTTCCGCAAGCAAAACTCACTCTGTACCATTGATATATGTTTGTCTGCTTTGCTTCATTCTTGCAAGAATTAAATCTGGCCATTTACTTTTTAAATATACTCTGTCTACTTGTCTCTTTGGATAACATAAGGATATAGAATTCCTATAACATATATGATTGTTATTTTCCATAAGTTTCCATAAGGACGTTTACACAGGCGTTGACCACACGGACCAATCGCAGGCGAGCAGTAGTGACGCCATCTGTCACTCAAGCAGCTGCTCCTACGTCCCTCACTCACCCTTTATGTCTCTGGACCACAGCTAATTCTGACCAATGGTGCAAAACTATTGCCATTGTAAACAACATGACATTGCTCTGATTGGTTAAAATTACATTTGGATAAGTGGTCACTGGCAGGATTTCCCCAAATATTTCTAAGGACTGTATCTGTGTCCACCTTACCTTTAAAAAAGCTTTCTGTGACAGACCATCTGCAAAACAATGACATCATCGAAGCGATATAATAGAAGCAGACCTTTTCAGACAGAGTTACATTGTTAATAAATGATATAAATAAGAGAGTAAATTATTGTGTTTAGCAGTGAGAGGCTAGTTTATTCCCATCTTTCTGAACATTAAATTCATAGAGCTGTAGGAGTTCCCTATAATTTAGAGACCCAATATTTGAGGCACATGTTCTGCTTGTGTTTAATGCAGTGTAGACAATAAAAGCAATTCATAAGCAAAAACAGCTGTTGCTAATAAACAGTAGCTTTGTTGTCAGGAAAAAAGTAGAACATTTATGAACATCATGTTTTGTGTTGGAATATGACATTTATCATAAAACAAGGTGATTTTCTTTCTGTTTAATGTTATTTCTTTGGCTTCTTGTTTTCATTTGAGTGACTCAGCTGACTGCAGTGTTTAGCTTCACCTTTTCCTAAGCATACCCAAAGTGGTATGATGTGTTTTGGGAATGACCCACACTATACTGTCCCAGTGGAAACAGGGGTAAAGAGTTTTTGTTATCAACCGGCTGAAAATCCAGATGCTGGATTTTTGGTCAGAACGTTTTTTTTTTCTGCATTCTTTGGGCAATAACGTTGCAGAACCTAGACCTGACCAACTGCAGCAGCCCCCGATCATAGCACTGCCCCTCACAGGCTTGTATGGCAGGCACTGGACATGATGGGAGCGTCACTTCATCCACCTCTCTTCTTACCCATCACTCTGGAAGAGGGTCAATCTGGACTCTCCAGACCACATGACCGTCTTCCATTGTGCCAGAGTCCAATTTTTATGCTTTTTAGCAAATTTTAGCGTTTCTTTTCCCCGATTTGCCTCACTGACAAATGGTTTTCTTAAAGCTACACAGCAGTTTAGTCCCAATCCCTTGAATTCCGTTTCACTTTGTGCATTTGTTGAAATGGACTTACTTTCACTATTAAACATAGCCGTGGGTTCTACTTTTAATTTTTTTTTATTTCCCCAAACGTTTAAGTTTAACACCCTGATCACAATCATTAATTTTTTTCAACAATTCCTTCCTCTAAGATGATGGTACCCCATTGTCCTTCCGACAACCTCCTTAGATGATTTCTTTGCTTGGTACATGCCAATAATTTCTGAAACAGATGGACATCTTCTCCACAACCAAAGGATGTGTCTTTCCACATGATTGTTTAAGAAATGAGAAACTACATACTGCATCAGTTAGGGTTAAATATTTGGTTGCTTCCTAAAACCATAGAATGTAAAAAAAAAAAGGATGTCATAAGCCCATCGGTCCCCTATTCACCGATATTGTCATTATGAAAGGGCAATAAAATGGATTTTCAGCTTTTACTCCAGAGTAAAACAATAGTTTTCAGATAGAGACCGGAGCCATCTTTTGTACCAGGCTGTAAACATGATTTTTACACTTAAAGTCGCCATTGGGTTTCTTCTTATATTTCCGCTTTTGGAGCCTGCCCTCTGGTGGACGGAGGTATATCGCTGTATTTCGCCGTATGGCTGCGCCATTACTCAAGGACCATTTAGGAGGTTCCATGAGAGACGCTAAAACCTAATCCTCCATGCAGTAATTATCCAATGGGAGGCTCCTACTTTCTTAGTTAAATTCAGGTGGTGACCTTTTTTTGTCCGGACACTGTAAGTTTCAAGGTATTGCTTCCTAATACCAGAAATTGTTTTTATATATTGTATTATATGTTGCTTTTTGTGGAATAGTTTAACGAACATCTCTGTACTGTTTGAGCTGAACTGATTACTTTAAAGTCCACTTTTTTCCATTTTATGAAAGTCTCTGACCTTTTCTTCATCTGCTGCTTTCATAACTCCAGCCCCAGACCCAATTACCATCTGTTCAAAGATTACTGGAAGGAAACTGTGGATATTTTCAGGTCAGAGCAAATTTCAAAGAATAAAGATGTCTGATTTGAATGTGCAACAATTTCATTATGTCATTACACTGTTATTATATATGTAGGATCAAAACAACTGATGTGTTTACTGTATATTCATGGTTACATTAGAGTTATGGCCTGGATTAGAGGAAATAAATAAATAAATACTCAAATAAATATATAGGTCTGAAATGATTTCCTTTAAATGATGGTGAATTTAAATTGGTTCTGTGTCCTTGTTGGCTGACTTTCACAATAGCTTCAAGAAAGTACTACAGTTCAGAAAATCTTCTTTAGATTTTATTCATAACAAACTTTATAACTATTTTTTTTATTGACCAATGATTTAACGGGCACCAAATGTATGTGCCTGTTATTCAACAGACATTTTTTTTCAAATTCTGGATGCATCAGAGACGTGAACGACAAAATAGACCTTTAAATGCTGACATTATGGCTGTTGATGGTTATAGACCCTTTTTGTGTTTGTAAACAACATAGTTGCGTGTGCATCTCGGTGCCGTTAATTATGCCTTCTATTTTTAACGGCAGATTTAGCATTGCCCATAACATCAAAAGATGTATATGAACAAAAATGGTTTTGACAAATGTCTTTAACAGACATGTGTTTAATGTCAGAGCCTCAGACAGAACGTCTGGGACTAGCAAATTATTAAGGCCGGTGTGTTTGGGTAACCATAGTAACAAACAAAGCAATTAGCTTAGGTTATAGCTATCATGCAAAATCATACATTTCTATGCCAATGTAGCCTTTTTTTTTTTTACCTTTGCATTGTGTTCATTTCTCATCAACTTTACGAGAAACAACCAGCTGGTCTAGACACTTTTTCATCATTATGATCTAGGGAGTTGGGCCCAAAAGGATTCAAAGGATATTTGACATTGAACACCCGCAACACCACAATTTTGTGGTTCCTTTGGTCCTTCACCATCAAACTCCAAATCGTTAATCACAGAAGATCTCTGATTTGTCTTAAATCTTGTTATCACACTCATTCCCGTGGATGTATTATAACAACTGGATGTAGGAATGTGCTGACCTCAGTAATTTCACCAGTGGCCACTTAAGGTATTCCAGGGAAAAAAAGGAAAGAAATGATCCCATATAGTCCTATAGACCTAAATGTAAAAACAGAAAAAACACACACACCTTCCTAAATGGTCAGATATTGTCGATTTCTGTCTAGCTTCAAATACTTTACTTTTTCACTACTCTGTGCAGCCTTCAAACCACGAGACAACAGGCAAAACATGAGGACCCTAGTGCACCTTCTCTATGAGCCGCATAACACAGACAAATATGTGGACACCCATGAATGTCTAACCCATGACAGTCATAAAACCCATGGATAAAACATATTTAAAAGGGACACAGGAGACAAAAAGTCTTGAGTTAAATTTTTTTTGCTTTGCCTTTAAATTTTGAACATGAACCCGCCCACGTGTAAGTAATGAAAACTATGATAAGCCAACCAAAGGCAATAAAATGACGGCTATCCGAGGCCTAACACAACTTGCATTCTAAACCCTAACAAAGGAAAAGGCCCAGCCTAAACAAAAGAGAAACTTCTTGCAAATTTATTATGATTTATAATATGTCTTATTATGTTCAACCAAAAATATTCTTTAGTGGTTTGGCATGTTTTCCAATGTGTCCCACTGACAACACAGTTCAAGCACAGCACCAGCAATACACAACAAACGAGGGAAGCTCATTGTTGCATAAAGTTTTAATTTAATTTTAAAATCAATAATTCTCTCTGTGAAGGTGTTCAGTGGTTTGTGCCTAGGGACGGGACAAGACATGTTCCTGTCCAGCAGATAAATGTTCTGGGAGAGCAGATGAAACAGGGCTCAGCCTCATCACTATTCCAGGCATGTAGAGTTGGGTTGGGCAATATGCAGAAAGTTACACAGCTCTCATTAGAATGCTCCACCGCAGTCTGTTCATGGGCTCTATACTTCAATAATCTTATGGAAAAGAGAGAAATGCCAGCCAATTCTAGCTCTTTCCTCTTGTGTGGTAGCACTTGTTGACCTTTTCTGTTTGTGAGTGGTTGAGTGACCGGAGCAGTTCTCCACCGAGCAAAAGTAAAAGTCAGATTGAAACACCTCTGCCATTCAAAGAGACGAGCCCTGCAGCCCCTTTTACATCAGTCTATTTTGCCGGTCTCCAATATGCCTGTTATTTGATTTAGGCCTGAATCACAGTCCTGGAAAGTCAAATGAAGCCAAATGAAATTAAAGATATTTTAGTGTATTTGCACTATTTGACTATTTGCTAAATGCATACAATGAAATAAAAAAATGCATGCTCTACTAGGTTTTACTAAATAGACAATTTGAGGCTCAGACTGAAAAAAAATAAAATAAAAAAAAACTCCAAAATTACACATTCCAACAATGGACTACAACAAGCACATCTTATCTTCCACCAAGCATTGAGTTTAACAAAGCTCACAACAGTGAGTGTGTATGTATTCAATACATATTTATAAGAGACTCACCGACAGACATCTCCAACATCAGCCCTGTAATCCATTCATAGTTCTGGTCCTGGTCTAGTTCTAATCTGGTCCTGGTCTAGTTCTAATCTGGTCCTGGTTTGGTCAATGTTGACAATAGAAATGCCTGTAAAAAAAATACCGTATTAATGCAACCCATCCTTCTTCCTCAATATCTTTCTTATATTGTTTTACCTGAGTGACTGAGAGTCTCCACAGACTCTATGCTTTATTTGTAACATTTACATTTTAAATTTAGTCATTTAGCAGACGCAGTTATCCAAAGCAACTTACATTTACATTTTTAGTTTATGCTCCTATGTAATACTACTGGAGGAAAGGTGGGTTAAGTGTCTTGCCCAAGGACACAACAACAGTATGAACTGTGGGAGAGCGGGAATTGAACCGCCTACCTTCCGGTTGAAAGCGACCGCTCAACCACTGAGCATACAAAAACGCTAGAGAGGAACACAGGCTCGTCCTG
The DNA here is from genome assembly GCA_024416835.2 of Perccottus glenii. Lineage (NCBI taxonomy): Eukaryota > Metazoa > Chordata > Actinopteri > Gobiiformes > Odontobutidae > Perccottus > Perccottus glenii. The sequence goes on along the minus strand of CM044559.2, from coordinate 2,335,146 downwards.
TGTTTGACGCAGCAAGATGGCGCCTGTGTTCGGCATTGCCTCTGCTCCTCTCTGTTATCAAATGTAATTTTGGGTTTTCTAGTGCTGTTTGTTGCTTTGTCAGCCCTTACAACTGTTAGCTGTGTCTCAGCTGCTTTTAAATATGATCGACACACCTTATTCCGAATCAATGAGCAGATGAAAGACTTTTGTGTTACCTGGGCCAGGTACACAGAGTTTTTCCCTCCAGTTTTTGAGTGCTCCACGTCATCACCTGAGTACCTGTTGCTAGCTAAGCTAATCTTCTTCCTCAGCGAATTGTTCTCAAAGGAACACCTTGACTTTATGTTTTTAACAGAGACCTGGCAGCGTGAAATGGAGTACACTCATCTGAACGAGCTGTGCCCTCCGGACTGTTCTGTGTTTGGGACACCGCGGGTCTCGCGGCGAGGAGGTGGACTCGCACTCGTGTACCGGGACTGTTTCTGCTGCAGGTTGATGAACTCAGACTCTTTCGACTCCTTTGAGATGCAGATGACTAAGGTTGGCAACAATGACTCATTTTATTGCATTTTAATTTACCGGTCGCTTGTTTTTAGAGGATTTCTCTGAATTTTTATCTTCAATTATCAAACTTGAAAATGTTTTTAAAACTCACTAAAGCATTTTAAACAGCATGTCTGTGTCAGGACCAGGCAAAAGGACTCACAGATCCCACAAAAGACAGAGCTTTCAATATCTTTTATTTCCGAGGCAAAGGTACAAATCCGAAATCCAAGAGACGTAATCAAAAAACAAGGTGAAGGTCAAAAACACTAGAATCAAATAACACACTAGGAAAGCTCACACTGGGGTAAAGACAATCTGGCACAGGACAGGGGAAAACACACAGACTATAAAGGGAACACAATGAGACACAGGTGGAACACATCAGGGGTGGAGCAGGTAATCACAGTGGAGGGAAAGACACAAGGGCAGGAAGACAATCTGGAACACAAACAGGGGTTAGTGATTTCACAATAAGACACAGGAAATGATATACATTACATAAGAAGACTAACACATAACACTAGGACATGACAGTCTCTGGTCCTACACATACAAAAAGCCACACTTTGGACCTAGTTTTCTCTTTAGGCCTAAACATTGACCAGTTGAGTCTTACAGACATTAATGTGACAGACCACTGTTGTAAATGTGGACTATCTTGCTTCCAAACCGATGTCGCAAAGACGCATCATAAATGGATCATTGGAGTAATTTGACCCCAGTGTCTTTGATGGCTGTAGTGAGCCTGAATCTGTTTTAAATAAGGTTGCTCCACTAAAAATTACTTTTTAGTAACACACCTTCCCTAAAAATCCCTGCCCTTGGATAAATGAGGAAATCTTATCTTGCAGGAGAAACTGTCGTAAAATAGAACGTTTGTGGAAATGCACAAGTTTGGAAGTCCACAGACTGCACTTGAAGGACCTCATAGTGTCACTAAATGATAAAATAAAACAGGCCAGATCTGCCTATTTCTCTAATCTTGTTGTTCTGAACAAGAAAAATCCTAAAGTCCTGTTTGACACAATATCAAGAATTGTCTCTCCTTCAGCTCCTCATGTACCAGTCCACTTAAAGTCTGACTGCAACAGGTTTTTACATTCCTTTGTGAATAAGGTACATGATATAAGAGCCTCTATAAACCCATCCTCTGTAAACACATCTTGGGGTTTATCTCCTCAGTGCTCTTGGTCCACCTTCTCACCTGTCACTGAAGAGGACATTAAGGGTCTACTAAAAAAGGTGAAACCATCATCGAGCCCTCTAGATGTAATACCAACTTCACTGCTTTTAAATGTATTTGATTTAGTTGGTCCATATGTTGTTAAACTGATCAACCTTCTCTTTTAACTGGTTCTGTGCCCAGCTCTTTTAAACAAGCAGTCGTCAGCCCCATTCTGAAGAAGCCCAATTTGGATACTTTTGAACCAAACAACTACAGGCCAATCTCTAAATTGCCTTTTTTATCTAAAATCTTGGAGAGAGTGGCAGCTGACTGCGTTTCTTAATGAAAATAATTTTATAGATAAATTTCAGGCAGGCTTCCGAAAATGTCATTCAGCTGAGACTGCCCTGCTGAAGATTTCAAGTGACATTATGATGGCGGGTGACTCTGGGCAGTACTCTGTCTTGATCCTACTGGATTTATCGTCTGCTTTTGATACTCTGGACCATAATGTATTGTTAAAGCGTCTACAATATGAAACGGGTTTCTCTGGATCAGTTCTAAAGTGGTTTTCCTCTTACCTGAGTGACAGATCATTTTATGTCTTTATTAACAATATTCTGTCTGAAGTGACCCCTCTGTCATATGGAGTTCCTCAAAGCTCAGTGCTAGGTCCTCTTTTGTTTTTATTGTACATTCGCCCTCTTGGTGAAATAATTCACGGTTTTAAAAATGTGTCTTATCACTTTTATGCTGATGACATTCAGTTGTACTGTTCTTTTAAAGACTCTGAGTTTCATAAACTTACTGATTTGTTGGACTGCTTGTCTTGTATAAAGAACTGGTTATACAATAACTACCTACAGCTGAATACAAAAAAGACTGAAACTTTAATCTTTGCACCAGATCAAAAAATACCTCAAATCAAACAACACCTTGGTTCCCTGGGTTCTTCCGTCCAGTCGAGCCTCAGAAACCTTGGTGTTCTGTTTGACCAATCTATGTCTCTGGACAGTCATTCTAGACAGTTGGTCAAAAACTGTTTTTATCATTTGAGAAACATTTCTAAATTGAGAGTGTTTTTGTCTAAAGCTGACTTGGAGATGATTATTCATGCTTTTATTTCTTCATGCTTTTATTTCTTCTCGTCTTGATTATTGTAATGCTCTTTTTACTTGTTTGAACAAATTGTCTCTGAGTCGGCTACAAATGGTGCAAAATGCTGCAGCCAGGCTTTTAACTGGAACCAACAGAAGGGCTCACATTTCCCCGGTTTTATCTTCATTACATTGGCTTCCAGTCAAATTCAGAATTGATTTTAAAATTTTAGTCTTGACTTTTAGAGCTCTGCATGGACAGGCCCCCCAGTACATCACTGACCTGCTGACCCCTTACTCCTCCTCCCGCGCTCTTCGGTCTTCTGGTCAAAACCTTGTAACGGTCCCCAAAACCCGTTTTAAAACTCGTGAAGACCTGTCTTTCCAAGCAGTCGCCCCCAGACTCTGGAACGCCCTGCCCCTGTCACTGCAGTGGGCGTTTCTGTTGATTCTTTTAAAAAGCAGCTGAAGACACTTTTATTTAAACAAGCTTTTAGTTAATTGGGCTTTTTATGTTTTGAATATTTTGTGGTTTTTATTTTTATTCTCATAGTTTTATTGTTCTTTTAGTGCACTTTGTAAAGCACTTTGTGATTTATATCTGTGAAAGGTGCTATATAAATAAAATGTACCTACTTACTTACTACAAAAATGTCTAAGACTTCAGCCTATACCCTTTCAGTAAATGTTGAATGGAGCTCTTGTATCATTTCTGCTTCCTGTTTGAATGATGAACTAAGATAAACTAAAACAGTGACTGCTATTACAGAATCTCATTATCAAACAGATGACTTTTCTCACTTTACCGAAGTGAGAAAATGGTCCTAAAAATGTCCTGGTCTTTCGCAACCTGACTTTACAGAACTCAATCTGCAGTCTGGAGGAAGTGCCTCATGTTAACAGAGGTACCATCTGCTATCTGTTATTTGAAATGTGTGTATCCCTTTGGCAGACGACTGCCAGTTTTCAGCGGCTTGGTCGTTTGGAAGCAGGAGCCCACCAGTGCAGTGTGACACATGCATGGATTTAAAATCTCATACTTTGGTAACTATCAGTGTTCCTGGCTGTACAAAAATGTGATTACAAGACATAATAGCACTGGTAAAATAACTAACTATGACCAATCACTATTTCCAATGAGGCAACCAGCCTCTCTACTTAACAAGCCACATTTTGTGTTTAGAAATTTACATTTAGTCCTCGACCTTAGACTCTTCCATAAATTACATCATCAAAAAGATCAGGGTGATCTTGTCCTAAAACCAAGCGTCTCTCATGGAACCTCTTAAATGGTCCTCGTGTAAGGGCCCCGCCATACATCAATTTTACAGCGAAATACAGCGATATACCTCCGTCCACCAGAGGGCAGGATCTCAGGATCTCTGTTTTATTTTTTTTATCCTCAAAGCATGTTTTCTACCACTGAGAAACCAACTGTTAGTGAGTTTTGAAATTTTACAGCTCATTTCGAGTAAACGCCAGAACATTGGAACACGAGTGCTTAGGTGTGTTCGAGATGAACTGCCCTTCGTCTGGATTCAAGACAAGGGTGGTAAAAAAACGCTGCCTTTAAGTCGGAGAGTTACTAGACGAGACCAGCGTGGTTAGGCATATATCACGCAGCCCTTTTCGTCCAAAGTATAATAATAATAATAGTCTTTATTTTTATATAGCGGCAGTAGCTCAGTGGGTAGAGCGGTTCGATTCCCGCTCTCCCCACAGTTCATATTGTTGTTGTGTCCTTGGGCAAGACACTTAACCCACCTTGCCTCCAGTGGCTGTAACACTGGTTATTACATTAGAACAATGTAAGTCGCTTTGGATAAAAGCGTCAGCTAAATAAATGAATAAATGTAAATGTAAATAGCGCTTTTCCACCGACTGTAGTAAGGCACTGAAAGCACTGTACATACATTAAGCTATTCAGCAGTGTCAGCAGGACACAGCAACAGTATGTGGGGGAGAGCGGGATGTTATAATGTTTTGGGATGTTTCGAGCGGGGATCGAACCGCCCACCCGCCGGTTGAAGGACGGAGTTCAATAACTTCAACTTGTGTTCAACACATCATTGACTGAAAGTATTAATGACACTATTTTAATTGTTGAATTGGCTTTTAAAGCATTAAGTTTAAAATAAGATGAATTTATCTCATTAAGTTGATTTTATGGGTGCACATGGCAGAGTGATTAGCACTCTTGCCTCACAACAAGAAGGTTGTGAGTTCAAAACCCGGCCGACTCAAACGTTCTTGGCTGACTCCGGTCTTTCTGTGAGGACTCTGCATGTCCTCCACGTGTTACCGTGTCCCTAGTGAATGAATGTGAGAGTGAATGGTTGTATATCACTGTTTGTCTCTAAATGTCAGCCCTGCGACTAACTGGCCACTGTCCAGGTTGTACCCCGCCTCAGGCCCAAAGCTGCTGGGATAGGCTCCAGTCACCTGTGACCCCTAACGGGACTAAGCGGTAATGAAAAAAGTTGATTTTAATAATGTATTCTCCACGTTATAAGAATTCTATATCCTTATGTTATCCAGAGAGACAAGTAGACAGAGTATATTTAAAAAGTAAATGGCCAGGTTTAATTCTTGCAAGAAGAAGCAAAAGCACACACGAACGTGTATCAAGGCTACAGAGTGAGGTTTGCTTAACAAAGTAAACAATCCATGTGGTTTTCTACACAGCAGTACACAGTGTTAAGGAGGAGGCCCTCTGCAGACCTCTCACCCAGAGCCCAGGTGGTGGTGGCTGTGTCTAGGTCTATGTTTGTAATAGCATGAAGGACAGGACATGAGCATACTGAAGAGTAATATTAAAAAATGAAAACAGACAATTCCCATAACATTCCCCCCGTTTTATGACGAATAGGCATAACTCAAATTAAACAACCTTGATGTGAATTGTATTAAGTCAGGAGCGAAAACCCACCTGACCTAGCCTAAGTACATTTGACCAATCGGTAAAGGACCTATAGCCGGGGAAAAAGACCTCCTTCCCGCCCCTCTGCCAAGGCAGCGCCCTCACATTCAAGGCCTAGAGTCCATGTAAATGTTTAAAAATAACAACTGATTACTTCTAACACTCATGTCCAATCAATGACAGAAATGATTGAATCAAACAGTTAAATCAAAAGGAGATTAACATACTGATCCTTAAAATTCAATAATACTTGAATAAATCAAAAACATAAAATCACTCCAAAATAAAGTAGAAAATATGCCGGAGGTTAAGCTGGTCGACCCATTGGACTCAAGATCTCTGGCCTGTCCCTGCCTGTCCATTTCTGTCCCTGTAACGAAAAGAAAAACACATGGAGTAAGTCGTCTTATGCACATTTATAATGATTAAAATCAATTCTCTTCAGCATAATCAATTCAATGAACCATACGGCCCTTAGGACTGTAGTATGATCCGTCCTGGAGCTCTTGTCCCGTTGGTGTACATGCAAACAATAACGTCCCTCAGATATCAAAGTGTTCATCTGAGGTCAAAGCCTTGACCTTAGTCGTTTGGCAGGTGCATGTCCAGGAATGTTGACCCATCAATGGCCACATTCATCAATCTCACCAACAAGCTCCAGATACATGGAAAGCAACACAAACAATAGTTATCAGACATGGAAGTTCAACAACAAGTACATGTACTGTATCTCAATACAGATTCTAAAATCACAATTTTCCAAATTTGTCTTAAAACCAGGTCAAAATTAATTTCTCTATTCCAGAATACTCTAATTCCTCTGTTAGAGTTTGAAGTCTTTTCTTAAAGGCCTTAGTTCTGCTGTAACTAGACCTGTGTTTCTTTGGAGGAAATCCTTTTGTAGATCCCCCCTTTTCAGCTAAAAGCATGCTCAGTGCTATTTAGTTCTGTCCAGTCCTTGGACCAGTTTTCTCTCATTTCCAGTTTTAATTCATCTCTTGTGTAATTCATAAACCTTTGTTGGTTATAATTATACTTAATTTAATTCACATTTGCATAAATTGTTTCAAAAAGGTAAAAATTCAAATCCTAATGCTAATTTAATTTTAGCCTTATATTCATTAAGGACACCTTCGAAGGACACCTCTGTCGTCGATGTAAATGGGGCTCTCAAATGAACCTGAGGAGCTGCTGTTTGGCTCCTAAAGTGTGAGTTTTGACTCACGATGTTCTCCGTCACATTGTATGTGAACACAAATAAAACGAGGATCCTTTAAGGACGCATGTTTCCGGTCAGCAGGCAACGCTGGTCTAATGGTCTTACTTTCACAAAACCTCCAGACTTCTGCTTTGCACTGCACCTGCCCCTGATCTCTACGTTTGTCAAGTCCAGAGTGATGTCACAGGAAGTCATGTGACTCCCGTCACTAGCCCTGCTCCCAGGTGTGCTTCCCTTCACAGGTGTAAACCAAGATGATATAAGTTCAAAGAACTATGTTAATATTAGCTCTTACTGGTGGTGGCTATATTAATTGTCAAAACTCCTTTTCTGAACTGGTATACTTGTTGTAGTTGGCTTCCATCCAGATAAAGAACAAACAAACAAATCAGAACTTTATCTGACATTATAGACCCATAGAAAGTGCCTCCTAGGTTTTTCAAACGAAACCATAAAAGCCCTTAAAATGATCAAACCATAAAATTGAAACAGCAGATAAACCCTGTTTCCACAGATATGGTCTGCTGGAAATCTACTTTAATCTGAAAAGGTTTAATCAGACTAAACAGTGCTTCTCCAGAAAAGTCCTGTCAACTTTCTTTATTTCATTATTTGATTTAAACTCCTCTTTTAACTGCATTAAACAGGTTAACCAAGCATTCCTTCATCACTTTAATACAGTTTGGTTTAAATCTTCTTCTCCCCCCTTTTTGAGACGTGGGACACCTCTGTCCACAAAAAAATGAAAATAAAATAATAATATATCAATAAAAAGATAAAAATAAAAAGATAAAAAATAAAAGAATGGTTTCTGCCAATTACCACTTTATATGTTTATTTCATCAATTAGCATTTCTAATTCTTCATCTTCTTTAAGTTAACCAAATAGCATCATTTTTGTTTCTGTTATATTTAAAACTTTGTTCAGCTCAGTTTTAATTTTCGTTACCATTAGTTGTAGGTCTTTACCTGTAACTGTAATTGGTATCTTCCGCAATTTGATAAATTTTAACTCAGTTGATGCAAACATAAATAATTTATATAGATCAGAACTGGTTTCTCATGATCTTTTGTCACAAATTTTTAGACACTTTAAATTTACAATTTCTTTCATATTTCCTTTTAAATCATCTAATCAGAATATTCTCAGAATATTGTTCAATTTACCTCAAATTACTTTCCTTTGAAAGAAAATACATTTTTTTCTTACTTCAAATTTTTTTCTTACTCCCCCTTGGGTCAGACCCCTCCCTCTGGGGGTAAACCAGTAACAGCAGCATGTCTCAGCTGCTTGAACACACCACAAAGCATCTGCTCTGTTCACACTGCTTTCCTCTAAAACACATTGTGAATGTCGTTTAAAAGGAAAGACTAAACATAAAATTAACAAAGTTCTGTTCAAATTCTGTTCTATTAACCTTTAAATACTTCACACATACAAATTTCTTTAGGATTTTGTTCAGTATAGATTTGTTCTATACTGTCTCTGTAAAACTCAGTTTTACCACCAGGTGCTAAATACAATAAACCATTTTGTTTTTTCCATATTTTAACGTAAGATAAGAAACATTTTTATCAATTTTATCAAGGAAAAACCAGACCAACAGACTCACGGTAGGGGTGAAGACGACCTGGCACCGAAAAACACACAGGTTATAAAGACACACAACGAGGGACAGGTGAAACACATCAGGGTGGAGCATGCAATCACACAGGAGGGAAAGACACAAGGCAGGAAGTCAATCAAAGACACAGACAGGGGTAAGACTCTTCACAATAAACTCAATAATAATAAAAAACAGACAGACTACAACAAAATAACACCAACCGGTGTTATCCGTTATCCGGGGGCAGGGGTGCGGGGCGGGCACTGGGGAACACAGTTGGTGTGTTCCCCAGATTCCCATCCATCAATCCATCCATCTTCTACCGCTTATCCGGGTCCGGGTTGCGGGGGCAGCTGTCTAAGCAGAGACGACCAGACGTCCCACTCCCCAGACACTTCCTCCAGCTCTTCCGGGGATACCGAGCGTTCCCAGGCCAGCCGAGAGACATAGTCCCTCCAGCGTGTCCTAGGTCTTCCCCGGGGTCTCCTCCCGGTGGAACATGCCCGGAACACCTCCCTGGGTAGGCGTCCAGGAGGCATCCGAAACAGATGCCCGAGCCACCTCAGCTGGCTCCTCTCGATGTGGAGGATCAGCGGCTCTACTTTGAGCTCCTACGGAGTGACCGAGCTCCTCACCTTATCTCTAAGCGAGCGCCCCGCCACACTGCGGAGAAAGCTCATTTCGGCCGCTTGTATTCGGGATCTTGTTCTTTCGGTCATGACCCAAAGCTCATGACCATAGGTGAGAGTAGGAACGTAGATTGATCGGTAAATCGAGAGCTTTGCCTTACAGCTCAGCTCCTTCTTCACCACGACAGACTGGTACATCGACCGCATCACTGAAGAAGCTGCACCGATCCGTCTGTCAATCTCACGTTCCCTCCTTCCCTCACTTGTGAACAAGACCCAAGATACTTGAACTCCTCCACTTAAGGCAGGAGCTCTCCACCAACCTGAAGGGGACAAGCCACCCTTTTCCGACTAAGAACCATGGTCTCAGACTTGGAGGTGCTGATCCTCATCCCAGCCGCTTCACACTCGGCTGCAAACCGTCCCAGTGCACCCTGAAGGTCCTGGCTTGATGGAGCCTTCGGCCTCTGCTTCCTCAGTGGAAGATGTGTCGGTGGGGTTGAGGAGATCGTCGAAGTACTCCTTCCACTGTCCAACAGTATCCACAGCTGAAGTTAGCAGATTTCCACCTCCACTGTAAACAGTTTTGGCAGGGCACTGCTTCCCCCTCCTGAGGCGCCAGACGGTTTGCCAGAATTTCTTCGAGGCCGACCGATAGTCCTTTTCCATGGCCTCACTGAACTCCTCCCAGACCCGGGTTTTAGCCTCCACAACCACCTGGGCTGCAGTCCGCTTGGCCTGCCGGTACCCATGATCTTCCTCAGGAGTCCCACGTGCCAACCAGACTCGGTAGGTCTCCTTCTTCAGCTTGACGGCATCCCTTACTTCCGGTGTCCACCACCGGGTTCGGGGGTTGCCGCCACGACAGGCACCGGAGACTTTACGGCCACAGCTTCGAGTGGCCACATCGACAATGGAGGTGGAGAACATGGTCCACTCGGACTTAATGTCTCCAGCCTCCCTCGGGATCTGGTTGAAGCTCTGCCGGAGGTGGGAGTTAAAGATCTTTCTGACAGGGGGCTCTGCCAAACGTTCCCAACAGACCCTCACAGTACGTTTGGGCCTGCCGAGTCTGTCCAGCTTTCTCCCCCGCCATCGAATCCAACTCACCACCAGGTGGTGATCAGTAGACAGCTCCGCCCCTCTCTTTACTCGAGTGTCCAAGACATACGGTCGGAGGTCAGATGAAACAACTACAAAGTCGATCATCGATCTCCGACCTAGGGTGTCCTGGTGCCACGTGCACCGTACACCCTTATGCTTAAAAGTGTGAAACACTTTTACAAAGCTCAAGACAAATTTACATTTTGTCTATGAACCAATCATAAAACAGAATTACTTGGGGAAAACACTTTTACCAAGGACGAAACAAATTTACATTTTAGAAAACAAAAAGCGAGTAGGGGCGGCAGTGGCTCAGTGTCGTCTTTCAACTGGCAGGTAGTGGGTTCGATTCCCGCTCTCCCCCACAATTCATACTGTCGCTGTGTCCTTGGGCAAGACACTTAACCCACCTTGCCTCGTATGAATGTGTAAGAATGTTTAGTGAATGTATGTGGTGTTGGTCGGAGAGGCCGTAGGCGCAGAATGGCTGCCACGTCTCTGTCAGTCTGCCCCAGGGCATCTGTGGTTACAGTTGTAGCTTACTACCACCAGTGTGTGACTGTGTATGAATAATGGAGCCTGTAAGCGCTTTGAGTCCCTTGGTCCCTCGGGAGAAAAGCACAATATAAATCCAATCCATTATTATTATTATTACATGAGTTGTTGAATTAGCTGCTCAGCTAAAATTAGCTATTTTAGACAAACGTTACCAGCAGTTGATAGTATCTCATACAAAGTTACTTCTAACTGCTGTATTGTGTTGAACAACGCTTTATAAAACATGCCATTGTCAAACATTAGTTCATCAAATCTATCTATGTCTCAGGTCCCATCACTCTTTACTGCTGGGTCAAGAGTCATATATAGTTAACTCTCAATAAATAAATAAAGTTTATTGTTTTGTCAAACAATTAACTTGCAGAAGTGTAACTTTTCTTACCTCCAGGCTCCTCTGTAAACATCAATGACCTTCGGTTGTTGTTTGTTTGTGTTTGTACGAGTGTGCGCACAGTAAACATGCACAACACTGGATGTAGTACCGCTAACGCCAGAGGTGGCACACTAGTACATAAACTCTGATATTCTGTAATGAAGCTTTTAAAGTAAGAAAATCCATATCTCATGTAGTCTCTCATGTCATACTAGCATTTTGGTGCATTAACATATGAAAACAAACTTTGTATCATTTCCAATAAACATCTTCAATAAACGGCTTTGAGTGTACAGATTAGACCATAGATTGTATAAATATGGATGATATCCGCCCATTGGTCCCTATTCACCAATATTGTCATTACGAATGGGCAATAAAATGGTCGTTACACCCGGGCTTTGTTCATAGTAAAACAATAGTTTTTAGATAGCATAAACGAACATATTAATCAAAAATCCCCCCCCCCAGAGTTGTCATGTAATAAAAACTTAGCTCTAGAGACCGTCTTTTGTACCAGGCTGTAAACATGAGTTTTACTCTTGTAAAGTCACCATTGGGTTTCTCCTTATATTTCCGCTTTTGGAGCCTGCCCTCTGGTGGACGGAGGTATATCGCTGTACTGTAAAATCACCGTATGGCGGCGCCTTACACGAGGACCATTTTAGAGGTTCAGAGGTTCCATGGGAGAGGCTTGGGTTAGACTGAGACATGGTGAACTAGCCAACTAGCCATGCATTTTACACCTAGGCCTTCAGTGGTGTCCTACCTGAATTAAACCATCTCCTAATACCATCATTATAATGTCACTGTTATAGAAAACATAATATAATACAGAGGAGAGAGCCCACCTCCTATGCATGTTATTTCACAGTGATAAATTTTGATAAACAAGGTGCTTTTGCAGAAGTGGAGAGACTCTGGCCAATAACGGAGAGATCCCCCAGTTGCTTTGTTTCACACTTTGTGAGTTAGTAGAGACCCCATTGCATTGAATTTGCCCTTTAAACGTTTAAGATCTCATATTATCTCCGCCTCGTTAATCGTCACATAAATGTATTGCCAATGTTTATCTGTTAACCATGCGGACATTCCTTAACATCGGTGTGGTCCAATGAAAGTGTTCCTTATTTAAGAGTGACCATGTGATTGGCCCAAGCTTTTTATAAAATGCTTTATAATCAGGCCTAGATGATGTCTTAAGGTCTAATTTTGTCAAAGATCATTCTTTTTACAAAAATGGCATTAAAATAATAAACAGTCATTCTCAAATACAAGAAATAAATTGGGTATTTTCTCTTTCATTGACGCTATCTTGATGCTTTTAAGATGCACAATTGACATGACATGAGTCATGCACATTCATTTAAAGGGGGGTTTAGCTTGCTGATGTCAGTAAAGTAGCAGATAAAAAAAAATAAAAAATAAATAAGATAAATGTGGTGTATCCCCAGTATAAAAGTCTGGAAATGTTACACGTTTTTGTCCTGAAGGGCAATCCTGATTATTAAAACATTAATGAGACTTAATGTTAACTCTGCTTCTGAACAAATTTGTCTCTGAACAAAAGTCGTAGTTAAATTTAAAGTCAGCATCTGTTCTAGCCATCACCTGTGCTGGGAAAGGCACGATGCCTGCCTCTCTGTTAACTGACAGCCCTGAACTTTTGGCTCTTCTGCAGCTGTCAGGGCTGTCAAGCGCGGGTGTTTGACAGTACATCAGGACGACTGCGCAAGAAGAGTAGGTGTGATGAAGAGGATAAAGAGGAAGAGTAGGCAGTGTGAATAGGAATCTTCCATTGGCAGCAGCAGACCAGCTGTAGTGGAGTGGCAGCGCTCCAGATCCTCTACGCTTTAACTTGCCACAATTAACGACGCATCATTCGCCGTTCCTTCCTGGACATGTGAAAATGTGCTCCACTGGAAGAAATCTCAAAATTGTGACCAATCATCATAAAATATCTCATTTAGAGTTGCATTGCATTTCTGAAAAGACAAAGTCCAAACACAATATTCTCGTGCCATATACTTGGGCAATGATGGATGGAACCATCATGGGGAGGCAGTAGCTCAGTGGGTAGAGTGGTCGTCTTTCAACCGGAAGGTAGGCGGTTCGATACCCACTCTCCCCATACTGTTGTTGTGTCCTTGGGCAAGACACTTAACCCACCTTGCCCCCAGTTGCTGTAACACTGGTAATTACATTAGAACAATGTAAGTCGCTTTGGATAAAAGCGTCAGCTAAATGAATAAATGTAAATGGAACCTGTTGTAGTTCTTAAACCCTGAGGACAATTGTGGTTGTTCTGAGAGCAGCAGTTTACAGGCTGGCCACTAGAGGTGCTGCTGTTTATAGGCATCTTGAGAAATTATTAAATTTTTATTGTTCATTATTGTTATGGGAATTGTATGTGTTTTCATTTAGTGTCTATGTTTTAGTTTAGATATGATTCTTCTGTCTGCTCCATGCTATGACAAACAGGCCATCACGACCTGGTAGTGAGACTGCGGAGGAGTGAACATCCTCCGCCTCCTTAACACTGTGTACTGCTGTGTATAAAACGACATGTATTGTTTACCTCTTTAAGCAAACGCATTCTGTACCTTTTGATACGTGTCTTTGCTTCTCCTTGCAAGGAATAAAACCTGGCCTTTCGCTTTTATAATATAATCTGTCTCCGTGTCTCTCTGGATAATATAAGGATATAGAATTCTTATAACATTTGGTGCCGTGACCCGGATCTCAATATTCGTTGTTTCTCATGCAAAGAGGTGAGCTGACGTGCACGGAGAAATGCACAAAAAAGCATTTCTTGTAAGTCCCAAGCTGTGCTGTTAAAGCAGTAAAGGGCCAGACCTCCACTCTGTGTGTGTGAAGCACGATGACGAGATCTGGACTGAAAAAAAAGAGAAGAGCAGAGAGACGAGAGGACAGAACAGACAGTCTGGCTGCGGAACAACTGGACTATTGGACTGAAAATTCAGGTAAACAGCTGTTTAATTTATTTTTTGGTGTGTGTGTGATTTTTAATACCAAAGCTTCCGGAAGTAGTAGTTTGGGATTATTGCGGACGTTTAGCGGGCTGCATGTATTTACATCACCATAGTTGATGTGTTTCCATGAAGTTGGCAAACGTAGGAGATCGCCAGACGCTGATAACGCTTTGTCAAGACCCTGCCTATATGGTTTATGGTGAGATTGAAAGCTGGGGAAAAAGTATGTGTTTCGATCGAGACCCTGCCTGTGTGGTTTATGGTGAGATTGTAAACGTGATTTTCTGAGATTAATCTGTGTTAAAGATTGTTGTCTTGCTAGATTTAAGTTTGATAGATAACCTATGCTCTGTAAGTCTTTAAGGTGTTTCTTGAAACTGACTCGTGCGTTTAGTTCATTGGCCGTGACAAGTGCGAAACTCTATGCGAGATAGGGCACCTAATTACAATAAGGGGTATGGGGTCTAAAGAGCTGGTCTGGGAAGCTCATGATTTACTTCAGATGAATATTCACGGATCCTAATACGCCGCATTCAAACTGTCAGATCTAACTACGAATGTCGGTTTATGGTGCGACACTCACACGGGAAGTGTGGGATATGCACAGGTAGCTCGAGCTGACTCTTTAATCGAGACCCTGCCGAAGACTATGGTTAATGGTGAGATTGGAGTCCAGTCGCGTTGGACGTGACGTATAGGAAGACGTAGGCCTACGTAGAGTGTTCACTGCTGGTGAAGCGGTGATTTTTAAAAGCCCACGAGAAGGGAGAGGCTTTTGCTGAAAAAAAAATGTTCACTGCTGGTGACGCGGTGAGTGAGCGAAAAAAAGCCCACTGAAAGTGATGGGGCTTATACTGAGAATTGTTGACCTAAAAAGTTAAAAATAAAAGGTGTGTTTGAGAGAATAAATGTGTTATGAATGGGCCATTGTTGGATGAAGAATGAGTCTAATGATGTGAATCAGAACAAAAGTAATGTTTTTGTTTAGAGAAAGTTTGAACAACATGAGAGAGAAAGGTAGCTTCCATAAGCTATATTTCTAGTTTGAGAAAAAACAGAGAAGTAGAGAAGAGATTTTGAAAGAAGTACACACATGTACTTCAAAACACTAATCATTTGTTTTTTGTTTAAATGTTTCTGGGAGCCTCTAGGTCTCGGCCTTCCTCCCTCCGCTCGGACAAACAGTGCCCCCTCCAAAACTTCATCTGCACCCCACCTCCCACCTGCTCCTTTTCGGCTGAAAAAAGCTGCAGACAGACGAGCAGCAGCAAACACGGAAGCGGTAAGATAAACGAATTCAGACAACGTTTATTTATTTTAAAGTTTGATCTATTGAGATTGACCAAAAAGGTATTTGTAAAGTGTGTTTGTAAATTGGATGAAACTTGAAATTAATATGAATGTAATGTATTTCTCTGAGGAAAAATGCACAATTGCCATGGAGACCGAGAGCGAGGTGGAGGCGTGACAGACGAGAGGGCACTGAGAGGAGGAGGAGGAGGTCGAAACTGGGTCCAGACGAGAGACGAGGAGAATGACCTCATGAAGTGACCGCTTCGACTAACAGGTCAGGTACATAAACACATAAAGACACATAAAGACACATGTAACTGCACACACACATGTAAATACAGACACATAAAGACACATGTAACTGCACACATATAAACACACATGTAAATACAGACACATAGAGACAAACACGGACACATGAGACACACATCTACAGGGAAGGATGTGATTTTGGTTTATGAGAGAAAATAATGAGTATTCTGTTAAAGAACAGAGTTGGTTTTGTATTTTATGTGACATAGAAATGAGAAAATTAAAGGTTTAAAGAAGTTAAAGATCTAACACTTGATTACTTTGTAATTGGAAGAATTTAAGTATTGAAAAGTTGAATTGCGCAGAGTAAGTTTATAAAGATAATATAACTTTATAGTTGGGCCATAAGCTCACATTTAAAAAAAACAAGGTTACCAGAATCTAAGTAAAGAAAACAATCATTTATGTATTTCTCTGGTTTGGTTTTGACAAAGTTTTGGAGAAAGTGGATTCAAAGCAACCACTGTTTGGATTCACGAGGAATGTTTAAACACAAGATAACATTCTGTGAAAGTCAAGGTAACAGGAGCTTCACAGCACCCTCCTTTGCTCCATGAGCTGGAAATGTTTTGGTTTGGGTTTTTGTTTTTTTAGCTCCACAGACATTGTGGGAGCCTTTACATTAAACAAACTTTTAATGTTGAGAAAAAATGCTGAGTTAGAAATGTCAGTGACAGAAACAGATTGCACTGAACTAATGTGTTAAATAAAGTTTATGATACTTAATTATGAAAACTGTTTGACCTTCTGACAGGTCTGTTGATATGAATAAAGTCCACATTTGAGTTTTATTGAATGTATGAAACATGATTTGGTAAACTAAACGATTGAATTAACGAGATTGAATATGGTTTTTGAGAAGAAAAACTTAAAGTTTAAGTAATTGGAAAATTGAAATGAAGATAGTTCAAAATAAATAATAATCATTATTTATTTTGGTACTTTATAATTAAGGTATAGTGTCATCTATGCAATAAAGATTTAAACTGTAATGTAAATTGGTAATCTGGTTTTGATGATTAAAAACACATCTATGTTAAAACAGTTTAGACTGTTAAAACGATCTTAAAGGTTTTATTTGGAAAATTGAAAATTAATGAGAAATAAGTAAATAAAAAAGATATTTGTTAAACTAACAAGGTGAATTGTTAAAGTTTAAGAGCAATGGCTCGCTGGGTTTTAACCACTGTTTGAAGTGATGTAAGAATTTTTTTTGTTAAGTACTGGGACTAACACAAGGTCCTTTTGAATAGAATTGAATTTTGTTTTTGGTTTGTAACCTAAACAAGAAGAAAAAAAGAGGTTGAGATGTTACATTTTATTAAATGAACAGTAATGATAATTACTGATTACAATTTTGGTGATTTTGAAGAAATAAAGAGAGACACGTTATTTTGATTTTACACTTGATGTTTAAAGGTTCTATTTAACATTGAGTGAGGTGAATTCTGAATGCCAAATTAGTGGAAACATGAAAATAGTAATTGATAAAATGTTTTTATGTTACGTTTAAATTAATATGGGAAAAATACAAAAACAAACTGGTTTATTGTATTTAGCACCTGGTGGTAAAACTGAGTTTTACAGAGACAGTATAGAACAAATCTATACTGAACACAATCCTGAAGAAATTTAGTTTAAAAATAAAGCAGAATTTGAGAGGAACTTTGTTGATTTTATGTTTGGTCTTTCCTTTTAAAAAAAACGACAGTCACAAAGGTGATGGTGTTTTGGAGGAAAGCAGAGTGAACAGAGCAGAGGCTTTGTGGTGTGTTAAAGCAGCTGAGACATGCTGCTGTTACTGGTTTAACCCCAGAGGAAGGGGTCTGACCCAAGGGTGATTAAGAAATTTTGTTTTGACGTAAGAGAAAATTGTTTTTTCTTTCTGAATAAAGTAATTTAAGGTAAATTAAACAATATTTTGAGAATATTCTAATTCAAAAGAACATGTGAAATAAATTGTGAATTAAAGGTGAATGTTTAAAGGTTGGTGACAATAGATCATGAGAAACCAGTTCTGATCTATATAAATTATTTATGTTTGCATCAACTGAGTTAAAATTTATCAAATTGTGGATGATACCAATTACAGTTACAGGTAAAGACCTACAACTAATGGTAACTAAAAATAAAACTGAACTAAACAAAGTTAAGTTTTAAATATAACGTAAACAAAAGTGATGCTATTTGGGAAACATAAAGAAGATGAATAATTAGAAATGCTAATTAATGAAATAACAATTTAAGGTGGTAATTGGAAAAAAAAACATTCTGTTTTGATTTTATTTTTATTTTTATTTTTATTTTGTTTCATTTTTGTGGTATTTTGAGTCGTGGTTGTCCCACGTCTCAAAAAGGGGGGAGAAGAAGATTTAAACAAAACTGTATTAAAGTGATGAAGGAATGCTTGGTTAACCTGTTTAATGCAGTTAAAAGAGGAGTTTAAATCAAATAATGAAATAAAGAAAGTTGAC
>CM044559.2:2126874-2311874 GCA_024416835.2 Perccottus glenii | reverse complement strand
GCTTAAAGAACTGTGGCCCTATGTAGGGCAAATTATGTTGAACATTATAAACTTGTCCCTGTCTACTGGCACCGTTCCTTCCCTCTTCAAACAGGCTGTGGTCAAACCCCTACTCAAAAAACCTACTCTGGATCCTGGATGCCTAAATAATTTCCTCTCCAATTTACTCTTTCTCTCTAAAGTCCTCAAAAAAGTATTGTTAAAACAACTTACTCTATATCTATTGAAAAATGACCTCCTCGAACCGTTTCAGTCTGCATTTAGGGCCGCTTATTCCACTGAAACAGCTTTAGTTAAGGGCAGATATTTAAACAAATATGATGTATAATGATATATTTGAGAAAACACAGTTTTATTTATAAAAGAACTGGAAAGGATTATCAGACCAAGATAAAAATTAGCTCATTCTTAAAATGATAATTATCATAAAAAAGCTCTAATATTGATAATGATCTGACATTAACAGCAGGAGCTGAAATAAGGTTTGCTGTAAAGATTTGCAGACATACCCCAGACTGAAAGACCAGAGGAGACGAGAGTGGAGAGGCCTCTTCAGCCGTCAGCATGACATTAGTTGTTAGCGTCAGCTTGTTCAGCTCTGAGGGCTCTGAGAGGCGGGGGGTGTTTACTGAACAGCGCGTTTGAAAAGCCCGCCCTGGAGCAGTTCAGATACTACCCTCTCTGCCCATTTTAGTAATATCCTCTGACGCAGAAGTCAGAAAAGCCCTGTGGTGAGACACATTTCGCAGAATGAGGAGCAATGAGCTTGCGCTATCCACTATATATACTACAATGGGTGAGCAGCAACGAACCATGCCGCACAAACTGAAAACTAAATGAGGAAGATGACAGGGTGCTTTCCGGTTCCAGTGATAGCTGTTGAGGTGCCTATGCTTGTGTTTAATTTTGAATAAACAATAATAAATAAAATGATATATCTCATCAAAAAAAATTGGGTGACGTTACTGTATTACGGGACCTTGGATATATTAAACACACTTGGAGGACATGGTTCGGTGGAGCTTTCCCATTAAGGGGCTGGCGAGTCAACAATGGCGAACTGCTGGGGGGTTGAATGGTGTTTGGGCCTGACAACATCAGATCCATCACATTCCTCAACAACGGAAAGAACAGCAGAAAGAACGCTCACTGTAGCCACAGAACCGGGCCCGGCTAGCTGGTGAGCTAATTGGTGCTGTGTGCTAGCAAAGACACCTCAGATCAATACTATCTAGTCAACAATATTTTTAACAGAACAACTTAAAAACCAATAATGATAGACAAACTGGAAGGTATTAAATAAAATATTAAACTCTTTAACCGAAGAAATTAAAAAAAATTCAACCCAACAAAAAATTATAATGGACTTAATGTGTATGATTTAAAAACTGAAGATACTAAACAAGGAAAAATTAAAAGAGAATAACTGCTTTGGATTATTGCTTGACAGACATGGAACAATACACATGACTAAATGACCTAATAATCACTAAACCGCGGACCTACGCAAAAGCAATGGTGCCAGAAGGGGAACCAAGCGAGCTGGACCTAGAGTTGGTCAAACAACAGTGGTTCGATTCATGCAAAACAACATCGCATCGCTCTGGACACCTGGTATATTGAGGCCTGCCACCCGTTGCCTCGTAAGGGCAAACAAACTACAACTACAGTAACGCTAAGGTTTTATAAGCAGGAAACAAAAAAGCACACTTCTCAAGCAGGGAAGAAAACTCAAAGGAACAAACGTATACATTAATGAACACTTAACAAAGAAAAATGCAGACATTGCAAATGCAGGATTTTATATGTTAACAGGAGAACTTTGAAATCTGCTCTAACATGAATAGGAAGCTAATGTAATGAAGCCAGGACCGGAGTAATGTGATCAAACTTCCTGGTCTTTGTTAAAAGTCTGGCGGCTGTATTTTGGACCATTTGTAGTCTGTGAGTACTTTTCCTCGGCAGTCCAGAGAATAACACATTGCAGTAGTCCAGCCTGGATGTGACAAATGCATGAATGAGAATTTCAGCATCAGCTAAAGAGAGGCAGGAGCAAATTTTTGAGATATTCTCATGAAAAAGCCCAGAGTTTAGTGACCTCACTAATGTGCTGCTGCAGAGATAGTGTGGAGTCAAAAATGACACCAAGGTTCCTCACAGTGTTGCCGTGCTCCAACACACAGTTGTTGATCAAGACAGTTGTTGAACTTGTGCCGATGACTGGCAGGACCAATTAGCAAGAGCTCTGTTCTGTTTTTTTCCATGTTTTAATTTAAATGATTCACTCTTGATCAGTCTGTCAATGAAGGACACATAATACTACAGCAAGATATCCTGGTAATTTTTGTGCAAAATATTCCTGAGCAGCAAAATAAAAAAAGACACAGCTATTAACTAGCACTCAGTGCTAGCAGACGTTAGCATCCTCAGGCCTAGCGGCCCCCCAGGCTCATAGTGGCACCCACACACCAATCAAAGTTGCCCCTCCCTTAATTATGCATAATTAAGCTGTGGGCAAACCAAAATTTTCAAAAATTCACTTCCCCATAGTTGTTACGTAACAATAACTTAGCTCTAGAGACCAGAGCCGTCTTTTGTACCAGGCTATTAACAGGTTATTTACACTTGTAAAGTTGCCATTGTATTTCTCCTTTATATTTCTGCTTTTGGAGACTTCCCTCTGGTGGACAGAGGTATATCGCTGTATGGTGGCGGCCTTACTCAAGGCCCTTTTTAAGGGGTTCCATGAGAGGGGCTTGTGCTCACCACATTTTCAAATCACATTGACGTCCTGTTAGCACGTCAAACGGCAACTCCTAGGGTCTCAGTGCTGGTCGTAACCTGTTGCTGAATCCACCAGCAACACAGGGCGGCAGTAGCTCAGTGGGTAGGCCCTCAAAGCCCTCAAAAAAAGAAAGATTATTATTCTGGACAGCTTCTGCACGGCAAACCCGGATTCCTCAGCTCCAGGCCACATGAGCACCTGCTGGCAACCTCCTCACTACATACAGGCTCTGCACCAGTCAGTTAAGTCTCAACACTACATTCAAAGCTTGTGCTCATTTTCTTATCCTCCCAACAAACTTGGGCCCAAGGCCACTCAAACTCAGCCAGTCAGCACGTAGGCGTTTGCCCCAGTAACATGCGTCCCCGGCCCCTGCAGCCACAGCTATGTGTTTTTCATCACCCGTTCCATGCTAAAGGATTTAAGCTAAGGGTATAGCGCTTTATTTATCCTATTTCACAGCTTGATCATCACCCATCTCACAATAGCCTACATGCCCTGCTATACCTGCTTCCCTGTTCCCGAAACTGAAATTCATTATGCAAGCAGCAAATCACAAGCCTTAGTAATTGCTCTTGCAGCACTCTACACATGAAGCCCAACCGTTAGACCTAAAGTGCTGCAAGCCATTCATCAAATTAATCTACATTAGTCTCAACAAAAACTCAGCGCTACCCCCGCAGCATGTTTCTCATGTTTGCAGCGCAGTAAAGTTCACCGGGGGGCTAACATGCATGTAGTAGCCTACAGTCAAGCCTCGTCAAGTGTAATGGCACGCCCCGCAAAACGCCCTAATCTCCAATACACACCCTTCGACACTTACAAGCAGCTGCCTAAAAAGTGAAGAAAAGAAGAATAGAAGGGAGTTTAGCTGAGCATATCAAAAACTTCCCACTTCACTCCGCTCCAGCCATGCGAGAGACATTCAACAGAAATACTAGTTGCAAAATACCTGGTCTACCCTTTTAAGTGTTGTATTGTATAAAACCTTTAAAGAAATTAAGTCTAGGTAAACATACTGCAGACCAAAGTCATCTAAATCCAGGCCTTAATTTGAAACCATTCAACCAAGTTTTCCTTTGTGCTGCAGTGCATTAATCCACCAGCAGAGGTCACTAAACGCCTTCTGGATGAATGATGTGCTGCTGGAGACTGCCATCAGTGTTGTCAGGGATGAATAATGAATCACAAACTGAATTCAAACTGCAGCATTTTTGTACAGACACACACCCAGACTCAAAGAAATAACTGTAATATCCTAAATGAAATTACTTAATGGTCTGAGGCCTAGTGGAGGAAAAGAGCATTCACTTTTCTTTTTTTGAGCACACAATAAATAAAGGCTAAAATAAATAAATAATGAATGTAAAATAAATAATAATAATAAATTAATAATAATAATAATAATAATAAATAAATAAATAAATAATAAAATAAATAATAAAGGCATAAAGGCTGAGAATATTCATAATTAAAAATACTAAATGGACTCCACGTCGAGTTCTACTGTTAGGAACCTTGTAGTTATAGTATTTATATTAGATTTTCTCATTGAAAGCACATATAAATCAAGCTAGTAAAAGTGTTTTTCAAATGTACAATATAGCCAATAATATCTGATCCAAAAGTGAAGCTAAAAAGCAAATTCCTGCATTTGTTACATGTAAGTTAGACTTTTACAATTCTCTGCTGAAAGGATGTCCAAATAGATATTTGTTACATGCAGGGGATATTTGTTTCTGCCCTGCTCCTGTCTTTCCTCCTCCCTTATTTGCTCCCAGGTGCAGTGAGTGGAACCTTTTTGCCACACCCTGGTTGGATAATTCACCACCTGGAGCAGCCAATCAGGGCCTGGCTCAAGCTTTAAAAAGGAAGCACCTTAAGCTGCATGTTCTCTCTCTCTCTCTCTCTCGCATTGTTTGAATGTTCTTTGTATTTGTAAATGACATGTTGTTGGTTAGGAGGTTGGCAGGTTAGTGGGTACCCTATACATATTAGCACCACGTAGAAAATTTCTGTTTAGCCCACTAGGTTTATTGGTTGTTGCCACCCTTGTATGTTTTGGAATACAGACCTTTTATTTAGATAATTTAAACCAGGACTTTTGTTTCTTGTTTTAGTTCTCTGCTTAGTTAGTTAGTTAGGCTCTGTTTTGTTATATTTCTTTCTTTGATTTGGCACAACTGTACAGCCTTCCTCCCTCCACTTTTGTTGGTTGTTTTATTTTTGTGTGTGTTTGGACCAATAAAAGCCAAACACCGAAACTCTATGCCCTTGACTCTCTGTTTGTCTTGTACAACATTGTCTTCATCAACTGAGGACATAACAATATTTAAAAGGTTTTCCAACTCGTGGTAAAACTAACAGGAACAAACCGAAAAGAGCACATTATCGCAGAGTTAGCCTCCCTTTCCTGGCTTCACATTGAATTCAGGATGAAGTTCAAAATCCTTTTTCTTACTTACAAGACCCTCAGTGGTAAGGTCCTATCTCAGAGACTTCATAGTGCCGCACTGTCCTTACAGAGCACCTTGTTCTCAAAATGCAGGTTACTAGTGGGTCCTACGGTTTCCAAAAGTACTTTCCTTTTTGATGGAGCTTATGACTGGGACATATAAAAATGAGGATGACATCACAGCTCCTTATTAGGCCCAGCCATCTCTAGATGAGCTAAGCAGCTCTAGGACCAGACGCTGGGGGCAGTATGACACACTGAGATGCTATCCTCTGGCTCTGTGTGTCCTCTTCTATTTTTTCCAATTTGTTTACAATATTAGTTTACATTTCTGCTTAGTTCATTGCACAAGATTATTTATTTATCTATTTTAGGGACAGTGCATATTGATCGACAGAAAAAACTGTAAATATGCCAGATTTAGCCAACAGGCTATTTTTTAATTTTTTTAGTCCCGTCATCAGAGACAAGTTGTCCCTGACAAAGAAAAAAGAAAGCTGCATTGTTATTGCTGTCTAGCCAGCACCAAGGCCAAGTGTGCTCCCAACTTGTCTTTACACACTTGTTTTTATCTGTTCTCCCACACTGCCATGTCTCACATAACATGTGTATCACACCATATTCTGTCTCCTGTTTTCTATGCCACCTATTTATATCTACATAAGACACAAACCTATATAAGAAATTCTGTGTCCCTCCTGCTGTGTCCCCCAAACGCATTTGTTTTATTAAAACTTGGTTTGCTTTTTTATTGTTAATCAAAGAATTTTCTGATATTCTTGGGGGTTTGTCCGGTATCCCAACATCTCTAGTCCTCTCTACAAACGTATGGAGCTAGAGCGCGCACAGGGAAAAACAAAAAACTCCCTGGACAGAAAGTCCTCTGTGGATTCATATAGTCCTGTTTTGAATCTTTGAGAGGCCAGCATCCACTGTGGAGGGGACCTGGAGTGACAGGATCCAGAAATCAGATAAACCTGCAGGAGTATTTATGAGATAAAAGAGGCCAAGGAAGGCCAGGCAAAAGTCCAGCCAAAGAGAGGCTAGTGCCCAGAAAAGCTAAAAGGTTGACTGGATCTGACACAGGGAAATAAAAAAGGAGAGACAAAGCTCAATAAGAGGGAGAAACGAAGATTTTAATAAAATAACAAAAAGGGAAAGAGGCCCTATGAATAAATTAAAATATTTATAATATAAATCAGGTCCAATCAGGTTTAGTTCACACCTCTTCCCTGCATGCGAGTGAGAGAGAAGCGTCCAGGATGTTTACTCCTGTATCAGCTGATTCAGGTAACTGATTGTCTTTTAAAAACAACTTTCTGTTACTTTCCTTTCTCCTGCTGTTATAACTTTTGTTTTATCAGTTTCAAGTTTTAAAAAATAGCTTTTATGGTTTATTTGTGAGAAAATAACTCATTAACGCCAAACTTACTGAACAGTGGGACATGCTTTTTTTACCCAAGAAAACCTCATTGAGATTAAAAATCTAATTTTCAAAAGTGTCCTGGCCAAGAGTATCATGCATGCAAGTTTAAACAAACAAAAACCGTCATTCCAAACCTTGGTACAATAAAATAAAACATTGAAGTGCTAAAACATTAAAAAACAAGTAAAGCCATCAGTAGATACCGCAATCATGACATCAGGCAAAGAATCTGAAACACAAAGATCTTTCTTCCAGAACATCTAACAGTCTTTTAAACCTATTTAGTGAGACCAGTTTCAAATCAGTTTGCAGTTCATTACAGGAAAAAGATGCAGAGGATTTTTTTCCAATTTAGTTCTGACTATTGGGAAAGAGAGCGTGAGGAGGCTCTTTGAGATCTGAGTTTGTGCTCTCCCAATCTCCTCTGCTCGATGTAGTCTGTCAGATACCAAGGGAGCAGACCAAAAGCAGTCTACAGCAGTCTGCGGCTGGGCAAGGACAAAGAGGACCAACCTACTCCGTCATACAGCAGACAGTGATCTGTGAGGCTTTTTAGATTTGTGATAAACCTCAGCACTCCGTGGTAAACAGTATCAAGAGCATGCAAACTCTTAGATGAAGCATGCTCATATAACACAACACCATAATCCAACACCGGCAGAAAGCAGCAGAAACTAGCTTCTTTTTGGCTTCAAAAGAAAGACACAATTTTATCCTAAAATAAAAACCCAACTTCAATTTTTCAAAAGAAAAGGGACTAATCACGTTCTATTTTAGATTCTTAGTAATGTTAAAAAAGACAGATTGGCTGGTTTAGATTTAGAGTTTGAGAACAACATGTATTTTGTTTGCTCAGCATTTAAAACCAGTTTCAAATGATAAAAAATATTTTGAACAGAATTAAAAGCACACTGGTCAGGTGTCAATCCAGTACAATATAAAAAGTATCATCAGCATACAAATTAAAGCATTTGACACAAATTGATCAATGTTGTCAATATAAACAGTATAAACAAAAGGGCCCAGGACAGATCCTTGAGGCACCCCCTTTGTCATTTTGAGTAGAGTAGACGTATAGCCTTCAGCGTGCACACACTGCATGAGTCATAATTGTCATATAATTGTCAAACCAGCTGATAACTTGTTCAGAAAGCCCAACATCTTTTAGTCTTTGCTTCAGCACTGTGTTGTCCACAGTGTCAAAGGCTTTTGAAAGGTCAACAAAAAGGGCTGCACAATATTGCTTTTTGTTCAAACATTCAATAAAATCATTAACAGCTTTAAGTGCTGTAGATGTGGTACTTACAAGAGTTTCTAAGATCTTAGCCAAGACAGACAGTTTGGAAAAACCTATAATTATTTAAGATGACCGGATCCACTCCTTTAAGAAGTGGATCGAATTTAAGAATTGCATCGGTAGACAGAGATTAAAAATACATACTAATGGCATAGCAATGATGTCTGCTGCCAATTTAAAAAAAGTAGGGCTCCAGTTTATCGAGGCCTGCCATGTTTATTGTATCAACAAGCTGAAAGAGATTTAAAGAGTCACAATGAGATCTAAAATTTCAATTTATAAAAATATAAAAACGATGAAATTGCTCTTGTTTCCGCTCTACTGCGGGCTATGTTAACTAGCGGCACTAACCATTGATAGTATATATAGTGGATAGTTTGCTGTGTTGAGGGGCGGCAGTGGCTCAGTGGGTAGAGTGGTCGTCCTTCAACCGGAAGGTAGGCGGTTTGATTCCCGTTCTCCCCACAGTTCATACTGTCGCTGTGTCCTTGGGCAAGACACTTAACCCACCTTGCCTCGTATGAATGTGTAAGAATGTTTAGTGAATGTATATGGTGATGGTCGGAGAGGCCGTAGGCGCAGAATGGCTGCCACGTCTCTGTCAGTCGGCCCCAGGGCAGCTGTGGCTACAGATGTAGCTTACCACCACCAGTGTGTGACTGTGGAGTGAATGAATAATGCATGGCCTGTAAGCGCTTTGAGTCCCATGGTCCCTTGAGAGAAGCGCAATATAAATCCAATCCATTATTATTATTATTATTTTCACCACAGGGCTTTTCTGACTCCTCCGTCAGAGAATATTAGTAAAAGAGAGGGCGGGCTTTTCAAACGCACCACTCAGTAAAACACGTCCCTCATCTCAGAGCCCAAGCTGAATGATAAATTATGATAATTATCATAATTTTAAGCATGTCCCCCTAGCATATATCATTATGTTCATTCTGTTATACTTCATATTTGTTTAACTATTGCCTTCAATTTGCAAGTCTTGTACATTAATGCTTCAGTATTTAATTGAGGCACATTTTTACACTAAAATAAAGCCGCAATAAAGGGCACAGTGGTGTTCCAGCTGTAACACTGGGGAATAGAAGCTTAATGTAAGTCACTTTGGATAAAAGTGTCTACTAAATGTCATTAGTAAATGTTAAATTAGTAGATTTATGATGCTATACATAATACTTTAGATTTTACAGTGGTAAACCCAGAAGCCTACAGCAAACGTGCAGCATTTAGAAAGAACTGTCATTTACCTTTACACATGAACTGGTTTATAAAATAGACAGACACTGCAGGCTCTGGACACAGACACAGATTATTCTCAGATCCACTTTTAATGTCTATTTCTTTAAGTGTTACCTGGATAATAGTTAGTGTTTAAATTAGGAAGCATACAAATATTTTGACAAACATGAATAGTCTCAAAGTCTGCTTACTTACTGCAGAAATACTTTTCTGTTTTAATGGCTGAACATTAATGACTGTATTGTTTTTGTCCCTGTCTCTGTTTGGCCTGTGAGGAAGATAGGACGTCCTGTGAACCACTGTGGAGCCGTTACATGAAGATTAAACCTGTGTTAAACCTGTGAATGTAATGAAAAAGAATCTGGACCAGCTTCACCTGCAGCTCCTGAAAATAAAGATCATGTCTGCCACACCTCAGGATCTGTGTTTTATACTTCATCTTCAGAACGAGACACTTAAAAGAAACAGCCACACTATATCAGCTTCTACAAGAACTAATATTTATGTTCATAATGGCTCTGCACTCTTTATAAACTGTTTAAAAACATAATTTAACATGAATCTGATTTAATAAAAACTTACTCTCACTAATTAATTGGTGAAGATAGTATCAACCAGGTCTTAAACACATTAAATTTGTATTTTCAAATCTTTATCTATTTCTGATGTTTGTACCATTTACATGGAAGACTGGATGAACCTTGGGGGAAGCCGGCAACTTGAGCTTGACAGACACTGGGTTAACCATTTTCTCAATCTCATATGGTCCAACATACCTCGGGGACAGTTTCTTGCATTCCACCGGTAAGGGTAGGTCTCGGGAAGAAAACCACACCTTCTGACCAGGTAAGTAAGCTGGAGCAGGAGTACGTCTATGGTCAGCGCTCTGTTGACTCTGAGCGGCAGAGCGAACCAGAGCAGCACGGACCGTATGCCATGCTTCGGCAACGGCGAAAATGAAACTGAACCGATGGTACTGCCACCTCTTCTTTCTGTGTGGGAAATAAGGATGGCTGGAAGCCCAAGGAAGCCATGAAGGGGGACATACTGGTAGCTGTCAAGTTCCCTCACTCTAGTGAAGTTCACCCTGCAGTTTACCCCACTTGAAAAGGGTATGCTTGCTCCTGAAGATTTGGACTGGATTTTACTCAATGACCAGGAATCAATTCTTTCTTTTCATTCTTTTATTTGAAAGTTGCCATGGCCACAAGCAGGTAAAAACCCTTAAACACAAACACAAGTAGATCAAGAAAATATACAATAAGCCCAAGTAACCATAATAAAGCATCACAACCCAGGATCAAATACATAAATTTAAGCACAAATTAATCTTGCAACTAAATGGAAAGAAAACCCCATATCTAGAGCACCCAAATAAATTGAAGACACTTTTAAAGCACTACCCAAATAATTCTACCCTTAAACTCTAACAGCTTTAATCTATAAAACCACAATTCCACACTTCCAGC
This sequence comes from Perccottus glenii, assembly GCA_024416835.2. NCBI lineage: Eukaryota > Metazoa > Chordata > Actinopteri > Gobiiformes > Odontobutidae > Perccottus > Perccottus glenii. Next base: position 2,301,197 of record CM044559.2, on the reverse strand, counting down.
TTTCTTAACAATCTTTACAACACATTGCTTTTACCTATACCCTCATAAATGTTAAATGTATAACACTTTAGCTTACAATCCAAACATGATTTCATAACATTTATACATACATTTTCCTTTAGCATAAATTGCATGATTTACTTAAATGCTAAAAATCCACCACACTGCACACCCAAATGCTCACTCCTTCCTTGTAGAAACAAACTTTAGTCCTGCAGTATCACTTTTCAGCCCAGTTTCTCCACACCTCTTGCCAACCTGCTGTCTATCCTGCAAGTGACTGATTCCCTTAAAATCACTAGGTCCTTACCACCTGGTGACTAATTAACTAACTATCTGCAGCTGGGTGCCACACCCAGCACCAAAACCTTCCAGGCAGAAAGGGTGTGGTCTGCAGCTCAGCTCAACACCTCCCACTCGATCTTCCCACGGAAACCGCTGGAAAGATCGCACACAGTAAACTAGTAATCAGAGATTTCCTCCTGGGTCCCCTGCCTGCTCCTCCACTGGCAGTAGGACCACCAATCGCCGGACATCCCGGTGAAGAATTGTGGACTGAAGGTCCCTCCGAATGCTGGAGACGTGATGCTTGGGTGTAGGATATTTGGATGCTGATGTTACAGGCCTCACTTCCGGAATACAGGAGCTTGCCACAACTCTAATATTCACATCCCGTACAATGTCTCTAGAGTCAGGATTGACGCTGATGACTCTTCCAAGCTTAAAATGGCCCCTCAATGCATTCTGATCACAGAGCCAGACAATATCTCCAATTGCAACATTCCTCTGTGCAGTGTGCCACTTGCTCCTCACGAAAAGATTTGGACCAGCAAGTTGGCTCCAGAATCTCCAGAATTTGTTAACCTGATGCTGCATTTCCTGAAGTCTCTTATAGGGATAGCTTGTAAAGTCAAATGTTTTCCAGTCCCCACTTGATGATGCTCGTCCCAGCAGGAGTGTATTTGGCGTGATGTACTGCACTGTATCTTCAAGGCTCTGCACCCTGGCATCAATGGGCCGCTCATTTGCCAGATTAGCCGCAAGCTGAAGCGTCATATGAAGCTCGCTGAAACAGAGCCCTGACTCTCTTCCCAGACTCTGGAACGCCTTCTTCACAATCCAAACAGCCGCTTCCGCAGAGCCATTCCGATGAGGTGAATCAGCTGGCAGGATTTTCCAATGCCAGTCGGTTCCATTTTGCGCTGAAGTATCCTCCACAGCAGACCTATCCAGGCTGTCCAGGAACTGATACAACTCCTTCAGAACAGACTTGGCACCAACAAAATTAGTCCCCGGATCGGACCATATCGTCTTAGGGTGGCCTCTAATTGCTGTGAACCTCTGATAAGCCATCAGGAAGCTTTCAGTTGACATTGTGTTGGCAAGCTCCGTATGGATTGCTCTGCTGACCATACAGCAAAATACAACTCCCCAGACTTTCATTTTTACTCTTTTTCTAACATCATCTTTGACCTGATAGGGTCCAAACAGGTCAACGGCTGTGAACTCGAATGGAGATGCTGGCCTGGTTCTCTCTTGAGGCAGATCACCCATCACTTGCTGACATCTTCTCACTCTGGCTTTCTTGCAGACCACACAATTTTCAATGACCTTTCGAGCAATTATTTGTCCCTTGATGATCCATACTCTCTTTCTCACCTTCAATAGAGTGGCAGCCACACCTTCGTGACCCTTGCTGTGAGCTTCCTGAACAAGCAATGTTGAGACCCAGGAATTGCAAGGTAAGAGAGGGACACTAACTCGGTCTTCATTTAAGGCTTGGACTCGCCCACCACAAACCAGTAACCCAGTTTCCTCCTCTTTGAAGACTACCAGCCGGTCTATTGTGGTTGCTGGAAAGGTCACCCCCTCTTGTGTGGCAAGAAAGAGATCCCTTAAAGCATCTTGGCGCTCTATCGTGATGACCCTGGCTGATGAGACTGCCTCCCACTTTGGAGCTCCCAGGATCTTACTTTTAGCTGCAAAGCATTTTGCTGCCCTCCAGACCCAGGCAATTGTCTTGACCAAAAGAGTCAGGTTGCTGAACCGTCCTTCATCCACCAGGTTTCGGACAGCAGCCCCAGCAGGTGGCCGATGCTCCAGGTTTGGTGGCTCCTTCACCTTAGCTCTTGTGAGAGCCGCAGCAAATGATTTCTTCTGCATCCTTCCAACACTCTCTCTGGCAGTTACTGATACATCCTTTGCAGACTTAATCGGCCACTCCTCAACCGATAGACTCAGGAACTTTGGTCCTTGCTGCCATGGTGAATTTTCAGCCAACTCTTTTGGGCCAGACCCACGAGTAATGATGTCAGCGATGTTCAGGGATCCAGGAATCCACCACCAATCCTGAAGTCGTGTGCTGGTTTGGATTTCTCCAATCCTGTTGCCAAAAAAGGTCTGAAAGCCATAGCTCTTTAACCGGGCGGCGAATACTGCTCCACATAGCTCTGCCTTGACTGCTTCCCCCTTGTGGTCTAGGGGAGCCAGTTTAGCTTTAGACTCCACCAGCCTCACTGTTGGACCTTGATCACAGTCCCACCGCAGATACAGGACGGCACCATAGGCATGATCGCTCCCATCAGAAAAGGTAATTGCATCAGGCTTAGCTGTCACACTCACTGGTGTCAAGGCTCTAGGGAACTTGACTTTGCTCAGCTCAGCGTATTCTTCAAAAAGGCTGATGGCATCTTCTCTGAGGTTTTCTGATAGCGCAAGGTTCCAAGTGTCCTTGACAGTGCTGCATTTGTGTTTGGCCTCTTGAAATGCTCTCCGAACCAAAATGGCTCCTTTCTGCTTTACAGGTGTCGTCAGACCAACTAGGTCATACAGCCCAGAAACTTGACTAAGCAACTCTCGTGTCAGTGGGTCTGGCGTCTGAGCTCTCACCTCTTCCTTTTGAAGGTCTTGGCCAACTCTCATCTTTCTCTTCCTCTTTGAAAAGTTTACACCAACCATAACATGAGAAGCTTGTCATCACTCAGGGTGTAGCCGAGGCCAAGAGCTTTGTTGTCCTCCTCCTTGAGCTGATTTGGCAGGATTATCGTCTTTGGAGTCCCACAACTGAATCCCTGAGGTTGCTGGCTTTGTTGACGATTAATGGGGATCACGCAGGTATGTTCTTCATACTTTACCGCAGCAGTTCTCATAGACCTTGCGAAATGCGTTCTCGATGTGTGGGCTAAAACAGTTACCGCCTCGAACAACTCAGGATGGGTTCCAGCAACTGTCTTTCCCATTGGTCCGTCCCACAACACAAGGTCCCCCACAGTGCGGATTTTCTGTGGAGCCAGCTGTCCTTCCTTGTGACTTACAAGAAGGTGGATCTCCCTTGGCCTTGCCAAGTCACTGAGTGGAATGTCTGGGAAGAACTCTTGTAGTTTTTTGGCTGACACATGTCTTTGAATGTCTGCAATGCTGTCTAGCCCATAGCAAACCAGCTGGTGGGATCTGAGAGTGCCTCTTAAGGTGTTGACCCGAATTTTCAGGAGGTACCGCTTTGTCTTGACAAAGGTTTTCATGCCTCCTACACCATGGACTACAAGCGTGATGTCTTCACTTCTGAGATTGAGCCGACCTGCTGCCTCATGGGTGATATAATTAGTATCTGAAGCTAGGTCGATAAGAGTCCCAATTTTCTGGCCAGCATTTGCGGTTACCTCCAACAGCATCATGATAACAGGCCACTCCGCTAGGCCGCTCTCTACCAGAAGATTTGAATGACTCTTTGCAGTATGGGAGGTGCTCGCTGTCGTGTTACAGAATGCATCCCGACATTGTTTGGCTAATTCAGGTGAGAGTTTTCTGAAGAATTCCTCCTGGGCCTCGGTGTAATTTCTCCAGCTCTCACCTCCCACTGTGGTTTTTCTCCTCCTCTGAGCCGTACTGTCTCTGGATACCTCAGCACTGGGACACAGGTAGTAGTGATGCTCTGCAACTCTCTGCTCTCTACAATCAGGACTTCTGCACAGAAACAAAGTTTTGCAGTGATTACCCTCGTCATGGACCTCCAGACATTTCCAGCAGGCTCCCAGCTTCCGCACTGCATCCTTCTTCTCTGTGAGCTTGAGCACACGGAACCTTTTGCAGAAGTACAGTTTTTTCTTATGCTTGATGTCACCACAGACTACACATCCTGAGAGGTTGCTACTTGACTGGATTGATGACTGGATTGATGCTCTGGTCCTTGCCTGCCTTTGCTCAGTTCGGTTTTCTTTCCTCAGTGGCTCTTCATCCCTCAATTGATCCAGCTGTTCGTAGATGCCCTCTTGACTCTTGAGAAAGGCCAGAAGATAATCGAAGCGCTTCTCTGGGTCAGTACTGCGTTTCTCAGCTGCATAAAGAAGCCACTCTTTCTTCAGTGCATCTGGAAGCTTACTTTCAATTGACTTTGTCACCAGAGGATTCCTTAAAGCACCAGTGTCACCTAGGTCACTCAGGTCTTCAAGGGCCTTTTCCACGGCTTGGATGAGCTCAACAATTTTCTTGGGCTGGTGACATTTTACAGCTGGAAGTCTCTGGAGCTCCTCTACTATTTCAATAGCAATCGCAGTTTGGCTTCCAAACCGATTCTCTAGAACACGAAAAATATCATCTGCTGTGTTATAGGTTATCAGTCGAAAATCTCTCATTACTTTCTCATCCAAACTGTCAAGAAGCTGAAACTTTTTGACTTCTTTTGACCCAGTGGGGTCTCCTTGCCTCTGGAGGGCCTCCCAGTCCCTTTTCCAGCGATGAAAGTCTCGCCTTATGCCAGTAAACTTGGGGAGGGAAGTAGGCTTCAGTCTAACGGCTGCTGTTGGATAGCTGATAGAAGCTGCACTCACAACTCTTTCGGCATCTTCTTTAGCTTTTGCTTGTATGAACTCAGCTTTTCTTGACATTAACTTGGGGATGATCTGCTCAAGACCTCTGACCCGCAGCTGGAAATCTTTTCGTTCAGCAGGAGGAGCCCAACACTTCCACTGTGCGTGCAGCTCTTTTGCTCTCTTAACCAGTTGTTCCATGTATTCAAACATGAAATCAAAACCCTCTTTATTTCCACCAGGTCCAAAGGATTCCACTTTCTCTACTGCCTCCTCCGCAGCCTTCACTGCCATTGTCAGTTCCTCTTCTCCAAAGTTGGCCCAGAGTGTCTTTTGGATAAGCACTTTGAGCTCATTCAATCTCATCTCGCACTCACTTGCAGTTTTCCCAATGTCGGCCTTTTGCTGCTCATTCAACCTGGGAACTCCTTCGGAATCTGTATCCAGCTCGGCTTCTACAAGGTACTGGGCCCCTACATCATCATTGGCTTCCATGACCTTGTTGGCCTCATTTATGAGCTTTTTGAAACTGTCCCTGAGCTCCTCTTCAGGCGTGATGGCATGCATTCGGACTATGTTGTTAGCCAGCCGTGAGAATTGTCGCCGCAGCGGATGTCCTATTGCTCTTTAGCTGCTCTAGTGTCTTTGAGTCAGCCATCTTCTTTTCAGCAGGATTGGGTGAGAGTATTTCCTGTTTTATCAGGACTGGCTGGTTGCTGTTCAGGATTCTCTGTTCCAGTCTTCACAGCGGTTTTTTACTGTCAAGTTCCCTCACTCTAGTGAAGTTCACCCTGCAGTTTACCCCACTTGAAAAGGGTATGCTTGCTCCTGAAGGTTTGGACTGGATTTTACTCAATGACCAGGAATCAATTCTTTCTTTTCATTCTTTTATTTGAAAGTTGCCATGGCCACAAGCAGGTAAAACCCTTAAACACAAACACAAGTAGATCAAGAAAATATACAATAAGCCCAAGTAACCATAATAAAGCATCACAACCCAGGATCAAATACATAAATTTAAGCACAAATTAATCTTGCAACTAAATGGAAAGAAAACCCCATATCTAGAGCACCCAAATAAATTGAAGACACTTTTAAAGCACTACCCAAATAATTCTACCCTTAAACTCTAACAGCTTTAATCTATAAAACCACAATTCCACACTTCCAGCTTTCTTAACAATCTTTACAACACATTGCTTTTACCTATACCCTCATAAATGTTAAATGTATAACACTTTAGCTTACAATCCAAACATGATTTCATAACATTTATACATACATTTTCCTTTAGCATAAATTGCATGATTTACTTAAATGCTAAAAATCCACCACACTGCACACCCAAATGCTCACCGACTCCTTCCTTGTAGAAACAAACTTTAGTCCTGCAGTATCACTTTTCAGCCCAGTTTCTCCACACCTCTTGCCAACCTGCTGTCTATCCTGCAAGTGACTGATTCCCTTAAAATCACTAGGTCCTTACCACCTGGTGACTAATTAACTAACTATCTGCAGCTGGGTGCCACACCCAGCACCAAAACCTTCCAGGCAGAAAGGGTGTGGTCTGCAGCTCAGCTCAACAGTAGCTGTGCTACTCATGGAGTTGTGGGCATACTCAACCCATGGATGGAAGGTGGACCAGGCCGAAGGATGGCGGGCTGTCAAACGGAGGGCAGTCTCCAGACTCTAGTTAGCTCGCTCTGTTTGGCCATTAGACTGGGGATGGAAACCAGAGGAAAGGCAGGCTGAGGCTCCAAGGAATCGACAGAATGCTTTCCAAACCCGAGAGGAGAATTGGGGGCCCCGATCTGACACTATGTCCGATGGAATCCCATGCAACCGGATGTTGACGGTCTGTAGAGCTGGCGGAAGTTTGGGCAAAGGGACAAAGTGAACAGCAAGTAAACAACAGTCAAGATCACAGTATTACCTTCAGAAGGGGGTAACCCGGTAACAAAATCAATGTGGGACCAGGGGCAAGAGGACAGAGGAAGAGGATGCAACAATCCTGCAGGTGGTGTGTGGGAGGATTTGAACAAACGTCGCTGGCAGAGACAAATTCCCAAACATTCTTAGCCAGACTAGGACACCAGAACGTCTGAGAAATTAAGGTTCTGGTGCGATGGATTCCTGGATGACATGAGAGCTTCGAGGAGTGACCTCACTAAAGGGCTTGAGAACGTACTGGAGTTGGAACAAAAAGTCTGTTAACGGAACAGTTGTCTGGGGCTGGTTTTGAGCACAAGGCCTCTGTGACAACCTCCTCAATCTCACAGTGAGCCTCCGCCACGATACAAGGTGAGGGAATGATGGGTTCTGGACTGGAGGCAGCTGAATCTGGAGTGAAGGGCTGAGATAGAGCATCAGGTTTGGCATTCTTGGAACCAGGAGGGTTGGTGGGTGTAAAATCAGACCTTTCTGAGAACAGATCTTGCGTGCTTGGCATGAATTGAGCCTGCGTGCTGAGCGGAGATAAGAAATTTCAAGTGGTTCAGAAATAGGAGCACTAACCTGAACAGAGGACTGGACAATTGGGCTCCCTAGACACACATAACACTTCTGCTGAGAGTGTTTTAAAATGGCCCTAAATGAGAACAACAGGATTTCATGAGTGAAAAAGAAGTGCACCAAAGCCATGCATTGTTTATTTTAATTGAGTGCAAACAGTGACTGCACATGTGAAAGGTATAGTGTAAAAACTAGTTTTGTAATGTACAGTTCATTAGAATAGCATTTGAGTAATGCACATAAACATGTGCTTCTTGTTCTCTGGTGTGTAAAAAGTCAGATGACAGAAGAGGCAGGAGTCCGGTCGTCACCAGCACTGGTCAGGTTTGTCTGGATCACCTCCTACAGGAACAATACACAGACAAATACAATGGCCCCAATAATAGTGTAGTTTACTACTGTAATATAAAAACTCTTGATGGAGTTTTTTGATTCCTCCAACCGCCTCATAAATTTAGAAGTTGTGTAAGCAGTGCCTCACAATACTATTAATATAGATTTAAATCAGTAAAACGTTTTTACCCTTAAGACAGCAATCATAAGATTTAAATCTGCATGTAAGAGTAAAGCATCATAAACCTTTCTCTCAATGAGTCCACTCGGACTCATGGTGTTCGTTATGGACAAACTGTGACTAGCACAGAAGTTCAATAACAGAACACCACTCGGGTTCAGATCCAGGGGGCCGTTCCTCCCAATCACGCCTCTCCAGGTGTCACTGTCACCGCCCAAGTGAGCGTTGAAGTTCCCCAGTAGAACGATGGAGTCCCCGGTCAGAGCTTTTTCCAGCACCCCTCCCAGAGACTCCAAGAAGGCCGGTACTCTGCACGGTCATTTGGCCCGTAAACACAAACAACAGTAAGAGACCTACCCCCGACCCGAAGGCGCAGGGAAGCGACCCTCTCGTTCACCGGGGTGAACTCCAACACATGGTGGCTGATCTGGGGGGCTATGAGCACGCCCACACCAGCCCGCCGCCTCTCACTGCAGGCAACTCCAGTGTAGTGGAGAGTCTATCTCTAGTCGGTATCTCTCAACCCCCCGCACAAGCTTAGGCTCCTTCCCCGCCAGCGAGGTGACATTCCATGTCCCTAGTGCCAGAGTTTGGGGATTGGACTGCCGCCCAATCCACCTTGCACCGACCCCCATTTCCAATTCCTTTTGTTCAAATACCTAAAAAAGAAAACAAATAAATCACATTTGGCCAGTAAACACTCTAATCACTGAGTTAACTGATTCAAGTGGGATGAGAAAGAAACAGTAGCATTTTGTATGTACACAACAAAAAATCATTCAAAGCCCATGAACCCCTGTATCTGATTCAGCTAACAATTATGACAACAAAATGTTCACTTTGCCTTGTGTTAGGAAAGCTGCACAACAACCCAGCATTCCATAACATGGTGCAGCTTGAAAGCTTTGTCCTGGTCCCAGAAAACAATTTGTTTTTAAATTGTCCTTTAAAAATACAATAATCAACTGTGACAATGGCTTGATTTAATTTGATTGCACTGTTTTCCTTAAGAACTGATTATTATCAGTGGTTAAAAAAGAGCAGTTTGAAAGCAATTCTCACAGTGGATTACAAGGCTTCCATAAGAACTCTTTGTAATTGTTGTTTGGTGACTGTTCTTGACAGATGGTACTACATTGTGGTGGTCCCTGTCTCTGATGATTCTCTGAGGAAATGGAAGACCCCTGATGACATGGACATAGGAGAGGTGAGAGCAGGAGCCTTCTATTGAACATATGTAACATAAAAATAGTACAAGGCCTCCTCAGCGCACTGTGCAAAAGCTGTGGACTCTTTTAGGTTTCACACTCAGCTCAATCAATGAGTAATTAGTCTAGTCTAGTCTTACCTTTTTCCTGTAGCATTATATTTATTGTAATTTGGATTTTCTTGTTTCTTTGAGTATGTCTTTAATACAACATTGTAAGTGGCCACATTTCATGACGTTTTAGCTCGGTACAAGTAGCTCTCTGCAGCAGTATCATAGTGTAGCTGTGGTGGTAATTGTGTCTGTCCCAGCTCTTAGACGGAGACCTGAAGAGTGAGAGGCAGTCTGTAAACTTCCCTCAGCCGTACATCACAGCCAAACTGTTCTCACTGCCGGGAGTCTTTACTGCGGGAAATGAGCAAACTTACAACAGCTTCTACAACAGACCTCTGCCCAAGCAACACCAGTACTGCTGCTTTGTGTTGGCTCAGCTCATCGACCCTGAGTCTGTAAGTAGCTTCAAGCATTCATATGTACATATACAGTGCACATACACAGGGGCGTAGCACCAAATTCTGGGCCCTGTATACTCTCAATGTCAGTGGGCCCCCTACACTTGCCATTGTACGATGCGGGTTAGCAAAATGAAAATTCAATTTTGAATGATTTTTTTTTTAATTATTTGAATATAAACAAGTATAAATAGTGTTTAAATCTATTTGGCCTACTTGTGCTCAAATATCTTTAAACCTTGGGCTACATCGGGTTTGTGTACTAACATTCTGATACATGATACTGATGCAAGTTTTAAATTAAAAACATTTATTTTTGAACAGGAGAACACGAGACAACTGTACCCTTAGAAACCAATCAAATAAGCTAAGCCTGCCATAATGAAAAAAAAATGTCAACTATAAAAAAATAAATAAAAGTCAAATGAGATGTCATCTACATCCCAGTAAATGCCCACTGGCGAGTCTTTTTGTTTGCAAAATCAGTGATTAGATCTGTAAAGTCCAACTGTTTGGCCAATTGGCTTTCAATTGACAGAATGGCGAGGCTGTTTAGTCTATCCTGGCCCATTGTTGATCTCAGGTAGTTTTTTACTAGTTTTAACTTGCTGAAAGCCCGTTCACCTCCTGCAACTGTGACAGGAAGTGTGCAGAAAATCCTTAAAACAATGCAAAGCTCTCCAAAAATGCTCTGCAGCTGCATCTTCCAGATGGCATTGAGGAGCTCAAGAGAGGACAGAGATTTTGAAAATGTAGCATCATAAATGGCGCGGAAGTGTAGCACTTCATTTTCAAATTTTTCTGAGAGATCCGTGTCATACATTTTTGCCAGTGTCTGGCATGCTTCTTTTGTCTGCTCTGCAGTCATATCTTGCAGCTTCAGAATAGGTGCAAATGTTTCACATATCTTTGCTGTGGTCTGAAATCTGGCACTCAATGCACTGATGATGCTATCCATTGCAACAAAAAATATTTTGTTCCTGAATGCATTTTCTGCACTGTCTTCAGTAGTTGCATCTTCTTGTGTCATCTCATCAGGCATGCGTTTCCTTTTTGCGATTCCGTCTCTCTTCAGTCCGAAAATGATCAGGGACATCCATTGTTTGTGCTACTAGGGAGGCCTCTGCAAGCAGTGAGTCCCATCTATCACGAAGAGCCTGCATTTCCTCCTGTAGTGCCTTGATGTTTGCAGCCTGAACATCCAGAGAAATATCTCCAGCCTGAAGAATTACATTTCGGTTTTCAATGCACTGCAAAATCTTTACCCACACAGTGAGCAGGACGATAGCATCAAAGGTCTTGAAATAACTTATCAAACCATTTGCCTCAGACTTGGCTTCACTTGCTAAACTGCAGGTGGCTAAGACACATTCCAGTGCCTCAAGGATGGAGGGCAAGTGCACTGCCACAACTCGTACTGCAGCAATGCGTGCACTCCATCGAGTGTCAGAGAGACGATGAAGAGAGAACCCTGTCTTTTCTTTCAGGATTGCCCATCGCTCTGGGCTAGCACTGAAAAGATTATAGAGACGGTTTACAGAGCCAAAAAATGTTGCAACCTCTGGACATGACTCAGCAGCATGGACACCAACCAGGTTGAGGGTGTGGGAAGCACAGTGAGAGAATGTAGCAAGCGGATTGACTTTTAAAATCTGAGCTTGTACTCCTTTTACCTTTCCAGACATGTTGGCTCCATTATCATAGCCTTGTCCTCTACAGTCTTGTAAAGGTATGCCATTGGACTGCAACACTTCTAGAATCATTTCAGAAATGTCCTGGCCTGTCTTTTTGTGAAAATCTTTGAATTCAATAAACCTCTCAACTATCTTCCAAACACCGCTGTCTTTGTCTTGATGTACATATCGTATCAATAGCACATTCTGTTCTGTATGAGATATGTCTGGTGTTGAGTCACATATGACAGTAATATATTGCATCTTAAATTTCTTTCAGGATAGTGTTGAGCACTCTCTTGCCACAGATCTCAATGAACTCGTTCTGGGTGTGTGGACTTAGGTAGTGAGTTAAATGTGACCCTTTCTTTTTTTGCCTTACTTTTTCTAAGTGCTCTTGTAAGAGGGGATCATAATGGGCCAACAACTCAAGAGTTCCAAGAAAATTGCCATTATGTACATCATCCAAATTTGATGTTTTGCCTCTGAATGCAAGATTTCTTGAAGCTAAATAAAGAGTTACATCTAAAAGCCTCTCTAAGATCTTGGTATGCTTCTCTGCTTCTGTCTGGAACTGTTTTTGAAGGTGCCCATCAACTCCTGTAGCTACCAATAATGAGTGCTGAAGGCTTTTCCATTTGACATAGCACTGCTTATGGGGAGTGTGCGTCTCATGTTCAGGGAACTTTCTATACATTTTTTGCCATTTGATGTTATCCAACTTAAGTCCATCCTTGCTGTTCAGTGCACTTGTAGATGGTCTAGTCTGCTCATGTGAGAACAGAAGGCATGGGATACAGAATAGAGCATTTGCACTAGGGCTGAAACGATTCCTCGAGTACCTCGAGTAACTCGATTACAAAAAATATTCGAGGCAAATTCCTCTGCCTCGAAGCTTCTTTTAATTTATTTTTAAGCTCCCGTCAGTTTGTTTCGCAATGATTTTTTTAATGTGACACAGCGCGTTTACGTCACCCACAAAGCGGAAGGAGCATGGGAAGGAGACGGAAGGAGTTAGCGGTGTTTTGATTTGAGGGTGCGCTGCGCGCGTGAGCTGCAAGATGGAAGGGGTTGATAACAATAGCGATGAGCAAAGAAACAGGAGAAAACAACTAAACTGTCCAAGGTTTGGGTTTCATATTAAAACGTAAGGAGAACATTGTGGCGTATGTGTCCATTGCAAGATCGAGCTAGCATAGCATGCCACAACAGCACGAGGGCCATGCTGCAGCAGCAACTGAGAACCTTCTCAGCCATAATACAAATTATTCTAGTATTCACAGGTATTTAGTTTGATTGCCATGAATAGGATTTATAAATACACATCCATGAACTTGCTGTATAATAATGATATTATAGCTTACTTAGTAATAAATATCAATAATTTTTATTTTTTTCTCCTCTTTTTCAGTAAATCATCACAGCTTCGTATGAACAGATGTGCGGACAGCTACTTCATGTTCCACTGAGCAGCTGAGTTTTCAGAGAGCATTCCAAGAAGAAGACTTATGTTCAGAACTTTTAGTTAACTTTTAGTTCTGAAAGTTAAGTTGCATGACTTAAAGGCAGTGTTTTTGTATTATTATTATTAATTTAATGTATGCCTTAGTTTTGATACTTTAAAAAGTAATTTGAGAGTAATTAATTTTATTTGTTTTTGCATCTCAGAAAATGCTTTATTTAAAACCCCAAATGAATGGCACTTAAATGCACTTTATTTTTATTGTTCACAGTACAAGTACAGACAGAGAAACAATGGGTAATAATAAAAATGTTTATTTTTGATGTATGCATTGCATTTTATGCATTTAAAAAAATAATTAAAATTTTCTTTTAAAAAATGAAACGTAGTTGTTATTTTTAAGAGACCTAGAGTCTTATTTTCTCTTGCATATTTAATATTGCACTTTAATTAAGTAAAAATACATTTTATCCGATTACTCGATTAATCGATAAAATATTCGGTAGAATACTCGATTACCAAAATATTCGATTACTACAGCCCTAATTTGCACTGTCACTGTGAATTAGCCAGTCCCTCCTAATCTTCTCCCGCCCATTGGCCGACTTAACGTATTGAAGATAGCTAGGGAATGCTTTGCCGTCCTTGTCTTTGGGTGCCACTTTGGTCAGGTCTCCACTTTGACTAGCCAGTCTGCAAACTAGAGTATCTCTCTGTTGAGCAGTTAGCTTCTCTGGCCACAGTCCTGGGTCCTCTGACAACTCCTCTTCATTTCCCTCACTTTGCCCTTCCTTTTCTCTCTCCCCAGACTCCTCACTACTCTCAAATACATCTACAAGCATGAAATATACATTATATATGTTAGCCTCAACCTTATTGTAGTCTCACATGTAATAATTCATCCTACTTGATAATAGTACTATAATAGTAGTATAATAAAAGTTGCCTCTATGAGCTTACCTTCTCTCACTTCATCAGACTCGCACCCTGCCTTGTCTTCTGCATCAAGTGCAGAACTGTCTACATCAACAAGCACAAAAAATAGGTATTAGCCTCTTAACGTACAAAAAAAACAACCTACTTGTTAAAGCAAGCTCACTTTGTATTCCAAGAGCCATTTCAGTGCAAGATAAAGCGCTAAAAATAATTAAACATGTGATCAAGCATTGCGTATTATGTTGACAGTTTGGACTAAGCTTTAGGCTGTCAACCAAGTGTCCAAGTACCCACAATAGGGCACTTAACAGAGCTTGAAATCTACCATTAAGAACAAGTACAAAGATAACATAACTATTAATTGGTAGGGTTGCAAAGGGTAGAAACATTTCCGGTAAACTTCCAGTAAATTTCCAGAAACTTTCCATGGGAAGTTAAGCTGAGGAATTTTGGAAATATTCAAATTTGAAAACTTTCCACAAAAATGATGGGAATTAAAGGAAAATAATAGAAATTAACTGGAATTTGGTGATAATTTCAATAAACTATCCAAACATAAATATCAAAAATTATTTTTTTTAAATAGTAAAACGGGCGGCAGTAGCTCAGTGGGTAGAGTGGTCGTCTTTCAACCAGAAGGTAGGCGGTTCGATTATCACTCTGCCCACAGTTCATACTGTCGTTGTGTCCTTGGGCAAGACACTTAACCCACCTTGCCCCCAGTGACTGTAACACTGGTAATTACATTCGAACAATGTAAGTCGCTTTGGATAAAAGCGTCAGCTAAATGAATAAATGTAAAACAATGTAAACATCATGATCTTTTATCAGATTTATTTTAAAGTAGAACTTTAAAACTTTAACTCTTGTACTGAACCATTAATTCTTCCACGGAATAAAAAAAAAACATGAATGTTGAGTAAAATATTACTCATCATTACACTTTATGTAGTTTGCAAGCTCAAGTGTGTCCTCAGTACTCCAGGGTTGAAGAAATCATCAGTGCATGTGATGGAGGAATGCACAGTGCATGTAGGGGGCGTGGCCTCAGTAGCCCTGCAGTGTGCATGTGATTTAATAGCAGAGATATTTAAGTGTGCTGCATTAAATCCGCTTGTTTTAGCCAAGATTATGCTACAATATATTTTCCTCAACTATATTTAAGTTCCCTGTTAAAGGAATAACCTTTCAGTTTTGTAAATTCCCATTAATTCCCTTATATTCCTGTTAACTTCCATGGAAATTTTCCAACTTTGAAAATTCCCAGAATTTTGCAACCATTCATTGGCTTTGATAACATCATGAATTTATTGAGCATTGACTATAGCTTTTAAGCACAGCACTGTGCTGCAATGCTAGGGCTTTTCACCAAACAAAAATGATAATTTGCTTTATTGCTCAAATCAATATTACCTGTGTGCACTTGAGAACACAGTGATATTAGTAGGCACATCTACATGTGCAGAAATATAGGCAGATAATTTATTAAGGAGTTTGAGAATATATCACACATTATAAGCAATAGTAGGGCTAGTAGCTTTACACTGTGCTGCCACTCTTTCCACCACTCCAATAGCACTAGGCAATAGCACACACATTGAATCAAAAGGCTTACTTATTTAAGGTAAACAGCTCACAATTAGGAAGCAAGGGGGGAGCTCGCCGTTTGAGCAATGATCTCACCTTGTCTTTCCTCATTTCTGCTCTCAGCCTCATCTCCAGAACAGCAGCCAGGACTGGCCAGTGCTGCTACTGCTGGTGTGTCACTGGTTGTTTCTGAAACTGGTTAATGTTGGCAACCTGACGTTAGCTGGCCTGGCCCATAATTTAAATACAGCAACCAGCAGCCTGGTTGACAAACTAAGCTAAAGATTTAACATTAGCATACATACATTAGCAGCAGCTGTCTGGAGTTGACTATGTTAACTTTAATTGGATATAGGTGCATAACAAGCAAACTCAGTTCACCTTTTGGAAAGAAAGCAGTCATCAGCTGCTTCCCCTGCCTCCTTTCTTTTTCTTTCCTTTCTTTCTTTTTTTGAAAGCCCGATTTGGGCTTTTTGCGCAGCATGTTCGGCCTCCAAGGCTCTAGACTCACTGCGTTAATTGTTTGCCGCTGGCTGCCGTCTATGGGCGGACTTAACCATTTGGGGGTTCATTCTCTCAGTTGGTGTTATCAATATATTTTGAAATGAATAATGACATCAATTGGAGGGGCCAATTAATTCGAATTAAGCTACAAAAAATAAATAAATAAATAAATAAATTGATGGGATTTCAAAGGGCCCTCTCCCTAGACGGGGCCCTGGGTAGTCAGGTCCACTTTTCCCCCCACTACCACGCCCATGCACATACACAGTTTGTCACTTGAAAAGCACATATTTTAATCCGCACTTTACAGTAGAACATGTTATTTCATCAGTTACTTTTTACTTATTAGTAAGAATGGCTCTATTAAAGTTCACAATTTCAAAAAACTCTAAATGCCATTCTCTAAAGCAAACACATTTATCAAACTGATCCCTATTAAAAAAAAAAAAAACATATAAAGACAGTTCTGAGACAGAAGTGGGCTGCATCTTCTAGATCATTTGAGGAAGAGGACTATCAAATCAAAAAGACCAAAAAAGATTGTACCTGTATCAAGATTTATGAATTACTTTAACACATATAGTAAAATTGGACTTACCCTCAGCCAACTCGGTCTTTCCGTGAGGAGTCTGCTTGTCCTCCCTTTGTTACTGTGGGTTCTCTCCGGGTACTCTGGCTTCCTCCCAACGCCCAAACACATGTATGTACAGGTCAATTGGCAACTCTAAAAGTGTCCCTAGGGAATAAATGTGAAAATGAAGGGTTGTCTGTCTAAATGTTAGCCTTGCGACTAAATGGCCAATGTCCAGTGAAAACCCCGCCTAAGGCCCAAAATTGCTGAGATAGGCTCCAATCACCCGCGACCCTTAACAGGACTAAGGGGAAGAAAATGAATGAATGAATGAACATGTCCCCTCCTTGAACCGCAACCTTATCGTGGTGGAGGGGTTTGAGTGCCCGAATGATCCTAGGAGCTATGTTGTCAGGGGCTATATGCCCCTGGTAGGGTCTCCCAAGGCAAACAGGTCCTAGGTGACGGGCCAGACAAAGAGCGGTTCAGAACCCTTTATGGAGACAAAAACATCAAGGACCGTGACGTTCCCCGGTATGGCGCAACCGGGGCCCCACCCTGGAGCCAGGCCCGGGGTTGGGGCTCGCATGCGAGCGTCTGGTGGCCGGGTCTTTCCCCACGGGGCCCGGCCGGGCTCAGCCCGAAGGAGCGACGTGGGGCCGACCTCCCGTGGGCCCACCACCTGCGGGAGGAACCGTAAGGGGCCAGTGCAAAGTGGATTGAGTGGCAGTCGAAGGCGGAGGCCTCGACGACCCAATCCCCGGACACGGAATCTGGCGCTAGGGACATGGAATGTCACCTCACTGGCGGGGAAGGAGCCTGAGCTTGTGCGGGAGGTTGAGAGATACCAACTAGAGATAGTCGGGCTCACCTCCACGCACAGCTTGAGCTCTGGAACCCAAATCCTCGAGAGAGGCTGGACTCTCCACTACTCAGGAGTTGCCTGCGGCGAGAGGCGGCGGGCTGGTGTGGGCTTGCTCATAGCCCCCCAGCTTAGCCGCCATGTGTTGGAGTTCACCGGGGTGAACGAGAGGGTCACTTCCCTGCTCCTTCGGGTCGGGGATAGGTCTCTCACTGTTGTTTGTGTTTACGGGCCAAATAGCAGTGCAGAGTACCCGGCCTTCTTGGAGTCTCTGGGAGGGTGCTGGAAAGTGCTCCGACCGGGGACTCCATCGCTCTACTGGGGACTTCAACGCTCACGTGGCAGCGACAGTGACACCTGGAGGGGCGTGATTGGGAGGAACGGCCCCCCGGATCTGAACCCGAGTGGTGTTCTGTTATTGGACTTCTGTGCTTGCAACAGTTTGTCCATAACGAACACCATGTTCAAGCATAAGGGTGTCCATCAGTGCACGTGGCACCAGGACACCCTAGGTCGGAGATCGATGATCAACTTTGTAGTTGTTTCATCTGACCTTCGGCCGTATGTCTTGGACACTCGGGTGAAGAGAGGGGCGGAGCTGTCAACTGATCACCACCTGGTGGTGAGTTGGATCCGATGGCAGGGGAGAAAGCTGGATAGACTCGGCAGGCCCAAACGCTCTGTGAGGGTCTGTTGGGAACGCTTGGCAGAGCCCCTGTCAGAAAGACCTTTAACTCCCACCTCCGGCAGAGCTTCGACCAGATCCCGAGGGAGGTTGGAGACATTGAGTCCGAGTGGACCATGTTCTCCACCTCCATTGTCGGCGCGCCACTGCTGTGGCCGTAAAGTCTCCGGTGCCTGTCGTGGCGGCAACCCCGAACCCGGTGGTGGACATCGGAAGTAAGGGATGCCGTCAAGCTGAAGAAGGAGACCTACCGAGCCTGGTTGGCCCGGGGGACTCCTGAGGCAGCTGATAGGTACCGGCAGGCCAAGCGGACTGCAGCCCGGGTGGTCGTGGAGGCTAAAACCCGGGTCTGGGAGGAGTTCGGTGAGGCCATGGAGAAAGACTATCGGTCGGCCTCGAAGAAATTCTGGCAAACCGTCCGGCGCCTCAGGAGGGGGAAGCAGTGCCCTGCCAACACTGTTTACAGTGGAGGTGGGAACCTGCTGACTTCAACTGGGGATATTGTTGGACGGTGGAAGGAATACTTCGAGGATCTCCTCAACCCCACCGACATGTCTTCCACTGAGGAAGCAGAGGCCGAGGGCTCGGAGGTGGACTCGTCCATCACCTGGGCCGAAGTCACTGAGGTAGTTGGGAAGCTCCTCAGTGGCAGGGCACCGGGGGTGGATGAGATACGCCCTGAGTACCTCAAGTCTCTGGATGTTGTAGGGCTGTCTTGGTTGACACGCCTCTGCAACATCGCGTGGCGGTCGGGGACAGTACCTCTGGACTGGCAGACCGGGGTGGTGGTCCCTCTTTTCAAGAAGGGGGACCGGAGGGTGTGTTCCAACTACAGAGGGATCACACTCCTCAGCCTCCCCGGGAAAGTCTATGCCAGGGTACTGGAGAGGAGAATGCGACCGATAGTTGAACCTCAGGAGGAACAATGCGGTTTTCGTCCTGGTCGTGGAACACTGGACCAGCTCTATACCCTCTCCAGGGTGCTGGAGGGTTTATGGGAGTTTGCCCAACCAGTCCACATGTGTTTTGTGGATCTGGAGAAGGCATTCGACTGTGTCCCTCGTGGCGCCCTGTGGGGGTTGCTCTGGGAGTATGGGGTCCGGGGCCCTTTGCTAAGGGCTGTCCGGTCCCTGTACGACCGGAGCAGGAGCGTGGTTCGCATTGCCGGCAGTAAGTCAGACCTGTTCCCAGTGCACGTTGGACTCCGGCAGGGCTGCCCTTTGTCACCGGTCCTGTTCATTATCTTTATGGACAGGATTTCTAGGCGCAGCCAGGGGCCGGAGGGAGTCTGGTTTGGTGACCACAGGATCTCGTCTCTGCTTTTTGCAGATGATGTTGTCCTGTTGGCTCCATCAAGCCAGGACCTTCAGTGTGTACTGGGACAGTTTGCAGCCGAGTGTGAAGTGGCTGGGATGAGGATCAGCACCTCCAAGTCTGAGACCATGGTTCTCAGTCGGAAAAGGGTGGCTTGTCCCCTTCAGGTTGGTGGAGAGATCCTGCCTCAAGTGGAGGAGTTCAAGTATCTTGGGGTCTTTTTTTTACGAGTGAGGGAAGGAGGGAACGTGAGATTGACAGACGGATCGGTGCAGCTTCTGCAGTGATGCGGTTGATGTACCGGTCTGTCGTGGTGAAGAAGGAGCTGAGCTGTAAGGCAAAGCTCTCGATTTACCGGTCAATCTACGTTCCTACTCTCACCTATGGTCATGAGCTTTGGGTCATGACCGAAAGAACAAGATCCCGGATTCAAGCGGCCGAAATGGGCTTTCTCCGCAGGGTGGCGGGCGCCCTTAGAGATAAGGTGAGGAGCTCGGTCACTCGGGAGGAGCTCAAAGTAGAGCCGCTGCTCCTCCACATCGAGAGGAGCCAGCTGAGGTGGCTCGGGCATCTGTTTCGGATGCCTCCTGGACGCCTCCCTAGGGAGGTGTTTCGGGCATGTCCCACCGGGAGGAGACACCGGGGAAGACCTAGGACACACTGGAGGGACTATGTCTCTCGGCTGGCCTGGGAACGCCTCGGTATCCCCCCGGAAGAGCTGAAGGAAGTGTCTGGGGAAAGGGAAGTCTGGGCGTCTCTGCTTAGACTGCTGCCCCCGCGACCCGGCCCCGGATAAGCGGTAGAAGATGGATGGATGGATGGATGGAATGAACATGTAAAATTAATGAAGCTACACTTTTTGCAGAGACTGTACTATTCTTTCAGTTTGTTCCGTTGAGCTTGACTCAGTTTTGTGATTTTGTTGCTGATGATAAACTGACAACTGTTTTGTGTCTACTCTGTGTGTGTTAGTTTTGACAACAAAATGTTAAATATGACAGCTTGTTAGCTTTTGGCTGTCAGAGGTAAGTCAGAGGTAATTGTTAATTTAGTTTCAGTTTAAGAAATTGTGTTAGAGATGTTGGTTTCAGGAAATGTGTCTTAGCAATTGTTAATAGAGTGCAACATCCCGGTCCCGGGACGTAAAAACACTTAAAAAAAAAAGACCGCGTTGTGCTAGCCCCTTGTCATGCAAACCCCAACAATATATATATACCAAATTAAAGCTTAAAGTCTCATCTTTCCGGTGATATAAACCATTTCAACACGTTACAACCACAGCGCTGACACCAAAGCCTTTTTTACAGACAAGCACAAAGATTGAGTTTGGACTTGTCTTACCTTTGAGGGCTGTCTTGGACTTTACTCCAGTAAAATAATTAGGTCCACAAGACGTGCTATATCCTCCAAGGCTCAAAAACTGCAGAGAAGTATTTCCAACTTGAAATCAGCTGCGACATTTTTTGTCATTTCTTTTGATAATAAAAGCCATAAGTCCTTTTGAGACCGCGAAAAAAGCTACTAAAATGCTAACAGGAAGTGTTAGCCTTCGATTGACACCTTTTTCAGCCAACTCTGACGGGTTTTGACCGGGCTGGACCTGGATATGCACCAATGGCTGCACAGACTGTTCAACGATTACGCACCATGTGAACTAGTGATGCGCGGGTCGTCTCGTAACCCGCAGACCCCGCGGGTACCCGCGGGTCGGGTTGGAGCGGGTGAAGAAATTGTCACTTTATTTGCGGGGCGGGTTGGGGCGAGTCATTAAAAACAAAATGTAAAATCCATGTATGTTGCGTGCAATTTACAGCCTATATTAAATATTTGGGAATATCTATTTACATATTTTATTAGTTTTTTTGTAAGGTTACCCGACGCTTGCGTGATGTCTCCAAACATTTGGCGTCACATGACACAAGCGGCGCGCCAAGCAGCTCCCGCCGCCGCTGCCTGCCAGTCACAACAAAAGCGGAGAAGATGGAAGGCGAGGTGCGGGAGAAATTGAGGTCGGGAATGTACATAATAATAAAAAAAGGTCAGGCTGCTAAGTCTAATGTTTGGGACCGGTTCTCAGAAATAGTTGCAGCAGGAGACAACCGCAGTATCGGCTACGTGAAGTGCAACACGTGTGAAAAAATATACAAACATGAGAGCCACAAAACGGGCACTTCCAGCCAGTTTACAGAGAGATGTTTCCAAACACTTTCAGACTGAAATAAAGGCTGTTTTCATTTACATCACAATGCCTAATAGGCTATGTCTATTTAATGGTCGTGGGTGCGGGGCGGGTTATAAAAATAGATACAGTGGTGCGGGTCGGGCTGGGGCGGGCCAATAATTTCATAAAAACGGGACCCGCGGGTTGGAAAAAAAGCCGACCCGCGCATCACTAATGTGAACGCTTCTAGCACGTACATTGTTCTCCGTATATGGTCATGTTGACCATATACGGATGACCATATACGGATAGCCAATGAGCTACAGATTCCTGCGATACTAAATATGCCAGGGTTTCCTTCGGCCTGAAGCGCCTGTGCCTCTGCGTAAAGGGAATTCTCCTCGTGCGTGTTTATTGTGCTTTCACAGTGTTTTTTGAGTAAAAACTATGGCAAAACTTACAAAAATACTAAAATACTTGTTAGAGGATGTAGTGGAGGCATGTACATTTCTTTTTATTGACATTTTGGAGGTGCAGTAAACACCAAGAAAAAACCCAGTAAAATGCTCCACATGTGACATGCTTTCTGCAACAAGAGACAATGTTGCACATATTTTGTAACACTGACACATATATTGTAACATTGACACATATTGTAACACTGACACATGTATTGTAACATTGACACATATACAGTGATGCCTATTCTGACCACTTTTTTCAGTAACGAGTAATCTAACGCATTACTATTTCCAAACCAGTAATCAGATTAAAGTTACTTAACCAAGTCACTGTGCGTTACTATTTTTGTAATTTTTTGTCAAGAAAGACTATTTTATTTTTTATTAAAACAAGTTATTATGTTAAGTCAAGAGAGACTGCCTTTATTTATTGTAAAAAACATGTATTTTTTCAGGAAATAGTTTTTAAATTCAACTTTAATTGTCAGGAGATAGATTGTTGATGTTACTGTTAAAAATACACTTCAAATAAAGTTATTGTTGGCAAAACCAGTTGTCATTTTTATGTTGCCGGCAGCTGCTGAATGTAACTAATAAAGTAACTTGTAAAGTAACTTAGTTACTTTTAAAATCAAGTAATCTGTAAAGTAACTAAGTTACTTTTTAAATCAAGTAATCTGTGATGTAACTAAGTTACTTTTTCAAAGTAACTGTGGCAACACTGCACATATATTGTAACATTGACACATGTATTGTAACACTGACACATATATTGTAACACTGACACATATATTGTAACATTGAAACATATATTGTAACATTGACACATATATTGTAACACTGACACATATATTGTAACACTGACACATGTATTGTAACATTGACACATATATTGTAACACTGACACATATATTGTAACATTGACACATATATTGTAACATTGACACATATATTGTAACATTGATACATATATTGTAACATTGACACATGTATTGTAACATTGACACATATATTGTAACATTGACACATGTATTGTAACATTGATACATATATTGTAACATTGATACATATATTGTAACACTGACACATGTATTGTAACATTGACACATATATTGTAACACTGACACATATATTGTAACATTGACACATATATTGTAACATTGACACATATATTGTAACACTGACACATATATTGTAACATTGATACATATATTGTAACATTGACACATATATTGTAACACTGACAAATATATTGTAACATTGACACATATATTGTAACATTGACACATATTGTAACACTGACACATATATTGTAACATTGATACATATATTGTAACACTGACACATATATTGTAACATTGAAACATATATTGCAACACTGACACATGTATTGTAACATTGACACATATATTGTAACACTGACACATATATTGTAACATTGACACATATATTGTAACATTGATACATATATTGTAACACTGACACATGTATTGTAACATTGACACATATATTGTAACATTGACACATATATTGTAACATTGACACATATATTGTAACACTGACACATATATTGTAACATTGACACATATATTGTAACACTGACACATATATTGTAACACTGACACATATATTGTAACATTGACACATATATTGTAACATTGACACATGTATTGTAACATTGACACATATATTGTAACACTGACACATATATTGTAACACTGACACATATATTGTAACACTGACACATGTATTGTAACATTTACACATATATTGTAACACTGACACATATATTGTAACACTGACACATATATTGTAACACTGACACATATATTGTAACATTGACACATATATTGTAACATTGACACATGTATTGTAACATTGACACATATATTGTAACACTGACACATATATTGTAACACTGACACATATATTGTAACACTGACACATGTATTGTAACATTGACACATATATTGTAACACTGACACATATATTGTAACATTGATACATATATTGTAACATTGAAACATATATTGTAACACTGACACATGTATTGTAACATTGACACATATATTGTAACACTGACACATATATTGTAACATTGACACATATATTGTAACATTGACACATATATTGTAACATTGATACATGTATTGTAACACTGACACATATATTGTAACATTGACACATATATTGTAACATTGACACATATATTGTAACATTGACACATATATTGTAACACTGACACATATATTGTAACATTGATACATATATTGTAACATTGACACATATATTGTAACACTGACAAATATATTGTAACATTGACACATATATTGTAACATTGACACATATTGTAACACTGACACATATATTGTAACATTGATACATATATTGTAACACTGACACATATATTGTAACATTGAAACATATATTGCAACACTGACACATGTATTGTAACATTGACACATATATTGTAACACTGACACATATATTGTAACATTGACACATATATTGTAACATTGATACATATATTGTAACACTGACACATGTATTGTAACATTGACACATATATTGTAACATTGACACATATATTGTAACATTGACACATATATTGTAACACTGACACATATATTGTAACATTGACACATATATTGTAACACTGACACATATATTGTAACACTGACACATATATTGTAACATTGACACATATATTGTAACATTGACACATGTATTGTAACATTGACACATATATTGTAACACTGACACATATATTGTAACACTGACACATATATTGTAACACTGACACATGTATTGTAACATTTACACATATATTGTAACACTGACACATATATTGTAACACTGACACATATATTGTAACACTGACACATATATTGTAACATTGACACATATATTGTAACATTGACACATGTATTGTAACATTGACACATATATTGTAACACTGACACATATATTGTAACACTGACACATGTATTGTAACATTGACACATATATTGTAACACTGACACATATATTGTAACATTGATACATATATTGTAACATTGAAACATATATTGTAACACTGACACATGTATTGTAACATTGACACATATATTGTAACACTGACACATATATTGTAACATTGACACATATATTGTAACATTGACACATATATTGTAACATTGATACATGTATTGTAACACTGACACATATATTGTAACATTGACACATATATTGTAACATTGATACATGTATTGTAACACTGACACATATATTGTAACACTGACACATATATTGTAACATTGACACATATATTGTAACATTGATACATATATTGTAACATTGACACATGTATTGTAACATTGACACATATATTGTAACATTGACACATATATTGTAACACTGACACATGTATTGTAACATTGACACATGTATTGTAACATTGACACATATATTGTAACATTGACACATATATTGTAACACTGACACATGTATTGTAACATTGACACATGTATTGTAACATTGACACATATATTGTAACATTGACACATATATTGTAACACTGACACATATATTGTAACATTGATACATATATTGTAACATTGACACATATATTGTAACATTGACACATATATTGTAACACTGACACATATATTGTAACATTGACACATATATTGTAACATTGACACATATATTGTAACACTGACACATATATTGTAACATTGATACATATATTGTAACACTGACACATATATTGTAACATTGAAACATATATTGTAACACTGACACATGTATTGTAACATTGACACATATATTGTAACACTGACACATATATTGTAACATTGACACATA
The DNA here is from genome assembly GCA_024416835.2 of Perccottus glenii. Classification (NCBI taxonomy): domain Eukaryota; kingdom Metazoa; phylum Chordata; class Actinopteri; order Gobiiformes; family Odontobutidae; genus Perccottus; species Perccottus glenii. The sequence goes on along the minus strand of CM044559.2, from coordinate 2,275,586 downwards.
TATTGTAACATTGACACATGTATTGTAACATTGACCCATATATTGTAACACTGACACATATATTGTAACACTGACACATATATTGTAACACTGACACATGTATTGTAACATTGACACATATATTGTAACACTGACACATATATTGTAACACTGACACATATATTGTAACACTGACACATATATTGTAACATTGACACATATATTGTAACACTAACACATATATTGTAACATTGATACATATATTGTAACACTGACACATATATTGTAACATTGACACATATATTGTAACACTGACACATATATTGTAACATTGATACATATATTGTAACATTGAAACATATATTGTAACACTGACACATGTATTGTAACATTGACACATATATTGTAACACTGACACATATATTGTAACATTGACACATATATTGTAACATTGACACATATATTGTAACATTGATACATGTATTGTAACACTGACACATATATTGTAACATTGACACATATATTGTAACATTGATACATGTATTGTAACACTGACACATATATTGTAACACTGACACATATATTGTAACATTGACACATATATTGTAACATTGATACATATATTGTAACATTGACACATGTATTGTAACATTGACACATATATTGTAACATTGACACATATATTGTAACACTGACACATGTATTGTAACATTGACACATGTATTGTAACATTGACACATATATTGTAACATTGACACATATATTGTAACACTGACACATGTATTGTAACATTGACACATGTATTGTAACATTGACACATATATTGTAACATTGACACATATATTGTAACACTGACACATATATTGTAACATTGATACATATATTGTAACATTGACACATATATTGTAACATTGACACATATATTGTAACACTGACACATATATTGTAACATTGACACATATATTGTAACATTGACACATATATTGTAACACTGACACATATATTGTAACATTGATACATATATTGTAACACTGACACATATATTGTAACATTGAAACATATATTGTAACACTGACACATGTATTGTAACATTGACACATATATTGTAACACTGACACATATATTGTAACATTGACACATATATTGTAACATTGACACATGTATTGTAACATTGACACATATATTGTAACACTGACACATATATTGTAACACTGACACATATATTGTAACACTGACACATGTATTGTAACATTGACACATATATTGTAACACTGACACATATATTGTAACACTGACACATATATTGTAACACTGACACATATATTGTAACATTGACACATATATTGTAACACTAACACATATATTGTAACATTGATACATATATTGTAACACTGACACATATATTGTAACATTGACACATATATTGTAACACTGACACATATATTGTAACATTGATACATATATTGTAACATTGACACATATATTGTAACATTGACACATATACTGTAACATTGACACATATATTGTAACATTGATACATATATTGTAACACTGACACATGTATTGTAACACTGACACATGTATTGTAACATTGACACATATATTGTAACACTGACACATATATTGTAACATTGACACATATATTGTAACACTGACACATATATTGTAACATTGACACATATATTGTAACACTGACACATATATTGTAACATTGACAAATATATTGTAACATTGACACATGTATTGTAACATTGACACGTGTATTGTAACATTGACACATGTATTGTAACATTGACACATATATTGTAACATTGACACATGTATTGTAACATTGATACATATATTGTAACATTGATACATATATTGTAACACTGACACATGTATTGTAACATTGACACATATATTGTAACACTGACACATATATTGTAACATTGACACATATATTGTAACATTGACACATATATTGTAACACTGACACATATATTGTAACATTGATACATATATTGTAACATTGACACATATATTGTAACATTGACACATATATTGTAACATTGACACATATATTGTAACACTGACACATATATTGTAACATTGATACATATATTGTAACACTGACACATATATTGTAACATTGAAACATATATTGCAACACTGACACATGTATTGTAACATTGACATATATATTGTAACACTGACACATATATTGTAACATTGACACATATATTGTAACATTGATACATATATTGTAACACTGACACATGTATTGTAACATTGACACATATATTGTAACATTGACACATATATTGTAACATTGACACATATATTGTAACACTGACACATATATTGTAACATTGACACATATATTGTAACACTGACACATATATTGTAACATTGACAAATATATTGTAACATTGACACATGTATTGTAACATTGACACATGTATTGTAACACTGACACATATATTGTAACATTGACACATGTATTGTAACATTGATACATATATTGTAACATTGATACATATAGTGTAACACTGACACATGTATTGTAACATTGACACATATATTGTAACATTGACACATATATTGTAACATTGACACATATATTGTAACATTGATACATGTATTGTAACATTGACACATATATTGTAACATTGACACATATATTGTAACACTGACACATATATTGTAACATTGACACATATATTGTAACACTGACACATATATTGTAACATTGACAAATATATTGTAACATTGATACATGTATTGTAACACTGACACATATATTGTAACATTGACACATATATTGTAACACTGACACATGTATTGTAACATTGACACATATATTGTAACATTGACACATATATTGTAACATTGACACATATATTGTAACACTGACACATATATTGTAACACTGACACATATATTGTAACATTGACACATATATTGTAACACTGACACATATATTGTAACATTGATACATATATTGTAACACTGACACATGTATTGTAACATTGACACATATATTGTAACATTGACACATATATTGTAACACTGACACATATATTGTAACATTGACACATATATTGTAACACTGACACATATATTGTAACATTGACAAATATATTGTAACATTGACACATGTATTGTAACATTGACACGTGTATTGTAACATTGACACATGTATTGTAACATTGATACATATATTGTAACATTGATACATATATTGTAACACTGACACATGTATTGTAACATTGACACATATATTGTAACACTGACACATATATTGTAACATTGACACATATATTGTAACATTGACACATATATTGTAACACTGACACATATATTGTAACATTGATACATATATTGTAACATTGACACATATATTGTAACACTGACAAATATATTGTAACATTGACACATATATTGTAACATTGACACATATTGTAACACTGACACATATATTGTAACATTGATACATATATTGTAACACTGACACATATATTGTAACATTGAAACATATATTGCAACACTGACACATGTATTGTAACATTGACACATATATTGTAACACTGACACATATATTGTAACATTGACACATATATTGTACATATATTGTAACACTGACACATGTATTGTAACATTGACACATATATTGTAACATTGACACATATATTGTAACATTGACACATATATTGTAACACTGACACATATATTGTAACATTGACACATATATTGTAACACTGACACATATATTGTAACACTGACACATATATTGTAACATTGACACATATATTGTAACATTGATTCAAGATTCAAGATTCAAGATTCAAGATTTTTATTTGTCACATACAAAATTATATACAGCATATATAACCAGCAGTGAAATGTGAGTCAGGTCCGCTCCATGGACAGTGCAATTATTAGGAAAACACACAGATGAAAATATACATAAATGTAGCTATGCAAGAATGAGATAAAAGTAAACAATAAAAAATATAAGAATAAAATATAAAAAATATAAAAAGTGTGTAATGTGGGAATAAATCTAGATCGCAAATAATGTACATGAATGTAAACTGTAGACTTAAAATATTAAAAAATGTACAGGGATGTACAGTGTGCATATATGCATTTAGCTGTGGTCTTAAATATTAAGAATCACATGAAGGTGCAGGAAGCAAATGTGCAAAACAGTTTGTAGCAAAACAGAGTGACACTGTCAGTGTGTCAGTGTGAGGTAGCTGGTTTAGAGTTCAAGAGCCTGATGGCCTGTGGGAAAAAACTCCTCCTGAGTCTCTCAGTTTTTGCCATCAGGCTACGGTAGCGCTACCAGATGGCAGCAGAGTGAAAATATGATTACTGGGGTGGGTGGAGTCTTTGGTGATTTTGCAGCTCTGCTTCTGCAGCGTTTGTGGTAGATGTCCTGCAGAGAGGGGAGAGCAGACCCTGAAATGCGCTCAGCTAAGCGCACAACTCTCTGCAGGGCTTTGCAGTCTTGACTGGAGCTGTTCCCATACCACACAGAGATACATTGAGTCAATATGCTTTCTATAGCTCCAGAATAGAAAGTTTTCAGGATTGCTGGTGAGACCCTGAATTTCCTCAGCTGTCGCAGATAGTACAGTCTTTGCCTGGCTTTATTTACCTGAGTTTGAGTGTGAGTAGTCCAAGTCAGGTCCTCAGAGATGTTTACACCAAGGTACTTGAAGCTACTCACCCTCTCCACAGGGTCCCGCTTATCATAAGAGGAGTGTAGGGCTGCTGCTGCGTCTTCCTGAAGTCTACAATCAGTTCTTTTGTTTTGCTCACATTCAGGAGAGGCAGTTGTCCTGGCACCATGATGTTAATTTCCTACTTCATCCAAGTATGCGGTCTCATTGTTGTTGTGAATGAGGCCCAGAACCACAGTATCATCAGCGAATTTGATAATGGATGTGGAGCTGTGCGAGGACACGTCGTGTGTGTAGAGGAGTAGAGCAGGGGACTCAGGACACAGCCCTGTGGGGCTCCTACGTTCAGGGTGATGGAGCTGGAGGTGTACTGGCCTAGTTTCACCACTTGAGGTCTGCCGGTGAGGAAATCAAGGATCCAGTTGCAAAGTGAAGGATTCAGTCCGAGGTCTATGAGTTTGGAAGCTAGCTTAATGGGGACTATAGTATTAAAAGCTGAGCTATAGTCAATAAATAGCAGCCTTACATAGTTCCTGTTATTGCTGTCAATGTGTGTGAGAGAAGAGTACAGGATGTGAGAGATGGCATCATCTGTGGATCTGTTAGGGCGATAAGCAAACTGAAGAGGGTCCAAAGTATCCGGGATGGAGGAGCAGATGACGTTTTTAACCAGTCCCTCAAAGACCTTCATGACTATTGATGTGAGGGCCACTGGACGATAGTCATTTAGACAAGAGGGTTTATTGTTTTTGGTACAGGGATGATGGTCGATTTTTTGAATGGGGTGGGAACCACCGATGTGGCAAGAGACTCATTAAAAATGGATGTAAACAAACCAGCGAGCTGATCAGCGCAGGACCGCAGAACACGGCCAGAAATCCCATCAGGTCCAGCTGCTTTCCTTACATTCACTCGTTTTAGTGCCCTTCGAACCTCGTCCTCCGTCACGGTGATCACATGATGATCGCTGCTCTGACGGCTGCTTCCTGACGCGCTGATCGGCAGACTCCCACTGCTTTGATTGCTTTGTAACGGCCGTAGAAAGTGTTAAGCTCGTCAGCCAGCGACGGATCTGCTCTCACCACTGTAGAGGATTTATTTCCAAAGTCACAGATGGTCCTTAGTCCTTGCCACATGCGTCGGGAGTCATTTAGCTGGAAATGTGACTCAATGCGTTCCCTGTGTCTGTGTTTTGCGGCACTTACTGCGTGTCGGAGAGCATAGCATGATGCTTTGTACTCGCTCATGTTTCCCGACAGAAGGCCGGCGTTGTAAGCAGCAGTGCGTTTGTTTATTGCTGCACGGATTGATCTGTCCACCCACGGTTTCTGATTAGAGAAAGAGCGTATAGTTATTTTGTCCGTAGCTTGTTCGCCAGCGTGTTTACAAAGCTTAGCGCTACATCCGTGAACTCGCTGGCGTCCAATGAGCTTGCGCGAAACATGACCCAGTCGTCGCCATCGAGCCGCCTGTAACGTTGCTTCTGATTGGGCGGACCAACGCGTCACCACCCTCTGCACCGGAGGTTCTTGAAGCGAGCCGTTGTTTATATTCCGGTGTAAGGAAAATGGCGGCATGGTCCGATTTGCCGGCGAGCTTTGTAGGCATTCTTAAACTGAGTGTAGCAATGATCCAGTGTATTTGGTCCTCTGGTTGGACAGGATACGTGTTGATAAAAATTAGGCATGACTTTCCTGAGTTTGGCTTTGTTAAAGTCCCCAGCGATGATAGTAGCAGCGCCGGGATGTTTGTTGATGTTGCCGCTGAGCGCATCGTGAAGCTCCGACAAAGCCAAGCCAGTGTCTGCTTGTGGAGGATGTAAACAGCAGTTATGATGATCGATGAAAACTCCCGAGGCAGATAGGATGGGCGGCAGATAATGGATAGGTGTTCCAGATGAGGCGAGCAGGAGCGACAGAGTGGAGATATTCCTGTCACACCATTTCTTGTTAATCATGAAACAAACTCCCCACCCTTGGATTTGCCGGCCTCGGCTGTCCTGTCCATCCGTAAAACAGAGAAGTTTTCAGGACGGCGTTACAGCAGCGTCCGGGACCCAGGGCGTGAGCCACGTTTCAGACAAACAAAGGATGTTACAGTCCCTAATGTCCCGTTGGAAGTTAATCCTGGCTCTAAGATCATCCATCTTATTCTCCAGAGACTGGACATTGGCGAGCAAAATGCTCGGTAGAGGAGGGCTGTGTGCTCTTTTCCTCAGTCTGTTGCGAATCCCAGCCCGTCTCCCGCGGTGTTTCTTGTTCCGACGCCTTGGGTGGCTATTCAGGTGACCATTGTTTACCCCGGCGCCCCGGAGAATCTCAGGTGGCCACGACGAGTTAGAGGATAAAGTGTCGTGAAACAGGTCAGTGAAGCGTTGTCCAATGTCCAAAAGTATCACCTTTTCGTATGAAATCAGTGCAGAGGTAATATGTGTAAAAAGAGAAAGCAAAAGTAGGTAAAAAAGTAAATAAGAACACAATCTAAGCGGAGCGACCTGGACGGCGGCCGGACACAGCGGCGCCATCTTGGTTGACACATGTATTGTAACATTGACACATATATTGTAACACTGACACATATATTGTAACACTGACACATGTATTGTAACATTTACACATATATTGTAACACACATATATTGTAACACTGACACATATATTGTAACATTGACACATATATTGTAACATTGACACATATATTGTAACATTGACACATGTATTGTAACATTGACACATATATTGTAACACTGACACATATATTGTAACACTGACACATATATTGTAACACAGACACATGTATTGTGACATTTACACATATATTGTAACACTGACACATATATTGTAACACTGACACATATATTGTAACATTGACACATATATTGTAACATTGACACATATATTGTAACATTGATACATGTATTGTAACACTGACACATATATTGTAACATTGACACATATATTGTAACACTGACACATATATTGTAACACTGACACATATATTGTAACACTGACACATGTATTGTAACATTGACACATATATTGTAACACTGACACATATATTGTAACATTGATACATATATTGTAACACTGACACATATATTGTAACATTGAAACATATATTGTAACACTGACACATGTATTGTAACATTGACACATATATTGTAACACTGACACATATATTGTAACATTGACACATATATTGTAACATTGACACATATATTGTAACATTGATACATATATTGTAACACTGACACATGTATTGTAACATTGACACATATATTGTAACACTGACACATATATTGTAACATTGACACATATATTGTAACATTGACACATATATTGTAACATTGATACATGTATTGTAACATTGACAAATATATTGTAACATTGACACATGTATTGTAACATTGACACGTGTATTGTAACATTGACATATATTGTAACATTGACACATATATTGTAACATTGACACATGTATTGTAACATTGATACATATATTGTAACATTGATACATATATTGTAACACTGACACATGTATTGTAACATTGACACATATATTGTAACACTGACACATATATTGTAACATTGACACATATATTGTAACATTGACACATATATTGTAACACTGACACATATATTGTAACATTGATACATATATTGTAACATTGACACATATATTGTAACACTGACAAATATATTGTAACATTGACACATATATTGTAACATTGACACATATTGTAACACTGACACATATATTGTAACATTGATACATATATTGTAACACTGACACATATATTGTAACATTGAAACATATATTGCAACACTGACACATGTATTGTAACATTGACACATATATTGTAACACTGACACATATATTGTAACATTGACACATATATTGTAACATTGATACATATATTGTAACACTGACACATGTATTGTAACATTGACACATATATTGTAACATTGACACATATATTGTAACATTGACACATATATTGTAACACTGACACATATATTGTAACATTGACACATATATTGTAACACTGACACATATATTGTAACACTGACACATATATTGTAACATTGACACATATATATCATGTAGATCCAAGATGGCGGCGCGTCCACACGCAGCGGCTTCTCTCTGTCCCGACAGAACGGTGTTTTCGTGTTTTTTGTCTTGTGAGTCACAGTGTTTTTGTACGTTGTCGTCGCGTCTACCTGTCTGTAAGCGCAAATACAGTCGCGAGTTTCTGCTCGATGTCGGCAGAACCGCATTTTTACAGTTAAACTCCGCACGCAGCGAACAGCCTGCGGATCTCGATCTGCTACGGAGACCTTCACCATCATCGACCCCACCACTGCATCTCGCCCGGCGGAGGCCGCAAGCGGCGTGAGAGGAAGCAGAAGAGGGTAAGCGGAGGTATCCTGGCTAGGCTAACGGCTAACCCACACAAGCCATCCATCCCCACCATCGTACTGGCAAACGTACGCACGTTGGACAATAAACTGGACTACATTCGTTTACTACGCTCAACCCAGAGGACTGTAAGAGACTGTTGTGTTTTTGTGTTCACGGAAACATGGCTCAGCAACAGCGTTCCGGACGGCGCCATTCAGCTCGACCAGCTGACATGCTATCGAGCGGACAGAGCTCGTCGCGGGAGGAAAAACCAGCGCGGCGGGCTTTGTGTTTACATCAATGACGCGCGTGGTGCGCGATACTGTTGTGATCAGCAAACACTGCTCACCCCTGGTGGAGTTTATGATTATTAAGTGCCGGCCGTTCTATCTGCCGAGGGAATATACTGCTATACTGCTCATTTCAGTTTACATTCCCCCGTCCAACATCATCAGCAACAGGAACGACGCACTTAATGAACTGTACCAGCACATCAGTGAGCAGCAGACAGCACACCCCGATGCTTTTCTCATCATAGCTGGGGATTTCAACCAGGCTGACCTAAGAGTGTGTTTCCAAAAATACACCAGCACATCAACTTTCCAACACGAGGTAATAACATTTTGGACTTTGTTTACACCACACAGAGAGGAGCTTACAAAGCCCTCCCCCTCCCCCACCTCGGAGCCTCAGACCACATGACTGTCATGCTAATGCCTGCATACAGACCACTTATTAAAGTCGCCAAACCAGTTTACAAACAGATTAAAGTGTGGCCAGAAGGATCATCAGAGATTCTTCAGGACTGCTTCAACACAACTGACTGGGACATGTTTAAACAGGCTGCCACAAGCAATTACACCACTGACCTCCAGGAGTACTCAGAGACTGTTACTGCCTACATCAATAAGTGTATTGATGATGTAACAGTCACAAAAACCATCACTGTCCGGGCCAACCAGAAGCCATGGATGACAGGGGAGGTCTACAGACTCCTGAAGATACGGAACGCTGCCTTCAGAGCTGGAGATGAGGTGGGCCTGATAACAGCTAGGGCCAACCTGTCCCGTGGCATCAAAGAGGCTAAGAGACAGCACTCCAGGAGGATAGCTCACCAATTCAGCGACAGCAGAGACACTAGGAACCTGTGGCAGGGGATACAGACCATTACGGACTACAAGCCCCCACCACGGACCTGTGACAACAACATCTCTCTGCTGAACGAGCTGAACGAGCTGAACACCTTCTTCGCTCGCTTTGAGCAACAAAACAACACCACTGCACAGAAGACTCCACCTCCTCCCGGCGACCAGGTGATGACGCTGACCCCAGACAGCGTGAGGAGATCCTTCAGTAGGATCAATGCCCAAAGCTCGGGTCCTGACAACATCCCCGGGCGTGTACTGAAAGTCTGTGCAGCAGAACTCACTGATGTCTTCACAGACATTTTTAACATCTCACTGAGTCAGGCTGTTGTTCCCACATGCTTTAAAACTACCACCATCATCCCAGTCCCGAAGAAGCCATCTCCATCCTGCTTCAATGACTACCGTCCTGTTGCACTTACCCCCATCCTCATGAAGTGCTTTGAACGGCTAGTCATGCACCACATCAAGTCTGCCCTCCCCCCCACCCTGGACCCCTTCCAGTTTGCATATCGGTCCAACCGGTCGACCGATGATGCCATCTCCACTGCCGTCCACTCAGCACTCACCCATCTGGACAAAAAGGACTCATATGTCAGAATGCTGTTCATAGACTTCAGTTCAGCATTCAACACAATCATCCCTCAACAGCTCATCTACAAGCTGAGTCAGCTGGGGCTCAACACTTCGCTGTGCAACTGGCTGTTGGACTTCCTGACTGGAAGACCTCAGGCAGCGGGTCGGCAGCAACACATCCAGCACCATCACACTGAACACTGGGGCCCCCAAGGATGTGTGCTGAGCCCCCTCCTCTTCACTCTGCTGACCCATGACTGCACACCGTCACACAGCTCAAACCTCTTTATTAAGTTTGCGGATGACACGACTGTGGTGGGTCTCATTAGCAACAAAGATGAGACAAACTACAGGAGTGAGGTGAGCCGCCTGGCTGGGTGGTGTAGTGACAACAATCTCTCTCTGAACGTGGAGAAGACGAAGGAGATTGTTGTAGACTTTAGGAGAGCACCCACTCAGTACGTTCCTCTGACCATCAACGGTGCAACTGTGGAAAGAGTGAGTAGCACCAAGTTCCTGGGCGTGCACATCACAGAGGACCTCTCCTGGACTGAAAACACCACAGCACTGGCCAAGAAATCAAATCAGCGTCTCTACTTCCTCCGCAAACTGAGAAGAGCCAGAGCCCCACCCCCCATCATGTACACCTTCTACAGAGGCACCATCGAGAGCATCCTGTCGAGCTGCATCACTGTGTGGTATGGCGCCTGCAACGCGTCCTGCCGAAAGACTCTGCAACGCATAGTGAGAACAGCTGAGAAGATCATTGGTGTCTCTCTCCCCTCCCTCCAGGACATTTACGGAACACGTCTCACCCGCAAAGCCCTCTGCATCACAGGTGATCCCACTCACCCATCACACAGCTTCTTCAGCGTGCTACCATCAGGGAGGAGACTGCAGAGTCTCCAGGCCAGGACCAGCAGACTGAAGGACAGCTTCATCCACCAGGCTGTCAGGAAGCTGAACTCCCTCCCAAACCTGCCCCCTCCCCTCTTCTTCCCCAGGCACCACTGAACTATGAACCCCACTAATTATGTGATGACATGCACTAGTCACTTGTGCAGCATTGGTCTGCTCACTCACCGCACACTACCTCATCCGGCATGGGACTGATGTCATTCCACTACCTCATCAGTCAGTAAATAACTGCTCTTGGACACTTGTCACTTTAATCAGACAAGATATTTTAATAAGTGATTTTTTTGCACTAAAAGAATCTTTTAACTGCACTGTTGTTCACTTTATTGATTTGCACAATATCTGTCACTCACCTTGCGCTGCTTTATTTAACTTGATTTTTAGGCCCGAGCCGGTGATGACCGGGAGGGCCTATTGTTTTTGCTCGGATTTTTTTTATTAGGCCCGAGCCGGTGATGACCGGGAGGGCCTATTGTTTTTGCTCGGATTTTTAGGCCCGAGCCGGTGATGACCGGGAGGGCCTATTGTTTTTGCTCGGATTTTTTTTTATTGTGACCAAATGATCCTAAATTTGACCCAGTGAACATGCACGAAAAGTCATTTTTATTGGTCCCAGACTTCAAGCCCGGCGAAAAATTTATGTATTTGAAGTCCCCGAAAAAAAAAAAACGAAAAATGACTCAGTGGCGACCCCTAGAAAAGTCAAAATACATTGGGCCTATGGAAAGTGAAAGTAACTTTTTTCCAACGTAGAAAAATGAAACTTAGTACATCAATAGGACACCTCAGGGCAAACAGAAAAGTCTATGACAGCCACACCCTAAACTAAACAGGAAGTCCGCCATGTGGGGTGAAACGCATGGCCACTAAAATCGCACTTGCGCAAGAAGATGCAAATCATTGTGTTTTAATTTAAATGGCCCCAAATTTGGTGAGTATCATCTAGACACGTGTGCCAACCAAAGTTGTAACTTTGTTGTTGATATCTCATCGGGTATGGGTGTGGCAAGCCTGTAACGAGGTGGCCATTTTTGTGAAAATAAAATGTCTCTTAACTCTCAAACGCCTTCTCGGATCAGTCGGACCCAAAAAGGCGTTTGTGCACATTCATGACCTGAACACAAAAATATGTAAATAAAAGGGTTATCTTTAGAAATGGCTCTCCAGCGCCCCCTACAAACTTATAATGGGACCCAAGAATTTAGTTTGTCATAGAGACATGAAATTTGGTACACACATCTCTTATGGCATGACGAGCATAAAAGCCAATGACAACCACCCCCTATCTATAAATGTGTTGCCATAGCAACGTCCCAAATATGTGGAAAAAGTCAATGGGAAGTGAAAATTTTAGTTTGTCGTAGGCAAATGAAACTTGGTACACACATCCAGCATGGGCTTATGAACAAAAAAGCCAAAGGGGACCACACCTTATCACCCACGGGAAGGCAGCCATTTTAAATTGAAGATGTGAACTGACTTAGAATACAATCTCTCTTTTAAAAAACAACAGAAAATAGCTGCTTCATTCCACAGACACCAAACTTGGGCAAAATGAGCTAAACACATGTGTGTAAAATAGACAGGCGTTTTTCTTGTCGTTTTTGCTTGAGTTATATTTTTTTTTATTATAATTTGGTATATATTTTTTTATTATAATTTTTCTGCAAAATGATTTTCAATTTGACCCAGTAAACGTGCAACTAAAAGTCATTTTTATTGGTCCCAGACTTCAAGCCCGGCAAAAATTTATGTATTTGAAGTCGCCGGAAAAAAAATACGAAAAATGACTCCTACAAAAGTCAAAATACATTGGGCCTATGGAAAATGAAAGTAAATTTTTCCAATGTAGAAATACAAAACTTGGTACATCCATAGGACACCTCAGGGCAAACAGAAAAGTTTATAACAGCCATACCGTAAACTCAACAGAAAATCTACTATGTTGGGTGGAATGCGTGACCACCTAAATTGCACCCCTTGTGTCTAAAGGCTTTTCATCTAAACAGCTCCAAATTTGGCGAGTATCATCTAGACACGTGTGCAAAAAAAAGTTATCAATTTGTTTTTTGATACATTTGTGGCTGTGGTCGTAATGAGTCTGTGAAGAGGCAGCCATTTCTTTGGGAAATAAATGCCATTTCCCAATTGCCAGAATCCTTCCTTTAGAGGAGGCCCCTCCAGAGCCACGGCTAGAGTCTTAGAAAACTCCTCAGAATCCTTTGGAACTTGTAACCTTGTACTTTTAGGGCCTTTATCGCCGCTTGCGGCTTTAATTAGCTTTATTATTTAATTTTATGTCTTTTTTTTTTATCACTCCCTTATTGTATAGTTGTATCTACATTTTTAAATTTGAGTTATTTTTTAGACTTTAATGTTAATGTTATCTGTATGCACCGGGGACTGAGAGTAACGCAATTTCGATTCTCTGTATGTATGTACTGTACATGTGGAAATTGACAATAAAGCAGACTTTGACTTTGACTTTGATATTGTAACACTGACACATATATTGTAACATTGACCAACAGTTTTATAACCTATGTATATAGTTTGCAGTATGTTTTTTATGTGTGGATATTATTCAAAAATATATATTTTGGCCCATAACACTCATTTTGACTATTTTTTATGTAAATATGTCAAATTATTGTGTTATTATTATGGAATATTAATTTTCATAACTAATAGAGTGATTATGTTTGTAAATACAGATTCCTCTAGATCTAAGCTTTCAGTAGAGCCCTCATTGAAGCCTGTGGGTTGAAGCATTCAGAACTTATTGCACTTTTTCATAAGTTTTCCAAATGTCTCCAATTTGGATAAAATTTGGATAAACTATGGTTCCTCTATAAAACGCATGGACCTACCAACATAAAAACTGGTGTAAAGAATTAATTTTTACAGATATTCTTTTCAAGTTTGAAATGTGAGTAGTCATCGAGTTATTATTTTGGCCCATAGTGTGTTTTAGTCCTGCTGAAGCCTTTTACACCTTTATTTTCACTAAATATTTCAGGCGAGGACACAAAAAATAATTTTCTCTGTGTGTTCCAAAGTGTATAAAATTGTATTAGTAGTACTTAGAGAGATTCTGACTGTTGTGGGTGAAACTAGAGATTGTTACCTTTACAAAGAGCCCACACTTGTATTTAAATTCCAGAGGGTTCAATAACAGCAATCATTTTAATTTGGAGACGTCACATTACACACAATACAGCCAAAATGACCTCTGAAAATAACAGGATATATATATAAACATAACAATTGGTCTAGGAAAGACAATAACCTTGTATGGCCATCAGCCACCATACATCCCCAGAGGAACATGCAGGACTCTAGTTAATTTTAAAGAGGCTCTGGAGGGTTGTGCTTGAAAGTTTTTCCTCTGTCTTTGTAAAAACTGGGACAAACTGTCTCCAGAATTTTACGATTAGCTGGCCAAAGGAGCCACATGCATCCATGCCGCTCAAAAATTGTTGCACCATGCTTGCAACACTAAAACAAAAACAAAGTTCAATTAATAGAAATGTTAACTTTAAGAAAATGTGGAAATTATATAAATTTTTCACAATTATATATATATATATATATATATATATATATATATATATATATATATATATATATATATATATATATATATATAGATATAGATATATATATACACACGTGGACAAAATTGTTGGTACCCTTCGGTCAATGAAAGAAAAACTCACAATGGTCACAGAAAAAACTTTATTCTGACAAAAATAATAATAAATAAAAATTCTATGAATGTTAACCAATGAAAGTCAGACATTGCTTTTCAACCATGACCATTCTGGAAGAAAACCTGATGGAGTCTGCAAAAGACCTGAGACTGGGACGGAGATTTGTCTTCCAACAAGACAATGATCCAAAACATAAAGCAAAATCTACAATGGAATGGTTCACAAATAAACATATCCAGGTGTTAGAATGGCCAAGTCAAAGTCCAGACCTGAATCCAATCGAGAATCTGTGGAAAGAACTGAAAACTGCTGTTCACAAATGCTCTCCATCCAACCTCACTGAGCTCGAGGAGGAATGGGCCAAAATGTCAGTCTCTCGATGTTCAAAACTGATAGAGACATACCCCAAACGACTTACAGCTGTAATCGCAGCAAAAGGTGGCGCTACAAAGTATTAAGTTAAAGGGGCTGAATAATTTTGCACGCCCAATTTTTCAGCTTTTTATTTGTTAAAAAAGTTTGAAATATCCAATAAATTTCGTTTCCCTTCATGATTGTGTCCCACTTGTTGTTGATTCTTCACAAAAAATTACAGTTTCATATCTTTATGTTTGAAGCCTGAAATGTGGCCTGGGGAGTATTTGTATTTTGAGGGACGTCAGTCGTAGTTTCCTCACTGTAATGCAATTTTTTTTTTAAACAACCCAATTGTCTAAATCTTTAAATAAACTCAACCATATAAAGTGCAAACCTTGTTGTTGGTTCGGAAAGCTCGGTGGCTCCCTCCTTACTGGATGAGCTCAAATAAAGGGAACATAGCCTATATTATCGCTGCAAAGTTTCTAACAATCAGGCAAAATTAGAATCACCTAAAAATAGACATTTATATAAATTAAGTGACAAAAGTACTTTGTATTTTCCTCAGTATTGATAGAAGTAATGTTTGTCCACAGAAAACTTCTTTGCTTATGCTGAAATATTACTATAGTAATAAATAAATGATTTAAAGTTTATCTGTTGGGCTCTCATCTACTTTCATGGTAATGAAAAGTGTCTGGCAAATTGTATAGGCTACGTATCGCGCACTGTGAAGTAAACCTGTTACAGTTGACGATATGTTGTTCACTTATTTCACCGCTAGATGGCGTCGGGGTACTTAAAATACATGTGAGAAAGTGTATTTTGCTCATATCCTTTTGTAAATTTAGATTTTTATTTATTTTACATTTACAAGGCCTTTAGAGTCATAATATTTATGGTGAACAAATATTAAAACATTTTTAGTTTCTTAGTTTCTTTGTACTTTAAGGTCACGAGAACAACTTCCTGTTTTTCCGGTTAAAATCAAAGCTAAAGTTACGTTGGACCGGCACATACAAATAAAGAACGATGTAAAGTAAAGTACAAGTTTCAGTTCACCGGTTTGTTTACTGGCAGGTTAAAGTGTTCTACGATGTGAACTGTGAAGATTTTAGTGCAAACCACAGTAAACTTAAGTAAAAAAAGGAACTTGTGTCTCTCTTGTTTGTGGACAAGTCGGCTTAAAACTGAAAGGAGACAAGGGAAGGGATCATGGGGAGATTCAGCAAAGACAAGTGAAAGAAATAGTAGCTTAATAGTTTTATATTACTTCTAATCAGGGCCGTAGCCAGAGTTTAGAAAAAGGTGCAGCTGCAAAAAATTACTTCATGTCGTTCAATCACAGCAGGATCAATGCGGGGCACCTCAGAGCACTTGGTGCCCTAGGCACAGTGCGAGATATATGGTGGTGGGAGCCTTTATACCACTTTTTATAATGGAAAAACAAATAAAAGCTTGTTGTACTCGCCTTTGAAACCTGCCTGTAAAGTCCTAACATTGTAAACGGTGAAGTCCTGAGTGAACACTTCTAAAGCTTGTACAGATTCCAGCAATTACACCTTACTCCTAATTTGCAGAGTGTCTGAGGGCCTTAGAGCTACAGCGCCTTCTTTGTGGAAGAGCTTTCTGAACTTCTCCATATCTCTGCAGATTAGTTATTCACTACATTACCTGCCTCTGCGCTCTGTGTACTGGTCTCCTTTTGAAGAGTGGCTGTGTTATTTCCCAAAGCCCTGCAGCAACCCTGGCTCACAAATCCTCATAAAATTAAAATTAAAAAAATGTCAGCACATGCACTGGAGCCACGCTTATCAGCTTGAGCACAAACCGCACACAAATCAGGCCGAGATCACTCACCACTGCAAGGGCTCCGCAAAAGGCCGGCTAATTACTAATTGAATTGTGGTCCAGAAATGCGAGAATTAAAATGTGGAGGTGTTCCATATGGCTATATCCCCGCAGCAGAAAACTGAAAGAAGACAAGAGAGCAACTGAATTAAGAGTCTGACAGAGGTTCGGCCACATTAAGACGTGACAGGTTTCCATTCAGGGGGGGCTTCAAGGTGAGGATGGTTACCTTTAGTTCAAACCTGTTAGTGTCCACTTGTTTGTATGTTATCAGGCTAAAATCACTAGGGTCTTTTGGGTAGTTTCTGTTGTCATTATTATTTAAAAAAAGTAAAACCCAACCACTAACTATGGGTGAAAATAATTTGGTTAATTGATTTAAGTTGGGAAATCCAGATATCATTGATGATATGGAAATGGCAGGAATGGTATCTGTTTTTCACTTCTATTTTGTGAAATTTTGCCTCACAGTAAGCAGGTCCTGGGTTCGATTCCCATCCAGGGCAGGGCCTTTCTGTGTGGAGTTTGCATGTTCTCCCTGTATCTGCGTAGGTTTCCTCCGGGTACTCCGGTTTCCCCTACCACCAAAAACATGTACAAACACACATGGGGCCAGGACTCCCCTGCAAAAGAGATTTGTAATCTCAGTGGGACTATCCTGGTTAACTAAATTATTCTTCTGTCTTGTTTTGATTTGAATGTTCAAAGGGGAAGGCAACAATAAGTCTCAGACTTTGACCTACACTTTTTCAATGTGAGCATTTGTTTGGAATTATTTTCTTTATTTTTTCTCTCATTTGCTTGACCAAATTAAAAAAAAAGAAAACTATACACAAACTCTTTGACAGCTCCTGAATTATTTTCCCGTTGCTCGGGAGAAAACGGAGAGAGCGAGGCAGCGGTATCGTTAACGGCTGATCAAACCATTTAAGGCGGGGGTGTTTTCTTTTCCAACACATTTGATAGTCTTCTAGGAACTCACAGGTTTCTATTGTTCAAGTCAATTTTTTGCCCCTGATTTATGGGTAGGAACATTTATCCACTTTCTGATACGCAAAGTTACGCCCTTAAATTGAACCAAAGAGTAGCACTAAACTTTAAAAAGAAATGTATGGAAGATTTCCTAATCCAAATTATTGGCCGTGGCTCAGTGGTAGAGCAGTTGTCCTTCTACCGGAAGGTTGGCGGTTCGATTCCCGCTCTCCCCAGAGTTCATACTGTCTTATTACCCTCCTTGCCTCCAGTGGTGTTCCAGCTGTGACACTGGTGAATGGAACCTTAATGTAAGTCGCTTTGAATGAAAGCGTCAACTAAATAAATAAATGTATCTATGTTGGAGTAGATTGTAGAAAGTCAGAATTGTGTCTCCATGCCATATTTCCAGCTGAATAAAATTCTATTTGGAATAAAAAAAAGTAAACACTCTAGAAATCCATAGCCTTTTTAGATTTGTCTGTTTGGAGGGGGGGTTTACTGAACAACAGAAGGGTAGGCAAAGGAAAGTGGTTGGGCTCTGACGAGTATACCATTTTTATATTTCACATACAGTATAAATAAAAAGAGAGTTGTATTATAACAAGATATAGATCGCGATATACAGGGGCGGCAGTAGCTCAGTGGGTAGAGTGGTCGTCCTTCAACCGGAAGGTAGGTGGTTCGATTCCCGCTCCCCCCACAGTTCATACTGTCGTTGTGTCCTTGGGCAAGACACTTAACCCACCTTGCCTCCAGTGGCTGTAACACTGGTAATTACATTAGAACAATGTAAGTCGCTTTGGATAAAAGCGTCAGCTAAATGAATAAATGTAAATATAGATGATGAGAGCAGTAAGTGCTGACTGTCTAACCAGGTCGTGTTGGCCCAGGGGGGGACCACTGCTCTTATCTGGCAGCACAGTGCTTGATGGGATACTATGTTAAGAAACTGCTCAAAATCCTCCTGGTATCAGTCCATATGAGAGAGAGATCAATGCAACATTTACTCTGTCTGTGTCAACAGTGTGTCCTGGTACAGCCTGTGGGAGATGTCAGACTGTCATGTTGTATGTACGCTTCCAACACTGGACATTTCATTTCATTTGCAATTTCATAAAACACATGAACAACTTGACATGACAACTTCTAATAGTTCGAGTGTGTTATCAAGGACAGATCAAGAGCTGCTCATATTTAAGCTCATCTGGCACTGGAGTGTCATTGTGCCAATTTGAAGCTAATGACTAACGGACCGGGACAGAGTTGAGCGGACCTCCGCACTGCACTCACTGAGAAGGACTCTGCTGCAGAGCTGCTCAAACACGCGCACACGGACTGGTCCATACTGCAGCTGCAGCCTCCCAATCTATCACCCCGCTGTGCGCGCCCCCTCCCTTTAAAACCGCGAGAGACTGAAGGTCACTATACACAAAAGCGCTTGTGCTGCGGTCCAATATGGCGCATGCGCAGAGCCGGAGGACTGCTCCACAGACCGCAGAGAAGAGGATGCCTGGCAGCGGACACACGCGGGACATGAGCTGCTGCATGCGCCGCAATCACGAGGCGGAAGACGGGGTCGCGGACGGGCACGCGGGGGTTCAGGAGAAGCCCCCTGGGGAGAGGTTTGGGAGCATTCGCAGTGAGCAGGAGGGGCTCCGGCGCAACGAGGAAGAGGAGGAGGAAGAGGAGCCGCTCCGCTTGAACCGGTTGAGTGAGAACACGCGGCTGGCCACGCGCTACGCTGTGCGAATCTTCAGAGAGTATCTGAGCGACAAGGCGCACAGCCAGGACTTTGAGACTTTAGACAAACAGACTCTGTGCGCACTGCTGCGCTCCTTTTACGCTGAGGCGCGCTCCAAGAGCGGACAGCTCTACAGTAAGTCCTCTCTGATCAGCATCCGCAGCTCTCTGAACCGCTACCTGAATGAGCCGCCCTACTGCCGCACTCTGGACCTCACCAAGGACCCGGAGCTCCGCAGCGCCAACCTTGCCCTGGCCGCGGTGCTGCGGCGCCTTGAGGAGCAGGGCGCGGGACCCGTGGTCCAGAAACAGGCGATCACCAGAGCCGACCTGCGCAGGCTCTACGAGTCCCCCATGTTCCGCGCGGACACGCCGTTCGGACTGCTCAACAAAGTGTGGTTCGAAACCTGCATGTACTTCTGCACGCGCGGGCGCGAGAACCAGCGCGAGCTGGAGGAGGACTCATTTGGTCTGGCCATGGACGAGGACGGTCGCAGGTTCGTGTACCTGAATGCTCAAGGACCGTACCACAAGTCCCGCGGGGGTGCGTGGGGCAAGCGGCGGGACGCAGAAGAAGGCACGCGGCCGCGCATGTACGAGACGGGCACGGCGCTGTGTCCGTACGCCAGCTTTGTCCGGTACGTATCCAAGAGGAACCCGCTGTGCACGGCCTTCTTCCAGCGCCCGCGCGACCACTGCTGCACGAGCGACGTTACGTGGTACGAAAACAAGGCCATCGGCAAGAACCTGCTGGGCACGCGCATGCAGATGCTGTCACGCGCCGCTAAACTCTCCAAAACATACACCAACCACTGCATCGGCGCCGTTTCCATAGCAACGCTCAACAGCATCGTTGGTGCCAAGCCCGCTATGCTCTGCGTTACCAAGGCAACGGTGAAGCCGCGGCTGCAGCTCGCGGTGCCGTTCCTGCGGCGCGAGGCATCCCCAGCGAACAAGGAATTGTGCGTGAGACGCGCATCTTCTCCGGACACGCGCAGCAACAGCACAGAGCCCGCGAGAACAACGGAACCGCACGTGCAGCCCGCAGTCTTCTCCACGGCCCCTGAGACCTTGCAGGTAAGTCTCCTCCTCAGTGTCTTTAGGCTCTTACAACAGCCGCAGACAGCTCCTGTTAAACTCCATGATCGAAGAACTGTTGGTGTGAGGCCTATCCACAGACACTAGGAGCTGTGGTCAGTGGTCAACCACCTGCTCTGTCTCTCTTTGCTCTGTAATAACTCACGTGCGGACTCACTGTCGGTGGGTCTCTGTTTTTATGGGTAACTGTGAGGATTGTTTGTGTTTTCTTTTGCTGCTCTCAAGTTAGCTAGAATCATATTTTTATGTAATCACAGTGTCAGTAGATTTGTTTTAGTGCAGTGCAGTACCTTCAGTGATTCTGTGTCATTGCTCTGAGTGTAAAGCACAGTTGGTCTGTAATAGTCTGTATGGAGTCATTCAGCTCTCTTTATTCTGAGAGCCCACTCACAATATAAACGAGCACAGGGGAAGAGCTAGAGAGCGCCAAAACAGAAACTGAGAGCTCAGAAATGATCTTGTGGCGAGAATATGGAAGTATTATCAAGTGAAAACTATTGAGAGCGCTCAAACCCAATTTCGAGCGAGCAGGCTACAATGTGAGCGAGCATACACAGATCTGAGCGAGCAGAGTCTATAGTGCGCGCTCGTTTCTGTGTCAGCGCGTGCGCGAATCTGTCAGTGCACTCTCAGTTCTGTGTTAGCCCTCGCTCCAGTCTGTCAGTGCACTCTCACGATTCCGTGTTCGTGCCCTCTCTGTTTTGACTGTGTTTGAACAGTAAGCTGCAGAGAGCGCAGCAAGTTTAAAAAAATGGCAACAGGACACACCCACATCCGGGTATAACTTTCAATGTAAAAGTCAACAAGTCCTGTTGACGGATAGTAAGTGAAACAACTTGCTCACCCGCATTCAAGAACCGTTATACCTTAGTGAGCATTGTTTTTACCAAGTTGTATTTTATGATTTAATTTAATTATAAATAAAGGGACAATCCATACTAATGAAAAAAGACATGTAAATAGGCTATACGAGACATAGCCCTCCACATGCTGTACATATAAACACAGCGAACAGTTTGTCCAACAGCCACAAACAAAAGCAAGAATGATTTCATGCTTGTTCTGAAGCTAAAACTAAAGTTTATCATTATTATTGCACATCCCCAAAGTGGTGCTGTAGATTACACGCTGCCCTAAGTTCATTCAAAACCAGTTCCCTAAAACTATTATTGAAACTATTATTTTCTATTCTATTGTCATCTCCTATTGTCTCAATAACCAATCAACACAAGTAATTAATACATTCTAGATATTCATCTTAAATGCACACTGATAAACAGATTAAAGCTGTAACTTACACACTGTATAATTTTAAGAGTAAAACAACTCTAAACTTTCACCAACAGACCACAACCTTACACCTTTTTTTCTTTCATTTAGATTTAAAATACAAAAACATTTTTTAATGTAGGTACTATATTAATATTCTGTCGACCTTCGGAGGTACAGTATATAGTCAACATCAAGGATACTGAGAGTAGTTCTGGTGAGGTGGAGCTTTTAGTAACTTACCTAACTTAACTGACAGATTGTTTTTACAATGGATAATTAGATATTACCAAATGAATAGATAATCCTTAAATAATGTTTTATTGAGAGGAAATGTGTATTATTGAGGATTCACATCACTTAATTGGATACAAATTCCAGATATTATTATAGGCCTGTTTAGATTTTGATCATGCAAAAAGCTAGGGAAATTGGGAAAACATTTTAGACCTGTCGGGTCTAAGTAATAATTTCACCTTTAATATTGTCAGTTCAATGACTGACGGATCAAAAGCAGAAGACTAGAAATGTTAGCAGTTGGTGTGTTGTAGCCTTTTGTGTGGGTCCTGGAGTTTAAAAGACCTCAGGACTTGGAGGTAACTGGTCTTGATGGTTTTCAGGATGGTTTTCAGATATTTCCAATGATGCAACAAAGTTACATTAAAGAAGTTACAAAATAAAACAAAATATGTCCTGTATTTCACAGAAATTGAAATGGAAACTATGTAGCTACATAACTGTCCCTGTGCTTGACTTTGGAATTAATCATAATGGCTGGATGATTATGGACAATATGTGGGGAATAAAGTCTGTTTCAGTTGGACAAAGTGGTCCAAACAGGGTCCTTCTCCAACTGTGCAGTACCAATCAATCAAATACACTTTATTGTCCCAAAGGGAAATTTGTCTTGGGCGCAGTGCCGTGCAACATCAGAACATACAGCACAAAACAAACACAAGAACATACTGTATGTACTGTATGTGTATCACACACATTCATACAGTAAAGGTACTGTAACCAGCAATCATCTGTGTAAATACAGCTTATTGGAATTATTCTTAGTCACAAACTTTTGGGAGCATTGGCCTGCTTGGAATAAGAACAGACTGGTCGGGAGTTTGTTTGTTTTTTCTTCATTTGAGCCTTATTGAACAAAGAAAGGGTCTTCTGAGAAGCCATCAGCCACCAAATAAAAAAAAATCACTCCTGCCTCACCAGCCAAGGATCCTCATCTGACTGTACCACCATCAACACCTCCACCACTGAAATGGACTCCCCCAATAGGACCATGGACCCCCAGTAACATCAACACCTTCTGCGGACCTCACCATCTCTGTCCCATCTCCGGATTCACCAATGGGATTTCCAGATCACCTGGAAATTTAGTTAAATCTGGAATTAAGATGATAGCCCTTACACCTAACTTGGCCAGGTCACGGGTTCTATCATTATCCCATAAAACATCACCCCAAAATCCCCCAGGAGTACCACTGCTTCACCTCGGCCACTACCTAGAGTCCAATGCACCCCTGTCAGACCCCCTCCACCTCCTCCCAGACCAGCTCCAAAAGCCTTGAATAGCATCAAGGCTACTATCAGTGATTAGAACACGGAGGGCCTCTGCTGTTCCAGGACGCTTTGTCATAATAAAACACTTATCAACCTGAGGCCCTGGGAGAGAGGTCCTTATTGAATACACCCCATCTATTTTCACATTTTTATCTAAAATGTGGGAAAACAAAAAGGGCCTTAAAAACTGCTGTCATTAAGCCTCTCCTAAAAAGGAGCAGTCTTGATGCTACAGTGCTCAACAACTATCGGCCCATATCAAACCGGCCATTTTTAGGTAAAGTCATCAAAAAGATTGTATATCGACAACTTAATGACTATTTCTTGCTTAACAACTGCTTTGATCATTTTCAGTCAAGATTCAGGCCACATCACAGACTGAGACTGCGTTTGATACAGTGGACCATGAAATCCTGTCACAAAGATTAAAGGAATGGATAGGTATCACTGGAACTGCCCTTAAATCTAAATCTTGTAAATTGTTTTTTATTCTTGTAAAGCACTTTGAGTTGCACAGTGTTTGAATTCTGCTATACAAATAAAATTGCCTTGCCTTGCCCATTTATGTCCCCTGTCTCTGACACCGCTGAGACTTTTGGAGCAGTCAGATCTCACATTTAAAACTGAGATTATTTTTTAGTTTCTGCTGCAAAGAGAAAACATCTGGGATAGAACTTCAGTTTGTAGGACCCATCACTGAAACCCCAGTGTAGTTATGTCTTGCTGCAGCCAGGAAAGGTACTAATAAATTAAAAAGTAAAAAATAAATAAAAAATACTAAGTAGTTACTAGTAATAATAGTAGTAGTAATAATAATATATAAGTATTATTATTATTATTATGTAATAAAGAGATACATTTAGAAGTGTGACACAATATTTTGTTTAATCTGTTACACAAATGAGTACAGCATTGACAAGTAGACAATGATTCTTTCATGGCTGACTGCCCAGGATTATACTGGCTTTTGCTGCCATCAAGTGAGGTTACAGTACTACATTAGGGCTTATGATTTAATTCAAGTTAGTCATTTTCTGTTAATAGGTGGCACAACGCATAACCGTAACTATACAATCCAAACTTTAAAAAGTATATATTAGCCGTTTGTACCTTTTGTAGTCTTCTACATATGTTTTCCATATATCTTTTTTTGTTTTTGCTTAAAAAACATAGTGTGATTATCGTAGCTTAACTTGTTGACTTTTACATTGAAAGTTATACCCGGATGTGGGTGTGTCCTGTTGCCATTTTTTTAAACTTGCTGCGCTCTCTGCAGCTTACTGTTCAAACACAGTCAAAACAGAGAGGGCTCGAACACAGAATCGTGAGAGTGCACTGACAGACTGGAGCGAGCGCTAACACAGAACTGAGAGCGCACTGACAGATTTGCGCACGCGCTGACACAGAAACGAGAGCGCACTATAGACTCTGCTCGCTCAGATCTGTGTATGCTCGCTCATATTGTAGCCTGCTCGCTCGAAATCGGGTTTGCGCGCTCTCAATAGTTTTCACTTGATAATACTTCCATACGAGAAAAGCTGTTATCACGAGCGTATAAAATTTAATTTAGCACACATTTTGAAGTCACATCATTGTTTACAACTGCTGCTCTCGATATCAACTTTGCTGAGCGCTCACTTCTGCTTCTGAGCGCTCTCTCTTTGAACATTCTCCTCGCCCTCGATGTATTTTTTTCAACTGGATTTACGTCATGGATGTAAGGCTTGACTAGACGATTGCCGAGTGCTTACTACTCACTTATTTCACTGGGCCTTTCGTGGATAATGAGCGACTGGCCACATCGTAGATATCTTTGAGGACATAATGAACTTATTTGTGTAACTCATTCATTTTATTATTTTTTTATTTGATTGGGACAGTGTTTGTTGATGAACACACATGAGACACAGCCACATAAATGTGCTTTATGGCATAAACTTGCCAGATTTTAGCCTTAGGCTAATTTCCACCAGTGCTGTCACTAGAGACAAGGAGGTGTAAGTGTCTTGCTCAAGGACACAACGATAGTCATGTGATTATAGTTTACTGTGGGAGTTAACGTATTTATTATTATGTAGATATATTTCTGACTGATATTTTTTTTGTAGTGGGCAGTTTAAATTAAGAATTTTCATGTTATTGTGTCAAATAATTATGCTTAATTATGTTGGCTACTAACTAAACATTAAAACAGTATTTCACAGGATTAAACACAGTTTATGAAATAAAAAAAATAAGAAACTTAAAAAAAAAAGGAAACTTGTATCAAATATCTTTATTTACATTAAATAGTAACTAGGTCTATGTGATCAAGACATGATCAAACTCTCCTTCCTCCAACATCTGTCGCCCTTTCAACAATTTCAGGAGATATTTTGGTCACTTTATCTTTTACACATGTTCTGTTCTTAACATTTTTAGCAGTTCTTTAATGTCCTATGCAACTGTTTAATACTGTTTTAGCTTCTATTTATTCATTCATTAAACATCACTTGCTGCATTTGCAAAAGTATTTCTGCAAATAACAGACGTGTTGAGGTTGAGCAGCACTAATGAACTGTACTGTACAATTTTAAATGTATATATGTATGTGATGCAGCTCTGTGTGGGTCTGAGGCTCTCTGTGACAACTCAGTTTATATCTTACACCAGTGTTGTAGTCGAGTCACCAGTTTTTGAGTCCAAGTCACTTTTAAGTCCTCAGTTCTCAAGTCCGAGTCAAGTCACGGGTTCTTTTGTCTGAGAATAAAAAAGTTTAAGACACAAGTTCAAGCCCGAGTAATAAAAAAGCAGGTCCTGCTCACCCTTGAGTCATGAAAATTAGCCTGATGACACAATTTGAGTCAAAGTCAGGGACTCGAGGACTTAATCTGTGTCGTATTCTCCCCATGACCTCCTGTCGGTCTGACTTATCCCCTCCTCGATGAAGGACTGTGGCGTTGGCTCTTACACCCCCGGCTCTGGGCAGCACAGGTGTTTGATGGCACCCGTCTCCTCCTTCACCTCTGTTGCTTCCTCTGGAGGATCCTGGGGCAGGTGACTAGATACAGGACACCATTGTTCTTCCAGAGATGAACCTGAAAGTCCTCTTCATTATTCTAGATAAAATTACATTTATTAGGCCCGAGCCGGTGATGACCGGGAGGGCCTATTGTTTTTGCTCGGATTTTTTATTTTTTTTTTATTTTTCTTCCGACCCAATGATCCTAAATTTGACCCAGTGAACATGCACGAAAAGTCATTTTTATTGGTCCCAGACTTCAAGCTCGGCGAAAAATTTATGTATTTGAAGTCGCGAAAAAAATACGAAAAATGACTCAGTGGCGACCCCTACAAAATCAAAATACATTGGGCCTATGGAAAGTGAAAGTAACTTTTTTCCAACGTAGAAAAATGAAACTTGGTACATCCATAGGACACCTCAGGACAAACAGAAAAGTCAATGACAGTCACACCTAAACTTAACAGGAAGTCCGCCATGTGGGGTGAAAGCAGCGCCACTAAAATCGCACCCTTGCGCAGAAAGATGCAAATCATTGTGTTTTAATCTAAATGGCCCCAAATTTGGTGAGTATCATCTAGACACGTGTGCCAACCAAAGTTGTAACTTTGTTGTTGATATCTTATCGGGTATGGGTGTGGCAAGCCTGTAACGAGGTGGCCATTTTTGTGAAAATAAACGTCTCTTAACTCTCAAACGCATTCTCGGATCGAGTTGGACCCAAAAAGGCGTTTGTGCACATTCATGACCTGAACAAAAACATGTAAATAAAGGGTTATCTTTAGAAATGGCTCTCCAGCGCCCCTACAAACTTATAATGGGACCCAAGAATTTAGTTTGTCATAGAGACATAAAATTTGGTACACACATCTCTTATGTCATGACGAGCATAAAAGCCAATGACAACTACCCCCTATCTATAAATGTGTTGCCATAGCAACGTCCCAAAAAATGTGAAAAAAGTCAATGGGAAGTGAAATTTTTAGTTTGTTGTAGGCAAATACAACTTGGTACACACATCCACCATGGGCTTATGAACAAAAAAGCCAATGGGGACCACACCCTATCACACACAGGAAGGCGGACATTTTGAATTGAAAATGTGAACCGACTTAAAATACACCTCTTTTTAAAGAACACAGAAAAAGCTGCTTCATTCCACAGACACCAAACTTGGGCAAAATGAGCTAAACACATGTATGTAAAAGAGACAAGTGTTTTTCTAGACTTTTTGCTCGAGTTATATTTTTTATTATAATTCGGTATATATTTTTTATTATAATTTTTCTGCAAAATGATCCTCAATTTAACCCAGTAAACAAACAACTAAAAGTCATTTTTATTGGTCCCAGACTTGAAGCTCGGCAAAAAATTATGTATTTGAAGTCCCGAAAAAAATCGAAAAATGACTCAGTGGCGACCCCTAGAAAGTCAAAATACATTGGGCCTATAGAAAATGAAAGTAAATTTTTCCAATGTAGAAATACAAAACTTGGTACATCCATAGGACACCTCAGGGCAAACAGAAAAGTTTATTACAGCCATGCCGTAAACTCAACAGGAAATCTACTATGTTGGGTGGAATGCGTGACCACCTAAATCGCACCCCTTGTGTCTAAAGGCTTTTCATCTAAACATCTCCAAATTTGGTGAGTATCATCTAGACACGTGTGCCAAAAAAGTTATCAATTTGTTTTTTGATACATTTGTGGCTGTGGTCGTAATGAGTCTGTGAAGAGGCAGCCATTTCTTTGGGAAATAAATGCCATTTCCCAATTGCCAGGATCCTTCCTTTAGAGGAGGCCCCTCCAGAGCCAAGGCTAGAGTCTTAGAAAACTCCTCAGAATCCTTTGGAACTTGTAACCTTGTTTTTTTTAGACAGGTTATATTTACATTTTGCCTTTTTAAACAGGGGGGTGCAGCGATTCCTGAGTCATCTCAAATCTCCAGCCAGTACTTTGTTTTTCTCGCCTTAGCCCAAGCATAATCTATTATTTTCAAAGGTTCAGACAGCTCCCAGGAAAACCAGGGATTGTGGAGACCTTTAACTCTAAATTACAAGGTGGTGTAGCAGGCCCCAGCAGTAGCACAGGCCCGGTTATTTGACATTACCCTGAAGTTTACGCTTTAAAGCACGAAATGCAATCCTCCGAGTGCATGTGTCCCCGCGGTCTCAAGGGAGGCGAGGGCCTTTATCGCCGCTTGCGGCTTTAATTTATTATTAATATTATAATAATCAGTAGTAGTAGTAGTCATTATGTAATTGTTGCTAGTAACATAAAAAGTGTTGTACTTCCGCTTAGAAAATAGATTAAAAACTACTAAAAGTAGCTTAGCTAGTATTAACAAAGTATTTGTCAAGTCTAGACCAAATACAGAGCAATAACCGAGACATTAAGACTTCAACACATGCATTTAATCTACACTATTAAAAGCAGACAGTAAATAACTCTAGCTAACTCTAGCCAGAGCACAACATAAACATGGCCACATGTGAACTGTAATTATTGTATCTGTAAATTAATTCACAAAGAAGCCACAGCATTAAAACTAACTGAAAGTTTCTATTGAGCAACAACTCATTCATAAATCAAGAAAAGACTTACGGCAGTTGAGGTTAAAATTTTTTTTAGTCTGTAACTCACGAGACCAACAACAGCAGCGTTGTCTTTAGGTTATCCTTAGACTTTCTGAAAAGAGTGAAACAGCGCCCCCAATTTATCACTGGTGGCCAAAAATATATTGCATCCGTACTGTCAGTGAGTTGTATCGGCAATCGTCTAGTCAAGCCTTACATCCATGAGTATATCCAGTTGAAAAAAATACATCGAGGGCGAGGAGAATGTTCAAAGAGAGAGCGCTCAGAATCAGAAGTGAGCGCTCAGCAAAGTTGACATCGAGAGCAGCAGTTGTAAACAATGATGTGACTTCAAAATGTGTGCTAAATTAAATTTTATACGCTCGTGATAACAGCTTTTCTCGCCACAAGATCATTTCTGAGCTCTCAGTTTCTGTTTTGGCGCTCTCTAGCTCTTCCCCTGTGCTCGTTTATATTGTGAGTGCGCTCTCAGAATAAAGAGAGCTGAATGACGCCATAAGTCTGTAATATGATTACTTTACAGCACAGTAGTTGTTCGATTTTGACACTTGTTCTTGGTCAACAGGGCCGCAACTACCCAGTGCTAGGGGGGTATGCAGCATCAATTTTGCTCCCCACCGCCTACCAATAATATACGCTATTATTAACAAGGTTAACAAATTCAAAAAACAGTCAAGCATTAACGTTATGATCAGATTCCAATAAAGAAACGAAAAGAAGGAAAAGAATCTCAATTTTTATAACAATTCTAAGTAGGAGCCAGTTCTCACTGCCCAATACTAGTGACAATGCACTCTCTGACTCGTTTTAATGAATACATATGGCCAGCGGCTGGATAGCTCAGGACTATTCTTACGAGTGACCCAGGTTCGAATCCCCCTCGGGACACTATAAACAATCCATTGTGAATTAGTTGTTTTCCAAATTATTGTTATTTATTGTACATGACATGCTGCTCAAGCCTCTCCCATGGAACCTCTAAAATGGTCCTCGTGTAAGGGCGCCGCCATACTGTGATTTTACAGCGAAATACAGCGATATACCTCCGTCCACCAGAGGGCAGGCTCCAAAAGCGGAGATATAGAGCTTGGCAACCGACGTCACAGCGCAGTGCATTCTGGGACGTAAACAGGAGGGCGCCACCATTTTGTGAGGTCACACAAAAATTTATCAAAACAATGTTGAAAAGTGGATTAAATGAACTTATACCGAGGCTCAATTTCGTAATTTTAAATCTATGGAAGCCCACGTTCAGTTCACAAATGGCTGGGTCCATGACTTGGAAGCCTACAAATCGCTGAGTTGTGAAAACACCGTCGTCCGTACAAAGGTGAGTATCATCTTGCTTACCTACCTGTGATTAGTGAAACACACATCTTTACACAATATTTAATGTGCGTGATATACAGGCCTGCGTGCGCGATCACAAATGACCTATATATTATATACAACAATGTAATTTTCATTTACATTTTCATTAAATGAAAACCTTTTAAAAAATTATGTGAAATTAGCAACAGGACCCTAATATATATAATACTTGTGCCCACTGCTCTTTTCATTTACTGTTGTTCTGTATGTACACAGGTTATGCACTCACAGAGATTGAATGAGCCTCCTCTAAAGCCCTGGGTCATTGTGAGCAGCGCTGGGAAGGTGGAGTGTGCCCATTGTACCTGCATGGCAGGGATTGCTGAGACCTGTAATCATGTAGAATTGCACATAGGCCTACTCAGTTAAGAGTTGTTTTTTTAAATGTTTTACTTGACTCAGAGTATTAGCCTGTTACTTGAAACGTGTTAATTGAAATTCAGTGTTTCAAAGTAGTTCAATACAAGAAGCACAAGAAACAAAAACATTTGCAGGATCTTTTTTTTGTATTAAAAAATTTTTAATGTGAAAATGTCATCTGAAGTATTTAATGTACAAATAGCATACCATGTTCATTCTAAAGAAGGTACACACACCCCAAATACAAACATGTTCAATATCAGGAGGGTACCACACATTCACACACACCAAATTTCTCCAGGGGTCTTTTTACCATTTAACATGCACACTTTTCTGTTTCATCTGGCCTTACAACAACACTTGGACACATGTTAACATGAATACAACAAACATTAACTATTTTATCAAGAAGGGTAAAATCTTCATCCTTACTCTACGTGACACATTAAAAATGTGTGAAAGATGCTGGATTGGAAGATCAAGCCTTAGACGAATGAGTGTCAGTAAAACCATTTGAAACTGTGACAGCTTCTTTGCAACTGGCAGGAAGGGCTTAACAGTAGTAAACATTGAAAACAAAATTGCAAAACATGGAAGTCCCGTATAATATCGTACCTTCTCTGTATTATCTTTGAAAAACTCTTCATCCATCTTCAATTTGTTTAACTCAAACCTAAGCACCCTATTTTCTTGCAAAAGGCGTGTTACTTCTGCACTGCTTTGCTCACAGAACTGGCATTCTACTCTTAGTCTCTTAGCCGCTAGTTGGTCTGTTTCTGTCGTTTCCCTGTATTCTTCCTCTTCCACAGCTGCCTCTGCTTGATCCCTATTTCCCTCTTCTTCTGCATCTTCTCTCTCATATTCGTTCATGATGTTTTGATCATTGTGGCCTCCTCCCTAAGATTCTCTCAAATGATGTCTATGCTGTCTGCGGGCATGCCGATCTGACACTGTGGCTGTGACTTCAGAGTGACCCAGGTGCAGGGATGGAGCCCAGTCTGGATGAGACTCATCCATCTCATATGCTGGTTTACCTTTGGGAGACAAAATTATCCGAATTGAAACAAAATATTGCAAACAACAGTGAAAATGCTATATACTTCAGTTCCAACTTAACTCATGTGGCAAACAATACTAACAGGTGGCACACATTAGATTAGATTCAACTTTATTGTCATTACACAAGTACAGGTACAAGGCAGAAATGCAGTTTAGGTCTAACCAGAAGTGCAATAGCAGTAAAGTGCAGGATATATACAATGGTTGCGTACGTGCAGGATATGGAGATGTACAGGATTTACAGGTAATATGTACAATGAATATAAATATACAGATGGTTATTACTATAAAAGGTGAGTGTGTGCCATAAATATAATTACAGGTGTCTCTTCTCTATAAACAGAATTTACAGGTGAATATGTACTCTAAATGTAGTGTAATACACGCGCGTCGCGCCGCACACACACAAACACACACTCACTCACATACACACACACATACACACACAACCATACACACATACACACACAAACATACACACACATACTCACACATACAAATGTTAAGAGAATTTATCGTGCTTCAGTCATAGTGATCAAAAATTGGTCTCTAGAATCGGCTGGATTACCCCCCAGACATTCTGTGTGCTTTTTTTTTTATCACATTCATTTATCGCACTTTATTTGAACTAGCCTAACTTAGCTTGCTCACTGTGCCACAATGTCAACAGAATAGTGCTAAGTTAAAAAATGCAAAGGAACCTAAGACTACTCCACTCGGGAACAGAACAAAATAAGAACACATAATCATTTGCTAAGTGAAGTTTATACACTTACCCGAATGAAAATGCCTGGAACACACTTTCAGTGATCGTGGGATGTCTGCGAAGTGTATGTCCGTGCGTCTTATAGCGGATATCCAGGCCATCCGTCTCCGCTTGGTTACATCGGACACACGACTCCCTTGATTCTGTTTCCAGGCCGGAAAACAATAAAAAGAAAGTCCGTTGTCTATTTTTTGCCTTCGATCGTGTGAACGGACCTTACATCCAACGACACAACATGTTCTTCCCATAGCTACGATTAACAACAAGTGACCTCACAAAATGGCAATTTTTCCCATCAGCCACCGCGGCGCTAGATCAGTGACGTCACGCCCCCATCCCCTATAAGGAGAAACCCAATGGTGACTTTACAAGTGTAGAAATCATGTTTACAGCCTGGTACAAAAGATGGCTCCGGTCTCTAGAGCTAAGTTTTTACTACATGACAACTCAATAAAAACTATTGATTTACTATGGAAAAAGCCCGGATGTAACGGCCATTTTATTGCCCATTTGTAATGACAATATTGATGAATAGGGGACCAATGGGCGGATATCATCCATATTTATACAATCTATGATGCTGCCTTATATTTTCCAGTTTTCAGCTCAGTAACCTCAGTTTTGCACATTAAGCTAGCCTTAATTTAAACCCCATTTGGCTGCTACATTTCCAGTGTTAGCAAACGCTAGCTACTCTGTTAAAATGAATATTACAAGCCTCCAGAGGTCTCACTTCAAATCCTATCTGTTGCCTTTCACCATCCACTTGTTTATCAGCTGTCCCATACCTTGACATGCCATCTCCTTTTCCCTCTGTCTGTATTTGTTTTTTTAGCCCCAAAGACAACTGTGTGCGTACTCTGACAACTGTACGTAACGTTACTTGCTCACGCCACGCCCACTCGCAATATTCCAATAATTCTATTTATGGAATCTAGGGCGCCTACTGTAGCCTGTTAGTCCTCTAAAATGTTATATAGTATTGAGGAAATACTGAAATAATTTAGAAACGCATATATATATATATATATATATATATATATATATATATATATATAGATGTTTCTCTGGAGCAGTCCAAAATTATATACTATCACATGCTGTGCTGTATGGATCCATAATAAAACATTTGTTATTATCCAATAACAACAGACAGCTCTATAAAAAATAGTAGTTGTGCTTGAAGCTACCCTCTTATTTCTGTAAAACCTCTGAAGACTTGCTCTGGAATAACTTAAGAGCCAAAAAGTGGAGTAGGTTTGAAGAGAGCAATTTGAAAGAGAAGCAGTAAACGGGAGCAGCAGTGGACTCAAGAGGTGAGCCCAGGGGACTAATGTTCAGAGCTCATACAGTCTCGTACCCTCAGCCCCTGGCCTGTTGAAGCTAATGCTGGGTCCTACAGGCAGCTGGCAGATGTCAGGCCCGGCCGGAGTCTTTGTGCCAGCGCCTCACAGACTGTCTGCTAATGTCTGGATCTTTATGTACTGTAGCTGTCAGGCCCTGGCAGCAGAGAGGAGCAATGTGTTTCCCCTAAAGTCCTGGAACATGGCTCAGTGCTGTTCTTTACTATCTCCTGTCATTGAGCCGTTATATGATTGCGGGATTATAAAAGCCCTGGCTCCACTGAAGCCAAAATTATGTCAGACACTGCTCTTCTGGGCACAGCGTTGTGGAAACACAGTTAGACCAACAAAGATTCCAGCCACAACTGCCAGGAAAGTTGTTCGGGATGCAAAGAAAAACCCACAAGTAACTGAAAAAAAAGTGGTGTGGCTGTTTCAGGATGGACAAAATGGAGGCACTTGAAGAAAAATGGGCTGCATGATAGAAAGCCATTTCTACACAAATGCCACAAAACATCCACTTACTATACGCCAAACAACACAGAGACCAGCCTCAGAACTTCTCAAACAAAGTCATTTGGAGTGATTAAACTTTTTGGCCACAACCATAAATGTTACATTTGGAGAAGAGTCAACATTGTGTAACCTGGATAAAAAAATCAATGTGCATTGTTTTCTTTAATTATTCATTAAAATATATAGTTCATGTTGGGAGTTAAAACATATTTACAAAAGCTAAAAACAAATAATACACAATATTTTATTTCCAATACAGTACATGTATTGTCTGGTTTATTAAAATATTTTTAGTTTACAAATCATTTGGGAGTGTCCCAACTGTACAGATACATTTTTACATGTTTTATTTTCTCTTTTTTTTAAATAAACCTGGCATTGATTGATTTTTTTGTGATTAACACTGATATGGTTATTTTCAGTTAAAAAAAAAAACTGTTAACAGATTTTTATCACAGAAAACCAATTTCTATCTTCAGTCCACATCAGAACAGAGGCTAAAACGATCCTTTGTAAAAGAAAGCCTTTTGCTGCAAAAAATGTTATTTAAAAAATAAATATCATTGTGAAAAATGGTTGTGTTATGCACTGTCTTGGTCGTTATCTTCCTGGGTGTCAAGCTAGCTACAAAACTAACTGTTATTAGCGCCAACCGTTTAAAAAAAAATGAAAAGACAGACAAAGTTTACATAAAACTAAAAGCGTCTCATAAGCATTCTTATCTTTTCTCGTAAAAATTATATTCAAAGCAAGATTACTTGATGAAATTTCAATATAAATACACAAAATCTTACACAAAAAGAGATTAATATGTGGAGGATGCGTTCATCTACCGTTAGCTGTTGCCGGTCTTTGTCAAATTACACCGCAGGACCGGAAACTGCAGTAAGGTGGGAGTGTCCGACTCAAGATAATAGTGTCCGATTCAGGATACAGTTCCGTTGCGTGGGACGAGAACAGAACAAACAAATCTGGTGGGATTAACACTTTTACACAAGGTACTCTGCTTTTATTTTATTTTGCTCACTGAGTGACGTGACCAGGAGTTTTTTGGTCAATCCGCACACAAGCATCGATACAAGTCGGCAACGTAGGGTGTATTTAGATGCTGGCTTTAGGACATAATTAAGTAAGTAAGTAATTAACTTTTTTGTTAAACATTGTTAGCTCTGTGTCTGTGGTTTTTTTGTACAGTAAAGTTTGCTGTGCTTTCTCAAAAACCTTAAAAATCTATAACTTGCACTTTATGTTATTTTAAAATTAATATTTTTCTTAATTTAAGGAAGTGTTCATTTTATACTACAATATTTTGACCCAAATAATTTAGGAGTAGATTTTGATTAAAGTTTGATTGAAAGGTACACCGTTCCCACTGTGAAACACGGAGGTGGA
Source organism: Perccottus glenii (assembly GCA_024416835.2). Taxonomy (NCBI): domain Eukaryota; kingdom Metazoa; phylum Chordata; class Actinopteri; order Gobiiformes; family Odontobutidae; genus Perccottus; species Perccottus glenii. The sequence goes on along the minus strand of CM044559.2, from coordinate 2,238,919 downwards.
TCACTGATGTTTTGGGGATGTGTGAGCTACAAAGGAGCAGCATGTTATCAGAAAATACTGGAGGAACATTTGCACTCATCAGCTGAGCTTGGGATGTACTTGGTTGTTCCAATATGACAACGATCCAAAGCACAAGGCCAAGTCGACCTGTCATTGGACCGCTGTCACCGGACAGCCCTTAGCAAAGGGCCCCGGACCCCATACTCCCAGAGCACCCCCCACAGGGCGCCACGAGGGACACAGTCGAATGCCTTCTCCAGATCTACAAAACACATGTGGACTGGTTGGACAAACTCCCATAAACCCTCCAGCAACCTGGAGAGGGTATAGAGCTGATCCAGTGTTCCACGACCGGGACGAAAACCGCATTGTTCCTCCGGAATCCGAGGTTCAACTATCGGCTGCATTCTCCTCTCCAGTACCCTGGCATAGACTTTCCCGGGGAGGCTGAGGAGTGTGATCCCTCTGTAGTTGGAACACACCCTCCGGTCCTCCTTTTCGAAAAGAGTGACCGCCACCCTGGTCTGCCAGTCCAGAGGTACTGTCCCCGACCGCCACGCCATGTTGTAGAGGCGTGTCAACCAAGACAACCCCACAACATCCAGAGACTTGAGGTACTCAGGGCGTATCTCATCCACCCCCGGTGCCTTGCCACAGAGGAGCTTCCCAACTACTTCAGTGACTTCGGCCCGGGTGATGGATGAGTCCACCTCTGAGCCCTCGGCCTCTGCTTCCTCAGTGGAAGACGTGTCGGTGGGGTTGAGGAGATCCTCGAAGTATTCCTTCCACCGTCCAACAATATCCCCAGTTGAAGTCAGCAGGTTCCCACCTCCACTATAAACAGTGTTGGCAGTGCACTGCTTCCCCCTCCTGAGGCGCCGGACAGTTTGCCAGAATTTCTTCGCGGCCGACCGATAGTCTTTCTCCATGGTCTCACCGAACTCCTCCCAGACCCGAGTTTTAGCCTCCACGACCACCCGGGCTGCAGTCCGCTTGGCCTGCCGGTACCTATCAGCTGCCTCAGGAGTCCCACAGGCCAACCAGGCTCGGTAGGTCTCCTTCTCCAGCTTGACAGCATCCCTTACTTCTGGTGTCCACCACCGGGTTCGGGGGTTGCCGCCACGACAGGCACCGGAGACTTTACGGCCACAGCGGTGGCCGCATCGACAATGGAGGTGGAGAACATGGTCCACTCGGACTCAATGTCTCCAACCTCCCTCGGGATCTGGTCGAAGCTCTGGCGGAGGTGGGAGTTAAAGGTCTTTCTGACAGGGGGCTCTGCCAAACGTTCCCAACAGACCCTCACAGTATGTTTGGGCCTGCCGAGTCTGTCCAGCTTTCTCCCCCGCCATCGAATCCAACTCACCACCAGGTGGTAATCAGTTGACAGCTCCGCCTCTCTCTTCACCCGAGTGTCCAAGACATACGCCTGGAGGTCAGATGAAACAACTACAAAGTCGATCATTGATCTCCGACCTAGGGTGTCCTGGTGCCACGTGCACCGTACACCCTTATGCTTGAACATGGTGTTCGTTATGGACAAACTGTGACTATCACAGAAGTCCAAACACAGAACACCACCGGTTCAGATCCGGGGCCGCTCCTCCCAATCACGCTCCAGGTGTCATTTGTTGCTGCTCACGTGAGCGTTGAAGTCCCCCAGTAGAGCAGCGGAGTCCCTTCGAGCACTTTCCAGCACCCCTCCCAGAGACTCCAAGAAGGCCGGGGACTCCTACCCGTAAACACAAACAACAGTGAGAGACCTATCCCGACCCGAAGGCGCAGGGAAGCGACCCTCTCGTTCACCGGGGTGAACTCCAACACATGGCGGCTAAGCTGGGGGGCTATGAGCAAGCCCACACCACCCCGCCGCCTCTCACCGCAGGCAACTCCAGAGTAGTGGAGAGTCCAGCCTCTCGCTCTCGGTGGGTTCCAGAGCCCGAGCCGTGCATGGAGGTAAGTCCGACTATCTCTAGTCGGTATCTCTCAACCTCCAACACAAGCTCAGGCTCCTTCCCCGCCAGCGAGGTGACATTCCATGTCCCTAGCGCCAGATTCCGTGTCCCCCCTGATCTGAACCTGAGCAGTGTTCTGTTATTGGACTTCTGTGCTAGCAACAGTTGGTCCATAAAGAACACCATGTTCAAGCATAAGGGTGTCCACCAGTGCACGTGGCACCAGGACACCCTAGGCCGGAGATCGATGATCGACTTTGTAGTTGTTTCATCTGACCTCCGGCCGTATGTCTTGGACACTCGGCCCAAACGTACTGTGAGGGTCTGTTGGGAACATTTGACCGAGCCCCAGTCAGAAAGATCTTCAACTCCCACCTCCGGCAGAGCTTCGACCAGATCCCGAGGGAGGCTGGAGACATTGAGTCAGAGTGGACCATGTTCTCCACCTCTATTGTCGAAGCGGCCACACAAGTTTTGGCCGTAAAGTCTCCGGTGCCTGTTGTGGCGGCAAACCCGAACCCGGTGGTGGACACCAGAAGTAAGGGATGCCGTCAAGCTGAAGAAGGAGACCTACCAAGCCTGGTTGGCTCGTGGGGCTCCTGAGGCAGCTGATAGGTTCCGGCAGGCCATGGAAAAAGACTATTGGTCGGCCTCGAAGATATTCTGGTAAACCGTCCGGTGCCTCAGCAGTGCCCTGCCAACACTGTTAACAGTGGAGGTGGGAATCTGCTAACATCAACTGGGGATATTGTTGGACGGTAAAAGAAATACTTTGAACATCTCCTCAACCTCACCGACATGTCTTCCACTGAGGAAGCAGAGGCCGAAGCCTCAGAGGTGGACTGAGGCTTCCATCACCCAAGCCGAAGTCACTGAGGTAGTTGGGAAGCTCCTTGGTGGCAAGGCATATGGATGAGATACGCCCTGAGTACCTCTAGTCTCAGGATGTTGTGGGGCTGTCTTGGTTGACGCGCCTCTGCAACATCGAATGGCGGTTGGGGACAGTAGCTCTGGACTTGCAGCCCGGGGTGGTGGTCCCTCTTTTTAAGAAGGGGGTCCGGAGGGTGTGTTCCAACTACAGAGGGATCACACTCCTCCGGGAAAGTCTATGCCAGGGTACTGGAGAGGAGAATGCAGCCGATAGTTGAACCTCGGATTCAGGAGGAACAATGCGGTTTGCGTCCCGTCGTGGAACACTGGACCAGCTCTATACCCTCTTCAGGGGCTGGAGGGTTTATGGGAGTTTGCCCAACCAGTCCACATGTGTTTTGTTGATCTGCTAGAAGGCATTCAACTGTGTCCCTTGTGGCGCCCTGTGTGGGGTGCTCTGGGAGTACGGGGTCCGGGGCCCTTTGCTAAGGGCTGTTCGGTCCCTGTACGACCGGAGCAGGAGCTTGGTTCGCATTGCCGGCAGTAGGTCAGACCTTTTCCCAGTGCATGTTGGACTCCGGCAGGTCTGTCGTTATAAACAAGGAGCTGAGCTGTAAGGCAAAGCTCTCAGTTTACTGGTCAATCTACGTTCCTACTCTCACCTATGGTCATGAGCTTTGGGTCATGACCGAAAGAACAAGATCCTGGATACAAGCGGCCGAAATGAGCTTTCTCCGCAGGGTGGCGGGGCGCTCCCTTAGAGATAAGGTGAGGAGCTCAGTCACTCGGGAGGAGCTCAAAGTAGAGCCGCTGCTCCTCCACATCGAGAGGAGCCAGCTGAGGTGGCTCGGGCATCTGTTTCGGATGCCTCCTGGACGCCTCCCTAGGAAGGTGTTCCAGGCATGTCCCACCGAGAGGAGACCCCGGGGAAGACCTAGGACACGCTGGAGGGACTATGTCTCTCGGCTGGCCTGGGAACGCCTCGGTATCCCCCCGGAAGAGCTGGAGGAAGTATCTGGGGAGAGGGAAGTCTGGGCATCTCTGCTTAGACTGCTGCCCCCGTGACCCGGCCCCGGATAATGGATAGATGGATGGATGGATGGATGACCGTTTTACCACCACCAAACATTCACACACCAGTGCCAAAGACACTGGAAGCAAGGTGGGTTAAGTGTCTTGCCTAAGGACACAACAACAGTATGAACTGCAGGGAGAGCGGGAATCGAACCGCTCTAACACAGAGCCACTGCACCCATTGGTGGAGCAGCTGAAACTAAAATTAACTGTCTGCTGTGCTGGCTATAGATGAAAATTTGAATACAATATAGTCTGCTGCTGTACACCTCAGTTTGTACTTGTTCTCTTTCAGGAGGGCTGCAGCAGCAGTCAGCAGCTGACCTCTCCAGTGTCTCCTCTGGGTTCACTTAGGATCCCCGCACCAGCCCAGCTCAACAAAACCAACGCTCCAGTCCACATAGACGTGGGAGGACACATGTACACAAGCAGCTTGGCCACTCTCACCAAGTACCCAGGGTCACGGTAAAACAAATATTGTTGCTTTTTTTGGAGGATTAAAATGATTAAAAGTGCAGTGGGGTAGACGCAGTGAGCCTAACCTTTGCCACGTTTTTTTGCTCTAGGATTGGCCGTCTTTTTGATGGATCAGAGCCCATCGTCCTAGACAGTTTGAAGCAGCATTACTTCATCGATCGGGACGGCCCCATGTTCCGCTACATCCTTAACTTCCTACGCACCTCCAAACTCCTCCTCCCTGATGACTTCAAAGTGAGTTTCAGTCTAAAGCTATGACCAGGTGACTAACACATCACTACAATTAGCTGTCCATTACCATAAAAGCTACTTATCAGTGGAAACAGGGACATAACAGATTAATAGACTATTGCATTGATTTGTAAGTTGTAAAGCTAAGTGGTGACTTTGCTCTACTTAAAGTAGAGTCTACTTTAAAGAGTGCAAAAATCCTCCTTCCCTGGACTGCACACTTACTTATTCTTGTTCTGTGTCTGTACTATGTTGTGTTTATTGTGTTCCAACTGTGTAATTGTGTCTCCTGTCTATGAACAGTCTCCTTTTTTTGCTGGGACCTCTTGGCCAGGTCATATTTGTAAATGAGATCTAGTTCTCAAACATTTTACCAGGATAAGTAAAGGTTAAATTAAAAATAAATTAAAAAACTTACTACAGATCTGTATGCAGCATATCGACCAAAAAAAGCTCACACTTTACATCTTGCTATTTGCCTCGTTTTTGATCTCAAGTGGCTGGATGAAGATGTCATTGTGAAGTGCGAGCGTCGCAGGGCCAAAGTGGGACTAATTTTCAGCCCGGGAACCTTATGTTTTAGACCAGCCCTTATTGAATCTTTCATTGAAATTATTTATTTTAATCAGTTTCAATATGACAAAATGTTGTGTCTGATACTGAACCCTCAGCCTCCAGCACAATTGTATGGAACAACTCATGAACACACAACCAGTTCAATGCCATAGAGTCTTTATTGTAACGACAACAAACAACCCGAGTAGACTATCCCTAGCTCTACTAAAGGTCTGCATATCGACTTGGGTTTTTATACATTTTTCACATGACACTTTCACAAATTTACGACTACTCCTCGGGGGGACAGAGCACCCCTCCTTCTAACCTTTGCCCTAGTTCCCCAGTGACCCCTTGGTACCAGGCACCCATGTCTCTATCTTCAACCAGATCTTCCCTGTATGTGTGTGTATTAAACTAATCATGTTTTAAACCATACACTCTGACATGTTTTCTAAGTTGTATTAATATGCTTCTGGATGTATTAATATAACATCCCATATTTGATTATTAACCATACAAAAGCATAAACTATACGACACATAATATAAACTCATGCATAAATGAATAACTAAATAAGTACACAGAAATAAACACATAGCATTCAAAAATAGTACACTACAAAAAGTTAAGATACCTATAAAGAAATAGGTTTTATATAGATATTGTAGCTGTAGATACATTTGTGACATCATTTACAACTGTCCTTGTTCTTTCTTGTCAACTTCAATTTAAAATCTCCATCATGTATTTGAGGAGCCTATCTGAGCTGTTCCTACAACAGAGGGCTGGATGGGAATAAAGGGCCACATTCAATTTATAGACCTTAAAAAAGCATTGTTTAGTATTGTTTATTTCAGTCAACGAAGGAATAAAAAATACAATATTTCTTCTTCCTAAAAAATTAAAAAAGATCACATTGACCAAAAGGGTGTAGGCCGAAGTCAATACTTATTTATGTCTATCCCCTTTAACATTTAAAGGGGAAATATTATGCATTTTTATCTTCATTCATTCATGGAATGTATGTAACATGCTTGGCCTGAAAGCCTCATGGTTAAAGCCCCACAGGCCTCTCTTTTTCCCCTCTTATAGAGTATCTGCTGATGCACAGGTTTTGGCTGTCTGGTCCTCTGGTTTCATTCGCAAGCCCCACCCCCTTACCATCTGTTTCTTTCTTCTTGTAGTTCCTAGCGTTTATGATGTTCCTACTCAGTCGCGGTAAAAGTTCCTTATTACTGGTACCTGGACTCAGTTTTCAAGGTGATGACGTTTGTCTCTAATTTCAAGAGACTTTATCAATTCTGAGATCAACTGTAAGAGAACTGAGCTTATATCTTTAGAGGGAGGAGTTTCCCCTGAAACCAAACCTGATGGACCAGACTGTTCTGGTCTCATAGTCGTTGGCTCTGAAAGGGAAGTGTGACTCCTGATGTGAGCGCCGTTAAGGCTCAGGAGAGTTATTAGTGACACTGCTCCATTTAGGTGCTGTGGTTGTTGTTCTAGGTTGAAGCTCTTTTGATTTAGGTTTCAAAACACTGTTATAAATACTGGGCAACATGAATCTGAGGCCACCTCCTCTGTTCAAAGAGGGCTATTTCCATTTTCACAAAAATGGCTTCCTTGACACCTCTCTCAAACATTGCTGTCCTCAAAGGACTGTTCTTTCTCTTTGAGGTGAACTGCAGACTCAGGTCCTCCAGGATTGCTTCCTCTTGTGAAGCTGTTGTTTCGTTTCTCCAACATAACTGTCACTGCACTCTTCACTGAACTGTATAAACTACATAAATCTGTTTGTGCGAAGGGAATCTTGTCTTTGGGAAGGACAAGTTTTTGACGCAGAGTTACATTTACATTTAGTCATTTAGTCATTTAGCAGACGCTTTTATCCAAAGCGACTTACATTCACCAGTGTTACATTTACAGATGACGCTTTCGTTTAAAGCAACTTACATTAAGGTTCCATTCACCAGTGTTACAGCTGCAACACCACTGGAGCCAAGGTGGGTTAAGTGTCTTGCCCAAGGACACAATGACGGTATGAACTGTGGGGAGAGCGGGATTCGAACCGCCTACCTTCCGGTTGAAGGACGACCGCTCAAACCACTGAGCCACTGCCGCCCCGGCCCCAGTTCCCTGGTTTAAAGTGGACTGGAATGTTGTATTTGTAGAAAATCCTTTTAAGTTTTTCAGATAAACCAGACACATAAGGGATAACAACACCCTTCCCTTTTGTCTCTGTTTCCTGTCTGTTTGTTTTTTGTTAAATCCACAGTCTCTCAGGGCTTTACAGATGTGTTGTTCTTCTTTCCGTTGACCTTCTGAGGTTGTGGGCACCTCTTGTGCTCTGTGCTGAAGAGTCCTGATGACTCCAGCTTGTGCTGCAGAGGCTGGTGGGAATCAAACAGTAAATATTGATCTGTGTGTGTTGGCTTCATATAAACTTCTACTTGGAGAGTCCTGTCCTCACAAATAACCACTGAACAGTCTAAGAAAGCCAGGCGGTTGTCTATAGCATCTTCACGGGTGAACTTGATGTTCTTGTCCACTGGGTTGATGTGTTCTGTGAAGGCTTCTACTTCCTGGGTTCTGATTTTGACCCACGTGTCATCAACATATCTGAACCAGTGACTGGGCACTGCACCTGGGAAAGAGACCAGAGCTCTGTTCTCCACTTCCTCCATGAACAGGTGAGCCACAATCAGGGAGACAGGTGATCCCATGGTGTTTTTGTAGAAGTTACCTCTGAACTAGAAATAAGTAGTGTTTAAACATATCTCTAGTAAACTGCAAATATGGTCCAGGGTGAGGTTTGTCCTGTAAAGATGTGTCCTGTAGTATCTTCCTTACAGCCATTTTAAGTGCTTCATTGGTGGGTATGTGGGTAAAGAGGGATGTGACATCAAAGGAGACAATTGTTTCTTCTGCGTCTAGTTGTAGATGTTACTAAAGTCCTGTGAGTTGATGATATGGTGTTGTGAGTGGCCTACCAATGGAGCCAAAATGGTAGGCCACTCACAACACCATATCCCTCGCCGGGTCCTTTGTCATTTCCCTCGCCGGGTCCTGAGTTTTTTGCCCTGTCCTGGTCCTGAATTTTTTGCCCTGTCCTGGTCCTGAGTTTTTTGCCCTGTCCTGGTCCTGAGTTTTTTGCCCTGTCCTGGTCCTGAGTTTTTTGCCCTGTCCTGGTCCTGAGTTTTTTGCCCTGTCTGGTCCCGACACCTCTGTTATCCCCGAGCGCCCCGTCTGGCCGACCATTTCCGAGGGCCGGACCCGACGCATCTGTTTCTCACTGAGCCCGTTCCCAAAATGTGTCCTGTGCCAGTGTCCAATTGTCTTTTCTGCCCTGTGTCCATTAACAGCAGAACCCAGCCATTGGCTTTAAGGGATCAGCTTACTTTGTCTGCATCGCAGGGCTTTACCAAAAATTATAAGACAAGACATTTATTTTTGTATAGCCCAATATCACAACAACAGTCGCCTCAAAGGGCTTAATAGACTGCACTAGACAACATCCCCTGTCCTTAGACTCTCCATCAGGGTCAGAGGAAAAACTCCCAAAAAAACCCAGCCGGGAAAAAGAGAAACCTCAGGGAGAACCACAGAAGGAGGGATCCACTCCCAGGACGGACAGTCCGTGCAGGAATGTGTCCAGGACAGTTGAAAAGAACTATACAACATCAAGGTAGATGACAGATGGGCTGGGGGTCCTCATATTGGAGCAGGGGGAGGTGGCAGGGAGTTACACATCACCCAGTAGGTCAGAGGTTTGTGTCCACCCTAGAAGGAGGTAGAAAAGAAAAAAAGTGCTAAATACTACTGCAAAAAATAGGCAGATGTAATAATAATATGAGAGGTTGAGTGTGTACCTACAGCTACAACCAGAGATGCCAAACACATCCTTTAGTCTGTTGATTAGCACTGCATGATCAATCGTATCAAATGCAGCGCTGAGATCTAATAATAACAGTAGAGCCGATGAGTCCTCGTCAATCTGAAGGAGGAGCTCGTTAGACACTTTAACTAAAGCTGTTTCAGTGGAATAAGAGGCCCTAAATGCAGACTGAAACGGCTCGAGGAGGTCATTTTCCGATAGATATAGAGTAAGTTGTTTTAACACAACTTTTTCGAGGACTTTAGATAGAAAAGGTAAATTGGAGACAGGATGGTAATTATTTAGTCATCCAGGATCCAGAGTAGGTTTTTTGAGTAGGGGTTTGACCACAGCCTGTTTGAAGAGGGAAGGAACGGTGCCAGTAGACAGGGACAAGTTTATAATGTTCAACATAATTTGCCCTACATAGGGCCACAGTTCTTTAAGCTGTTTTGCTGGCAGGATATCCAGAAGGCACGTAGTTGCTTTACATGAAGAAACCACCTTTGTCAGCTCATCGAGGGATACAGGATCTAGGACTGAGAGACGAGAGGTCAGTGGATCCAAGTGAATGGGACCCGGAGCTGAGGAAGACAAAACCAAAATATTATCCCTGATATCTTCAATTTTTTGTTTAAAGAAATCTAAAAAGTCTTGTGCACTAAAGGGAGAGGAGTCTTCAGTTGTTCTTGGTTGGATTAGTTTAGCAACTGTCCCAAATAGAAACCTGGGGTTATGCCGTTTTTCTCTGATTAGAGATGAGAAATAGGCCGTCTTTGCAGTGCTGAGGGCGTGCTTATAGGTGTTTACACACAAACACCACTTTTGATAATTTAGATTAGTTTTTGACTTGCGCCACTTGCGTTCAAAACTCCTGCAGGCCTGTTTTAAAGCCCGGGTTTCCTCGTTATACCATGGTGTAGGTTGTCTGGTTGGTCTGGGCTTTGTCCTGGGTAAAACATGTCTACAGCAGTGTAGGTAAGTGCACCTAGAAATTCTGGTTTAAAGCTGATAAATAAGGACTTTTCCACTGCTGCATAAAACCTAAACATAATGGTTCTTGTGAGAGTGACTGACACACCTGTCCTCTGTGGAGTTGTGTCTGTGCCAGTTCAGCTGTAGGTGGGAGCACAACTCCAGGGAGAAGAGCAAGGGCCCGAGGGTCATCTGTCCTCTTAGGAGTCCCCCTGGAGACTTAAGACGATTTCTCAAAATTCTGCTCTGCAGCCGAGGGATGTAGCTGTAGTCTTTGTCCACCTTTATTGTGTGGACACGTTAGTGCTGTAATAATAACAAAACATTATTAGGCCCGAGCCGGTGATGACCGGGAGGGCCTATTGTTTTTGCTCGGAATTCTTTTTTTTTTTTCTTTTTCTGCAAAATGATCCTAAATTTGACCCAGTGAACATGCACGAAAAGTCATTTTTATTGGTCCCAGACTTCAAGCTCGGCGAAAAATTTATGTATTTGAAGCCCCCCAAAATAATTACAAAAAATGACTCAGTGGCGACCCCTAGAAAAGTCAAAATACATTGGGCCTATGGAAAGTGAAAGTAACTTTTTTCCAATGTAGAAAAATGAAACTTGGTATATCCATAGGACACCTCAGGGCAAACAGAAAAGTCAATGACAGCCACACCCTAAACTCAACAGGAAGTCTGCCATGTGGGGTGAAACGCATGGCCACTAAAATCGCAGCAGAAAGATGCAAATCATTGTGTTTTAATCTAAATGGCCCCAAATTTGGTGAGTATCATTTAGACACATGTGCCAACCAAAGTTGTGACTTTGTTGTTGATATCTTATCGGGTATGGGTGTGGCAAGCCTGTAACGAGGTGGCCATTTTTGTGAATATAAAATGTCTCTTAACTCTCAAACGCCTTCTCGGATCGAGTTGGACCCAAAAGGCGTTTGTGCACATTCATGACCTGAACACAAAAATATGTAAATAAAAGGGTTATCTTTAGAAATGGCTCTCCAGCGCCCCCTACAAACTTATAATGGGACCCAAGAATTTAGTTTGTCATAGAGACATGAAATTTGGTACACATCTCTCTTATGTCATGAGCATAAAGCCAATGACAACCACCCCCTATCTATAAATGTGTTGCCATAGCAACATCCCAAATATGTCGAAAAAGTCAATGGGAAGTGAAAATTTTAGTTTGTCGTAGGCAAATGAAACTTGGTACACACATCCACCATGGGCTTATGAACAAAAAAGCCAATGGGGACCACACCCTATCACACACGGGAAGGCGGCCATTTTGAATTGAAAATGTGAACCGACTTAAAATACACCTGTTTTTTAAAAGTACACAGAAAATAGCTGCTTCATTCCACAGACACCAAACTTGGGCAAAATGAGCTAAACACATATGTGTAAAATAGACAGGCGTTTTTCTTGTCGTTTTCGCTCGAGTTATATCTTTTTTTATTATAATTTGGTATACTGCTGCTGCTGAGAAACCGCGCAGTGTGTTTACTACGACCGTGTCACGTGGTGTACCGGTGTGTAGTCTCAGCTGTTAGCGGGCTAGTTTCGTGTGAGTTGTTTGTGTGTGTAGAGGCGTGACCTGCTGAATTCAATTACTTGAATAGAAGGGTATTTAAGTGGGAGTAGCCACCGCGGCAGCGGTCGTGGCAGCCCTTGTCGTGTGAAGACCGGAGAGAGTAAAGACCATCGACTCTACCTGCACGCGACTCCACCGAGCAGGGACACACAGACAGAGGACCTGAGTATTGCACTTTTTTTAGTACTAATTGTTTGCACTTATATTCTATTATTTCTACTATTACTTTCTTCTTGTATATTTTTCCTCTTTGGCTCTTAAATGTGTTTCCAAATTACTACTGTCATTTCACCACGGAAATTATCATCTGTTTCACGCATAAAGCGTCAACCATAATAATCTGCATGTTGTTTCACTGTCAATAACTGCCCCTTCTACTTTCCCAATAGGCTTGTGGAACTGCCAGTCTGCTGTGAACAAAGCTGATTTCATTACAGCTTTTGTTCAACATTCTGGTCTTTCAGTTGTAGCACTTACAGAAACATGGATCAAACCAGAGGACTCTGCCACTCTCCCATAATCACACTTTCTCCCACAGTCCTCGCCTCACTGGAAGGGGCGGAGGGACCGGACTACTTATTCCTACTGACTGGAAGTTCAAACAGCTATCACCCTTGTGTGACAACAGCTCCTTCGAGTTCCATGCTGTTACCATCACCCACCCTGTTAAAAGTCATTTTGTAGTTATCTATCAGGTCAGCTTGGACATTTCTTGGAGGAGTTGGATGCGCTTCTTTCATGTCGAGATGGTACCCCTCTGGTGGTATTAGGAGACTTCAACATTCACCTTGAAAAGCCACAGGCTGCTAACTTCATTAACCTAACTGCATCATTTGACCTCAAGCAGGTTTCCACATCGGCAACCCACAAGTCTGGTAACCAACTAGATCTTATCTACATAAGATACTGCTCCACTCGCCACACTCAGGTCACGCCACTGCACACTTCTGATCATTTCTTCATTACTCTCGACCTTGACCTAACTTCTCCAGACACTGCAATTGTTTTACCGCTGGTCACTTTCCGACGCAACCTGCGTACACTCAGTCCCTCCCGTTTTTCCTCTGCTGTCTCTTCTGCGCTCCCCTCTTCTGAGGAGCTCTCTCTTTTAAACACAAACACCGCCACCGACACTCTGTGCTCCACGCTTACATCCTGCTTGGACAACTTATGCCCTCTTACATCTAGACCAGCCCGTACATCCTCGTCTGCCCCTGGTTATCCGATGTTCTCTGTGAGCACCGCGCCAGCCTCCGGTCAGCTGAGAGAAAATGGCGCAAGTCTAAAGATCCTACTAACCTCTGTATCTACCAGTCTCTCCTCTCTACTTTCTCCGCTGATGTCACCTCTGCAAAAACTGTCTACTACCATTCTAGGTTAATCAACTCACCTGACTCGCGCACTCTCTTTAGAACCTTTTCCGCCCTCCTTTGTCCGCCTGCTCCCCCACCTTCATCGGATTTAACAGCTGATGATTTCGCGTCTTTCTTTGTAAAGAAAACGACCGCCATCAGCAGTCAGTTCTCTGCGCCACCACCTGTCGAGCTCATTCAGACCCCTGATATGTGTTTGCTCACTTCCTTCTCTCCTCTAACTGAAGCAGATGTTTCCAAGGTCATTAGTTCTAACCACCCTACTACCTGCCCGCTGGATCCCATCCCCACATCTCCTTCAGGCCATCTCTCCATCTGTCGTGCCTGCTCTCACCCACATCATCAACTCATCTCTTTCCACTGGGTCCTTCCCACAGCTTTCAAAGAGGCCCGCATCACACCACTACTGAAGAAACCCACTCTTAACCCTACTCTGCTTGAAAACTACAGACCGGTTTCCCTCCTTCCCTTCATTGCCAAAGCTCTGGAGCGAGTTGTGTTTACTCAGCTCTCATCCTTTCTCACACGGAACAACCTCCTGGACCAGAACCAGTCTGGGTTCAAGAGCGGTCATTCCACGAAACTGCCCTGCTCTCAGTCATCGAAGCTCTGAGACTGGCAAAGGCAACATCCAAGTCATCTGTACTCATCTTACTGGATCTGTCTGCTGCTTTTGACACTGTTAATCATCACATCCTCCTGTCTTCTCTCAGGGCGATGGGTGTCTCTGGAATCGCGTTGCAATGGTTCAAGTCTTACCTCTCGGATAGGTCATTCAGAGTATCCTGGAGAAATGAGGTCTCTGAGTCCCAACATCTCAATACAGGGTGCCACAGGGCTCAGTGCTCGGACCGCTACTCTTTTCCATATACATGACATCCCTTGGCTCTGTCATCCAGAAGCATGGCTTTTCCTATCACTGCTATGCAGATGACACTCAACTCCACCTGTCATTTCATCCTGGCGATCCGGCGGTCTCTGCTCGCGTCTCGGCATGTCTGAGCGACATCTCACTTTGGATGAAGGACCATCACCTGCAGCTGAACCTTGCAAAAACAGAACTGCTTGTGATTCCGGCCAATCCAAAGACCCACCACAACCTCTCCATTCAACTAGGCCCATCAACCATTACACCGTCCAGCACTGCCAGAAATCTGGGAGTGGTAATTGATGATCAGCTAAACTTCACAAGTCATGTCGCCAGCACCACCCGGTCCTGTAGATTCATCCTCTACAACATTAGAAAAATTAGACCTTTCCTATCAGAGCACTCCACGCAAATTCTAGTCAGGCTCTTGTCTTGTCCAAACTAGATTATTGCAATGCTCTACTGGCTGGACTCCCGCCTGCACAACCAAACCTCTGCAGCTGATCCAGAATGCAGCGGCAAGAGTGGTCTTTAATGAACCGAAGAGAGCGCACGTATCTCCTCTATTCATTAGGTTACACTGGCTCCCGGTTGACGCCCGCATCAAGTTCAAAGCTATGCTCTTGGCCTACAAGACCACCTCTGGTTCTGCACCCCCATATCTCCACTCACTAATACAGACCTACGTTCCTACCAGATCCCTGCGCTCTGCAAATTAACAACGCCTGGTGGTACCGCCCCAAAAGGTAAAAAATCACTCTCACCTTCTCTGGATCTGTTCCACATTGGTGGAATGATCTACTGCTGCTACAAGATCAGCAGATTCTGTAGCCATCTTTAAAAAACACCTGAAAACACATCTCTTCCGTCAACACCTGACTGACAAACACTGAGTCCTACTTCCTTTCTATCAATTCCTTTCTAAAAAAAAAAATAAAATTCTCTTATCCTTAGCATTGTATACTGCGCTGGGTTTAAACTGACTAGTTTTTTGTGCACTTATGCTTTTTGTACCTTGTGTTGTTAAAATTGCTTCCATTGTTATCCTCACTTGTAAGTCGCTTTGGATAAAAGCGTCTGCTAAATGACTAAATGTAAATGTAAATATTTTTTTTAATTATAATTTTCCTGCAAAATGATCCTCAATTTGACCCAGTAAACGTGCAACTAAAAGTAATTTTAATTGGTCCCAGACTTCAAGCCCGGCGAAAAATTTATGTATTTGAAGTCCTCGAAAAGAATATACGAAAAATGACTCAGTGGCGACCCCTAGAAAAGTCAAAATACATTGGGCCTATGGAAAATGAAAGTAAATTTTTCCAATGTAGAAATACAAAACTTGGTACATCCATAGGACACCTCAGGGCAAACAGAAAAGTTTATTACAGCCATACCGTAAACTCAACAGGAAATCTACTATGTTGGGTGGAATGCGTGACCACCTAAATTGCACCCCTTGTGTCTAAAGGCTTTTCATCTAAACAGCTCCAAATTTGGTGAGTTTCATCTAGACACTTGTGCCAAAAAAGTTATCAATTTGTTTTTTGATACATTTGTGGCTGTGGTCGTAATGAGTCTGTGAAGAGGCAGCCATTTCTTTGGGAAATAAATGCCATTTCCCAATTGCCAGGATCCTTCCTTTAGAGGAGGCCCCTCCAGAGCCACGGCTAGAGTCTTAGAAAACTCCTCAGAATCCTTTGGAACTTGTAACCTTGTACTTTTAGACAAGTTATATTTACATTTTGTCTTTTAAACAGGGGGTGCAGCGATTCCTGAGTCATCTCAAATCTCCAGCCAGTACTTTGTTTTTCTCGCCTTAGCCCAAGCATAATCTATTAATTTCAAAGGTTCAGACAGCTCCCAGGAAAACCAGGGATTGTGGAGACCTTTAACTCTAAATTACAAGGTGGTGTAGCAGGCCCCAGCAGTAGCACAGGCCCGGTTATTTGACATTACCGTGAAGTTTACGCTTTAAAGCACGAAATGCAATCCTCCGAGTGCATGTGTCCCCGCGGTCTCAAGGGAGGCGAGGGCCTTTATCGCCGCTTGCGGCTTAAAATTATTATTTTTTTTTTTTTTTTCTGCAAAATGATCCTTAATTTGACCCAGTGAACATGCAAGAAAAGTCATTTTTATTGGTCCCAGACTTCAAGCTCTGCGAAAAATTTATGTATTTAAAGTCCCCGAAAAAAAATTACAAAAAATGACTCAGTGGCGACCCCTAGAAAAGTCAAAATACATTGGGCCTATGGAAAGTGAAAGTAACTTTTTTCCAACGTAGAAAAATGAAACTTGGTACATCCATAGGACACCTCAGGGCAAACAGAAAAGTCAATGACAGCCACACCCTAAACTCAACAGGAAGTCCGCCATGTGGGGTGAAACGCGCGCCACTAAAATCCCCTTGCGCAAAAAGATGCAAATCATTGTGTTTTAATCTAAATGGCCCCAAATTTGGTAAGTATCATCTAGACACGTGTGCCAACCAAAGTTGTGACTTTGTTGTTGATATCTTATCGGGTATGGGTGTGGCAAGCCTGTAACGAGGTGGCCATTTTTGTGAAAATAAAACGTCTCTTAACTCTCAAACGCCTTCTCGGATCGAGTTGGACCCAAAAAGGCGTTTGTGCACATTCATGACCTGAACACAAAGATATGTAAATAAAAGGGTTATCTTTAGAAATGGCTCTCCAGCGCCCCTACAAACTTATAATGGGACCCAAGAATTTAGTTTGTCATAGAGACATGAAATTTGGTACACACATCTCTTATGTCATGACGAGCATAAAAGCCAATGACAACCACCCCCTATCTCCAAATATGTGGAAAAAGTCAATGGGAAGTGAAAATTTTAGTTTGTCGTAGGCAAATGAAACTTGGTACACACATCCAGTATGGGCTTATGAACAAAAAGCCAATGGGGACCACACCCTATCACACACGGAAGGCGGCCATTTTAAATTGAAGATGTGGAACCGACTTAGAATACACTTCTTTTTAAAAACAACAGAAAATAGCTGCTTCATTCCACAGACACCAAACTTGGGCAAAATGAGCTAAACACATGTATGTAAAATAGACATTCGTTTTTCTTGTCGTTTTTGCTCGAGTTATATTTTTTTTTATTATAATTTTATTTTATTTTTTTATTATAATTTTTCTGCAAAATGATCCTCAATTTGACCCAGTAAACGTGCAACTAAAAGTCATTTTTATTGGTCCCAGACTTCAAGACCGGTGAAAAATTTATGTATTTGAAGTCCCCGAAAAAAAAATACGAAAAATGACTCAGTGGCGACCCCTAGAAAAGTCAAAATACATTGTGCCTATGGAAAATGAAAGTACATTTTTCCAATGTAGAAATACAAAACTTGGTACATCCATAGGACACCTCAGGGCAAACAGAAAAGTTTATTACAGCCATACCGTAAACTCAACAGGAAATCTACTATGTTGGGTGGAATGCGTGACCACCTAAATTGCACCCCTTGTGTCTAAAGGCTTTTCATCTAAACAGCTCCAAATTTGTTGAGTATCATCTAGACACGTGTGCCAAAAAAGTTATCAATTAGTTTTTTGATACATTTGTGGCTGTGGTCGTAATGAGTCTGTGAAGAGGCAGCCATTTCTTTGGGAAATAAATGCCATTTCCCAATTGCCAGGATCCTTCCTTTAGAGGAGGCCCCTCCAGAGCCACGGCTAGAGTTTTAGAAAACTCCTCAGAATCCTTTGGAACTTGTAACCTTGTACTTTTAGACAATTAATATTTACATTTTGCCTTTTTAAACAGGGGGGTGCAGCGATTCCTGAGTCATCTCAAATCTCCAGCCAGTACTTTGTTTTTCTCGCCTTAGCCCAAGCATAATCTATTATTTTCAAAGGTTCAGACAGCTCCCAGGAAAACCAGGGATTGTGGAGACCTTTAACTCTAAATTACAAGGTGGTGTAGCAGGCCCCAGCAGTAGCACAGGCCCGGTTATTTGACATTACCGTGAAGTTTACGCTTTAAAGCACGAAATGCAATCCTCCGAGTGCATGTGTCCCCGCGGTCTCAAGGGAGGCGAGGGCCTTTATCGCCGCTTGCGGCTTTAATTATTATTATGTTGTTTGTATTGGTAATGTTGCATACATATTCCTTATGTACACATTCAGCTCTGCTATATACTAACAAAACAAACTTCAGTGAGTAAAATAATGTTTTATACTCTTACTGAAAGAGAAGACACTTGTCCACATCCTTTGGACACGTGTTGAGTCCAGTCTGTGACAGGGCCTCGTGCTGCAGAACCTGATCGTAGGACCTCTTTGTCAGAGCTTCCAATATCCAGGGGAACATGCTGGCATCTGCAGAGGTCCCACTCGTGCTCGCTGCTGACGTGGTGCAGTACACCTCACCATACCCTGAAATATATAAAATTTAGTCTAAGTGCTATTGAATGTTGTACTTTGGATCACAACTGAGAAACAAACAGATGTGATTTTTGTTACTATAAACAGACCTATAAATATAACGAGAGAAGCAATGCGAGACGTGACAGAGTTAGCATTAGATGGGCTGTGATAACAATTACATCCTAAATTACATCCTGGCTACATTTATAAAGTTGTCATGTTATCTCTGGTGAAGGCCATTGAACGAGCCAACGGAAGTAACGTAAAGTCCCTGGCAAAGTGTAAAACAATTAGAAAAGCCAAGACAGCAATTGTATCAGACTCATAAGCCTCTGAAGCCAGGGTCATAATTCACTCAGATTTCTCAGAATTCACAAGCAAGTAACTTATAATGAGTCATTGTTAGCTGTTTGCTGCTTAGCATCCATGTGTTACAAGCACGCTATTGTTATTTAGCATTAGAAAACTGAAAAATAAAACATCACAATATATGATATATGGTCTGTAATGATGTCTTACCTTTTTAATTAAAAAGCAAGCTCAGGGTCTGTTTTTATCTCCAAAGTAGCAAGGTAGCAGCAGTAGGTTCTCTCCACTCTGCCTATGTTCACTCCTCGCCTGACGTCAGTCACACTCCTGTTTTCCTTTGCATGATTCCATGGCCGCGGGAAGTGGGGGTGCTGGGGGTGCTGCAGCACCCCCTAGTGACGAGAGGGAGATAAAAAAAAATGTAGGCCTATTAAAATATTTTGCACAATTTATAAATTCCTAATGAATATTTTAGAAAATGATTTTGACACACGTAGGCTATTACGTATATTTTGGATTTTAAATTCCATATTTTGAGGCCTAATCAACACAGGTTCGGAAGTTACGTTCTCAACGTCAGGCAGGCAGGTCACCGCCTTGAACTCCAGCTCAAAATGCTTAGGCCAAGCATCGCCAAGCAGCTTGCCGATGTCACAAAAGACAGAGGGTTCATGTGTGTCACAGTCCAATATAGCAATGTAGCATCATGTTTGATAAAGCTCCAGCCACAAACAAGAGCCATGTTTTCAGAGATAGAAAAACTGATCGAGTTATGTCTGTGACTACCCATTCTCCGTGGCCGAACGCACTTTCTCCGCCTTGCGTTTTTTGAAGACATGGGTACGCAGCACCATGACCCAGAAAAGACTCACACACCTTTTGCTGATGCATACCAACACAGACATTCTGAACTCCCTGGACATTCGTCCCCTCATGAGAGACTTTATCTCCACGACCCCAGAGCGCACCTCAACACCTGTAACCAGGGCACCCCGCCTGCATAGCTCAGGTACATGCAGGCGTTCGTGTGTTCTTTGCGTAATGGTTGTGGAGAACTGTTAAATAACGTTTAAATAGTCAGAGATTATTTCCTTGTGGTTTGTGTAAAAAGGTTGGAGATGGAGACAGAAAGCTTTATACTATGCGTGTGTTCTTTGCGTAATGGATGTGGAGAACTGTTCAATAAACAAATTGCTTAAATAGTCAGAGATTATTTCCTTGTGGTGTGCGTAAAAAGATTCTGGAGTTAATAGAGTTGCGTGTGACATAAACGTGCAGTGACTCGAGCCAGCTGACCAAAACGATTGCATTGTTTTAGCGTTATTGTGAAGTTTGATTAATATTATATTTTGTTGTAATATTATTTGTTG
This sequence comes from Perccottus glenii, assembly GCA_024416835.2. Classification (NCBI taxonomy): domain Eukaryota; kingdom Metazoa; phylum Chordata; class Actinopteri; order Gobiiformes; family Odontobutidae; genus Perccottus; species Perccottus glenii. The sequence goes on along the minus strand of CM044559.2, from coordinate 2,218,997 downwards.
TATCTAAATAAGTTGGATGTATGTATAGGCTATCTGAAATTGTAATGAAAGTAATTATTTCATTCTCTTTCAATTATTAAACTATTATTTCTGATTCTGCTTTTGCTTCAGATTAATAGCGCATTGCGCATATCTGAGAACTGATGTCTGTGGGTTTCAGACCCTGGCTGGCTGTGCACTGAAGTGTATATGACAATAAAGTAGTAAATCTCAATGTATTTATTTTTAAAATGTATTTTAAATAGGCCTATAGGCTCATAGGTTTTTTGTCAAAAAAAAAAAAAAATTCACAGCACCCCTTGTTCAAAATTACTTCCCGCGGCCCTGCAGGATTCACTCGATTTTAGTTTTTTTTAGTTTTTCGAGTCGGTGTCTGGGCTGTACTAGAGACAGATTTCGGGATGGTTTTGCTGGGAAATCCACCTGGATGTGACGTAGTGCACGCTCCCGTATACAGCTCTGAATTCCCAGCATAGGCGCCATGACAGTGAGCGTATGTGTCGAGATGGACTCTGCGAGCAACAAAAAACAACCGGCCTCCAGCACAGCCCAGACACCGACACTGACTCCTCAAAAAAATAAAAAACAAACAATGCTTCATCGAGCGAGGCTTGCAGACAAAAACAGAAGTGTGACTGACGTCGGGGAAGAGTGAACATATGTTCTGCTTTTTTTTTTATTGTAAAAGTTGTCTGTATGTTTGTCAGGCATGTGTTGTTAACTGGATGCAAACTTTTTCTACATTTGTAGGTGCCTCGTTATTAAATTGAAATGCAGCTTATGTGTTGTGGAATTGATGCTGCTGTTGACCATTTGCACTAGAGTCTTGATTTGTAGTATGCATGTTGTAAAGTTGATGCAGAGGTTTTATGAATTTGCAGTGCGATTCAGCCATTTTAAGTGCTTCGTTGGTGGGTATGTGGGTAAAGAGGGATGTCACATCAAAGGAGACAATTGTCTCATCTGCGTCTAGTTGTAGATGTTTGTAAAGTCCTGTGAGTTGATGATATAGTGTTGTGAGTGGCCGACCAATGGAGCCAAAATGGTGGCCAGGTGAATCTGTGCTGCTTACTATGGGTGGAATTTCTTCTTTGTGTATTTTGGGTAAGCCGTAGATACATGGAGTGCTGTTCTCCGGATACAGCCTACAGAGGTCGATCAATGACTTTGTCCTTCTCCAGCCTCTGCAGACAGTCAATGACCTTCTTCTTGAAACCCACTTGGATCTCTTCTCAGTGTCTCATAGGTGCTGGTGTCACTGAGTCAGCTGTTAACCCTGGACTCGTAGTCCTCTGTGTTCAGGATCACAGTGCATCTTCCTTTGTCTGCTGCAGAATGATGATGCTGTGATCCTTCTCCAGAGCTGACAAAGCCCTCCTTTGCTCCGAGGGGATATTGGAGGATGGTGGTTTGGCACTGGCCAGTGCAGCTGTGACCTTGAGTCTCAGTTCTTCAGCTTCATTTCCAGACAATTTATTGTTCCTTATGGCCGATTCTGTTGCTGTAATCAGGTCTACTGTAGGAATGTACCTCGGAGCAACTGAGAAATTAAACCCTTTTTCAAGAACCTCATTTTCAGTTTGTCCAAGAGGTTCTTTACCCATCTGTCCCGTGGCTGGTGTTTGCATTCATTTATTGTTTGTCATTAGTTCTTGCTCTTATATGCTTTTTATTGTTGTATTATTTTCATTATTATTATTTGTTTTTCTTCTTGTAGTAAGAAAACTGATAGGTGGTCACTAGTATAATTTATTATTATACCACTTGTGATTGTCTGATTTAATACGTTAGTGAAAATATTATCGATTAAGGTGGAGCAATATAAGGTCATTTTCGTGGGGCGTGTGATTATAATATAAACAAAGTTCTCTGTAATTTTAAGTTTTTACTTTTAAAAGGTCTCTGTTGAAAGATATGAAGATATCTTTATGATATCTTTAGACACACTGTCTAAAAAGACTCATTACCACCAGGCGCTCTATAAATACAAGAAACAAGTGAAACATGTTTTTGTGTTTTTTTCATTTTAATCTCAACCGTGACACATTCAAACAGATTATCAAGGTTATAAGGTCATGTTGTCCACCAATTTGCCGTTCAGATTTTTGTCCATATAAAGTGCTACACCCCCACCACTTTTCTGGTTTCTGCTACTGTTAAATATTTTGTAGCCATTAAGTGTAAAAATATCTGATTTGTTCTTATTCATCCATGTTTCAGAAAAAGCTATTATTATTTTTTTATCCTGGCTTACTCAAGTATTCTAAGTTTGTGAATAAGCTAGGGCTTTTGTGTATATCAGGGTTGACATTATTTAACATTAATTCTTATTCATCACAAGCAAATACAGTATTTCCAGTTTATCCAGACCGTCCACGTTATCAGTTAATAATGAGTCCATGGGATGAGTGTCTGTCATGATAAGTAGAGAATGTTGATTTCATTGGTTACCTTTTTCATTCATCATTTATATTTATATAGTATTTTTGCCTGTTCAGGTGTTCTGTTTATTTTGATGAACAGCCTGCAATTGTCCAAGTCGATTGTATCTTGTGGTGTTTTCTGAGTAGATGAGCTTCCTTGTGTTTTCTTCCCTGCTTGAGAAGTGCACATTTTATACTGTACAACAGATACTGTTAGATTTTAATAGATATAAAGAATATAGATATAATAGATGGAAATAATACAAATACAATAAAAACACTAAAAAACAGACATTTCTACATTGGTAATGTAGGAAATGTAGGAGCTGAGCAGCTTATCAGCCAAGCGCAAAAGTCACAAACAGAACCTTGTTAACAGTTTTGGGTGAACGTGAACTGAACGGGCTGTATTACTGCCTGATGAACGTTACTGTGAACTCGTTCAGTCTGGTGTCTGTGAACGGCACGCTCTCTCAGGTTAACTTCGTTCAATAAGGTGCCAGATTTCTATAGAGCCTTCCAGGCGAAAACCCGGCTAAAACACACCGCAAACCAGCCGCAAACGGGTCTTAATATGTAGCGGAGAAACACCAAACCTGGCAACACCAGCCACCAGTGTCGCACCGCCGTCCACCGCATGCGTGACCCGTCATCAAAAAAAAAAATAATAATAAAGCATGGAGGCGACAGCAGCATGTAGTAAGGCGTATGATCATTTAAATTCATTCATGTAACTCAGAGGTCACTAATAGGCGGACCGCGGTCCGGATCCGGACGGATGTCAGGATTAAAAAGACTCAGCTCAGAGGAAAGTGAGGACGTCTAATGTGGTGAGTTGTACATTTGTCTGTCAACTTCTTTATTCTGTTGTAAGTTAGGTACTTATTTGACCTAATTTACAAACGTGAGTAATTAACATTCACGTTCATTTGAACCCAACACATGTTCATTTGGGTGATTAAAAACAGAAAAGGTGTGAAAGGAGGGTTTGGAGATGAGTGACACAGGTTAAGTCTTCCTTAAGTTGTGTCAGTTTCTGTGTGAATCCTAAATCCTGTTACAGAACTAATCATAAACATTTTAATTAAAATGTTACCCCACACGGGAAAATACAGGAAATAAATATTTCTATTCTAAATTTTGTTTTAAGATGAACCTGCAAATTAAACAGTAACAGTTAATTATTGGCAACAGCTAATGCTAAAGAAATGCTCAGTACTTTTTCCCTTGTTCCTGTTGTTTTCAGAGGAATGACAATAGAAAGAGATCAATTATGACAGGCATCTTTGTCATTTGTTTAACAAATATGTTTTGGCTTGAATTTATGATTTTTTGTATGTATTTAAAATGTTCTCACACATGTTTTAAAGGAGTATTAGGCATTATATGTAGAATTCCAGGCTGTTGTCAATAAACCACCAGGTCCTGAGCTTTAGCCTCTTTTGATTTTGTAGTTTTTTACTTTTGTCTGTGAGCTGTGTTTGGTGAAAGCTAAACACTCAAACATCCTCCTCATGTAAACAAGGGATAAAATACAGAAAACAGTGGATTATCTACATTAATCTCCATTTGTTTAAAAGGCTGTAGGTGTGGAATAAATGAGACTTTACTTTAAAGACTTATATTCAAACACATATCCTTTAATTTAAATTTTCCGGACCCCTCACGGTGAGGAAAGTTACTAAGCGGACCTCGGCTGATTTTAATTCAGGACCCTGATGTAACTTGTTTGTTGAACCTGCCTGGTCTATTTTCCCAGGATTCCAATATTCTGTTTTAGCATGTGGACAATGGAAAATTATTAAAATTTAAGAACGTTTTCACCTTAATGATTACTGTCCTGTTTTTCTTTGAATAATTCCTCATTAAAAAAGACCATTCAAGCAGCACGTTTGTCCTCATGTTCTTGAGAATGTACTGTAGGGTTGAAAGCTGCAGCTGCTACTAGTGTGGAGTGAATGGACAGCAACAAAGCATTAAAGCAACAATGTCCCCTCAATGCTAATGTAAACCCTGGTTGGATAAGGATTGAAAATTGGATATGAAAATGAAATCTGACGCATAGCTTCATTGTTAAAACTGATAAAATAATTGCTGTCTGTGATTCTACTGTATATGGGCTGTGGCAATAATTTTGAAAAATAATAGCTCGCAGCAACATATGGAAAAAAAGAACTATGAACTAGTTCATTTTTGGAACTGTGAACTTAGTTCAAAATTTTGAAGTTTGAACTGAACTGAACTAGTTCATTTTAAAATTTGTGAACTGAACTTTGAACTAGTTCTTGTAGAAAGTGAACTTTCCCAACACTGGTGTAGTCAGACACAAGTAATTTCAATCAAAACAAATGTAATTCCCTTTAATCTGCAGCATTTTAGATGTTATAATATTTTAGCTGGACATTGTGAGTAAAGTATTTATTTTACTGGTCCCAAAATGAAGGCTTTAAAACAGATTCAAGGTCAAAAGTATTTATAAAAAACCCACCCTTTACCAATTTTATGCCTATGGAATAGGGCCCTCTAAATTGTGGGCTTTTGCCCTGAAACCCATTGATCTGCCTCTGTTTTGAGACAAACAAGGCTCTCAACAGCTGCAGCTCCATGCCTCTTTACAGGCCTTTGTGGCAGTGGCCCCTCTCTGAGGTCAGGGCTTAGAGCTACATTTAAAAAAGGAAAAAGATGTGTAATTAGTGCGGCTGTGCCTCAACAGTCTTATCACAGTCTGAACCAGGTTCACTCATTGCTAGAACACTAGAAGGAGCAGACACCTGCACACACTTTAATCTGGAGACCATGCATCATTCTAAATGTGGTTTATATTTATGAATAATGCTCTGTGTTTATGAGCTCTTTCTGATGGGGGCTACTTTTCATTCATTCACAAGAAAGAGACTGTGTAGCACAGACAACACACACAGACCTTAAACTACAGGACAGCTTTGACCTTTGACTTGAACCTTCAAGTAGCAGAGGGGAACTGTCAGGGACTTCAGAAAAGGCCTAACTTTCTTAATGTTCTAAACGAATATATTGCATACTGTAAATATTTTCTATTTCATTTACTTTTCATTTTTTAATCCAATTATTCTGTTATTTATTATGACATTACTTTAGGCCTCTATTAAAATTGCTTCAGACATGAAAGGGTTAATGTCCTGAACAGTGAAGTACAGGACATTTGATTCAGTCATGTTTCAAATGTCCTAAGCATGGATGTATGTTGTGTCTTTAACCACTTGTTGGCGCCTTTATTTTAATGTTATTGCAGTTGCTTTAACTGTACAATTTGACACAGCTAGCTTTAAACCATTTGTATTTGGTAAACGTTTGAAGAGGTTGTAAGTAAAGGAGTTTCTTTGAGACTTGAATGACAAGAAATGAAAATGGTTGTAAATGCAAATCAAAGTGGGAAAGTTTTCTGTCTGCTTTTTTCAACCAACAAGTAAACTAGTCAACCTGGACCTATGCAGAAATCATTTCATTTTACCTTATAAACCCTGTCATTATAATCCTGCAATGCATCTACAAGCTACAATAAGTTTAAATCTGTGGAGTTTATTTTTCATTTGACCTTTATGTCATGATCTGTGGAGGATTCCAATCCAGATCTTCCCTGTCACTGTCATTAGTCACACCTTCCTACACACCTGAGACTCATCCACTCGAATGCCCTCTACTTAAGCAGCCACCACACAACTCTTCTCTGCCAGATTATTCATCCGACTGATCAAGAGAACAGTCAACTTTTCCAGAGCTGTTATTTTTAAGTGCTGTTCCTGCTACCTGCTCCAGCTATCTGCTCCTTCCAGTGAAGTCCTGCCTGTTCACCGGTCCTGCTCCTTCCAGTGGAGTCCTGCCTGTTCACCGGTCCTGCTCCCTCCAGTGGAGTCCTGCCTGTTCACCGGTCCTGCTCCCTCCAGTGAAGTCCTGCCTGTTCACCGGTCTTGCTCCCTCCAGTGGAGTCCTGCCTGTTCACCGGTCCTGCTCCCTCCAGTGGAGTCCTGCCTGCTTGCCGGTCCTGCTCCTTCCAGTGGAGTCCTGCCTGCTCGCCGGTCCTGCTCCTTCCATTGGAGTCCTGCCTGTTCTCTAGTCCAGTACCTACCTGCGCTCCAGCTTCGGTCCTACATTCCAGCTTTGGTTCTGCGCTCCTGCTCAGTGCTCCAGTCCTTCCTGACAGAATAATCTAACCAAACTATGGACTCAGTACATGCAGAGAAGACACCCTACAACGTCATGGCACTCACACAATCTAGCTTTCAAAGCCATGGCTAGCCAGATCCACCCCCTGACGGTCAACTTTCAAGACTTTTGACCCCAGAGAATCCTGTAGCTTTTCCTGCTCCCAACCTAGCTCCTGCTTCCACTCTAACGATAGCTCACCCACTCCAAGAACCACGATTGGGGGTCCCAGAGCGCTATGCAGGCGATCCATCTTGTTTGACCTCCAACCAAGTACTTTCAGAGGCCGCTAAGGTTGCCTTTATGATCAATCACATGACCATGCTTGGCTCTGGGCCACAGCTGAGTGGGATAGGAAGACAGCGGCCTGCTTTTGGTCTTTCTCAGCAGAGCTAAGGAAGGTATTTGATGTGGAGAGCCTCCACCAGCTAAGACAGGGGTCCCGCTCAGTAGCTGATTATTCAATCGACATCCGCACTCTAGCCAGAAGAAGTGGATTCAACACCCCATTTCTGCGTCAAGCTTCAGCCTCGGCCTGGCGGAATAAATGAAAGACGAGCTTGCCTCACATGACCTTCCGCTGGAGCTCAACAACCTCATCTGTTGTTCCATTCGGACTGACCAGAGGATTTGCGCCCGCCAACTAGAACGGTCCTCCAGAGGTTTATTTTGACAGTCCCAGTTGCGCCTCCCACTACTACAGTCAACCTCACCTACTCCTGTCAGGAACCTGACTCCTTCGGAAGCCCCTGAACTCATCTCACCCCTGAAGGGAAACTTTGTCGGCGTCGCCAGGACCTATGTCTTTATTGTGGGGTTGCTGGTCATGTTGTTTCTACCTGCCCTCTAAAAGGTTGGGCTCAGCAGTAAAGGGAGGCATATTGGTGAGCCTTACAGAGGTAGACTCTTAAAGAAGTTAACCTCTCTTCCACGCCAAACGTCTCCTTACTAGAGGCCCGCAGACTTTAGCTACATTTATTGACTCTGGAGCCAATGCAAGCTTAATGGACATTGCCCTTGCCATTCAGTTGGGTCTGTCACAAAGTCCTCTGCCAAGACCTGTGCCCACCTGAGCCTTGGATGGCCATCTCCTGAAAACAATCCAGACCAATTCAGTGACTCTCCTCATCTCTGGTAACCATCTCGACTATCAATTTCAATCTTATCCACCCACCACAGATTCCTCTCATTCTACTCCTGGCTTAGACAGCACAACCCCCCAATATTGACTGGGACACTGGGGCAATCCTGGGATGGAGTTGATCCTGTCACTCAGTCTGTCTCCAGGTAGCTGGATTACCCAAACTAAGACCCTGTCAACCTGAATTGTCTTGTCCTGCCAAAGTCCCTGCAGAATACAATGATTTCAGTAAAGTATTCAACAAGGCCAAAGCACCATAGACCTCCTCCCACAAACATCCTCACCCAGGAGCCGGCTGTATTGTCTTTCTGGACCTGAGATGGAGGCCATGAATTTTGTTTTTCTTTTAAAGCAAAAAAGCAGCTAGTCACTGCAACATTTTTATCTGTCTTAGATTATGGAGACCTGGTGTATAGGACCGCTTCAGCAAAATGTCTGTATAAGATTGACACTGTTTATCATGCGTCTCTGAGATTTATTACGAATTGTAAAAACTTGACCCATCATTGTGAATTATATACCAGAGTGGGATGGCCATCGTTGTCCAACAGGAGATCAGGGCATTGGCATATTTTTATCTATAAGGCCATACTTGGTCTTTTGCCATCCTACATCTGTAGTTTAATCACATGGAGAAGTGTTGGTTCTTATTCATTGCGATCAAATGATTACTTGCTGCTCTTTGTTCCATTTGCCCGTACAGAACTGGGAAAAAGGGCTTTTGTCTATTCAGCTCCTTCTGCATGGAACCTTTTGCAAAAAGACTTAAATTTATCAGAACTTATTTCTTTAAATGCTTTTAAGTCCAGATTGAGAGAACCTGAAATGACCTGTTTAAATTGTAAATGTTTTTAATTATTTGTATTGTATAACTTTTATAAATGTAATTGACTGTGTTTTGCTGCCTCTTGGCCAGGACTCCCTTGAAAAAGAGGTTTTTAACCTCAATGGGACTTTCCTGGTTAAATAAAGGTTAAATAAAAAAAATAAAAAATAAAAATGAACATATACATCAGTGATGCCTTAGCAGTTGAAATCCGACCATCTTCCTCACTCGCTGGGGCCAGGTTCTTCTTTGTCGACAAGAAAGATAAGACCCTACACCTTTACATTGACTATTGAATGCTCAATGACATCACGGTAAAGAATCGCTACCCACTGCCGCCTCTTTCCCCAGCCTTTGAACCGCTTTAAGGGGCCACCATTTTCACTAAGCTTGATCTCCGTAACGCCCATCACCTGGTACGCATCAGAGAGGGAGATGAGTGGAAGACAGGATTTAACAAACATTCTGGCCATTAGGAGTATTTGGTGATGCCTTTTGGCTTGACCAACGCACCTGCCGTCTTTCACAGCTTGGTCAATGACATCCTGCAAGACATGCTCAATAAATTTGTTTTTGTCCATCTTGATGACATCCTCATCTTCTCCAGAGACCTGAAAGAACAAATTTATCACGTCCAGTCTGTCCTGCAACAGACTGCAAAAACATTTCCATGGCTTTGCCAACTTCTTCAGGCCCTTCATCCGTGGCTACAGTTTCCTGGGTGCTCCTCTGACTGCACTTACCTCCTCCAAGGTCTCTTTCAGTTGGTCAGGTGAGGCACAAACAGCAATAGGGAACTGCTAGCCTTCAAGTTGGCCCATGATGAATGGCCCCCTTGAAAAATGACGCCATTGGTTGGAGGGATCCGAGCAACCATTCCTAGTTTGGACAGACCACAGGAGTCTAAATGCCACCCGATGTTGCAGAGACGTGTCATTACTTTCTTTTATATATAGCCCTAGTTAATCAGTATAGTTGTAGTTACTACATAGTGTTGTAGCAGATCAGCCCTCGGAATCCCCACGGATTAACTGTCCTGTTTTTTCTTTCATTGCCAGAGGCCTTCAGAGACAAGCTTGTATCGTCTGAAAGAGGACTGGGTTAACACTGTTTTCTTTTAGATAAAGGACGGCCAAAGTGTCTTTGAAAACAGACTTCTACAATGGTCAAAACCCACCCCCTGGTGGTCAAATGGACGAATAACGCTATCCAATTATCAAAAGACAATTTCATAATTCTTACATTGAAGGAAAATGTATTTTTGATATTGTGTTGTTTATACTGTTCTTTTCCAGGACACGGAGTTGTGACCAAATAACTTCTTATCCCATTTTGTGTGCAGTTTCCGTTTTGTTTTAATGAAATGTAATAATTGTTTCAACAATATTCTACATATTCATAATACTCTACCTGTCCTTTGTATAATCCTACAAGTATAAATGTTTGGTGTGTGTTATGAAAATATGGTGGAACCAAAGGAATGTTTTAAAAACTTTAGTTTAACACAGTTTAAATGTTCCCAAGCGACTTCCTCTTCCACCTGAAGAGCGCCCCCGGCTCAAAGTTGAGAAAAGCTGGCTGCTAGCCAAAAATCACTCTCTTCTCTTGGCTTCCTTTTCTTGTCGGATATCGTCTACGGACCATCCGCTCCCTGCGGGGACCTCCCTGTCTCGGCAACCATGGCCAAAGCTTCGAGCCTCGTGTAAGCACAAGTAAATTTCCTTTGTTCCAAAGACCGTGCCTCCTAAAGCGTCTGCTCTTCCCCAAAAGAGCGCGTGCAGAAGCAAGTTTTTAACCAGCAAAGCAACAGTTGAGAACTCTTTCATGGACATTGCAATAGCTTGCTCAAACTCAAACTTTTACACGGTACACGGAGGCCCAGGCAGTGCTAACTTGGACAGCAACAGGACGCCCTCTCTATCTTCCCGGGCTGCAAACCTCTCGAGAGGAGACGCTCACGTGACGGCAACCCCGGTGTGTGGAACGTTCCTCAGTACGTGACGAAACTTCTGGAAAACACCCAGGACTCTCGCCTCGGACCACTGAGGCCCACCAAACTGGGCAAGCCCCGCTGACTACAGAGTGAGTTACGCATTAGACAACAGCCTTGGTGTCGTTAAATGTCCTCTGTCCAAACTCTAGCCGAAACCGCCCTCCGTGTCCTCCGCCCCTTAAAAGCCCCTTTTAGTTTCCATCATTTAGATTAACGTGTAAACATTCCTTTGGTTCACAAACCATCTGAAAGCAAATATTTATCCGTGTTATTCCTGTGTTTATTCCTGTGTCTTGTCAATTCCTTTCCCTGTTTCAATGTTATCTACCATTATAGATTTGTGTAATTTTTAATAAAATCCCATAAAAGACATTAATGTTTCTCTGTTTATATTAAGAAATGTTCGAAAACAAGACGAATTCTCTTCCTTTAAGATTAATGAGACTAGCTTAAACAGTTTCTCTGGACCTGTTGAAAACCAGGGTGGTGCCCCTTTTAATCAGAAATTAGTTTTAATAAATTAATATCAAAATTATTACAATTATTAAAATTAATCTTCTATATGTTTATACAAACATACCCTCGCACGCTACAGTGTAGTAAAAAAAAAAAAAAAGGTTGAAGTAAAAGCATCTGGACCAAGCCTCTCCCATGGAACCTCTAAAATGGTCGTCGTGTAAGGGCGCCGCCATACGGTGATTTTACAGCAAAATACAGCTATATACCTCCGTCCACCAGAGGGCAGGCTCCAAAAGCGGAAATATAAGGTGAAACCCAATGGCGACTTTACAGGTGTAAAAATCATGTTTACAGCCGGGTACAAAAGATGGCTCCGGTCTCTAGAGCTAAGTTTTTATTACATGACAACTCTGGGGGGGGTGAATTTTTGATTAATATGTTTGTTTATGCTATATAAAAACCATTGATTTACTATGGAAAAAGCCAGGATGTAACGGCCATTTTATTGCCCATTTGTAATGACAATATTGGTAAATAGGGGACCAATGGGCGGATATCATCCATATTTATACTATCTATGATCTGGACTCGGTTTTCAAGGTGAAGACGTTTCGTCTCTAATTCCAAGAGACTTTATCAATTCTGAGATCAACTGTAAGAGAACTGAGCTTATATTTCTAGAGGGAGGAGTTTCCCCTGAAACCAAACCTGATGGACCAGACTGTTCTGGTCTCATGTTCGTTAGCTATGAATGGAAAGTGTGACTCCTGATATGAGAGTTGTTAAGGCTCATGAGCTGTGTTTATTGTTCTAGGGTGCAACTCTTGTTTGAGGTTTCAAAACACTGTTAGAAATACTAGGCAACATGAATCTGAGGCCACCTCCTCTGTTCAAAGAAGGCTTTTCCATTTGAACAAATTGCCTCTCTGGCAATAATGCAGACATTGCTGTCCTCAAAGGAATGTCCTTTCTCTTTGAGGTGGAGGTGGACTGCAGACTCAGGTCCTCTTCTACATACATTTGGGGGGTTGCTACGCCAACACAGTATTAGATAGGGCATGCTCGTCGTTTGCTTTTTTGTTCGTCCATTCTAAAATGGATTTAGTCATTACGTTTGTGGGGATTATTATGTCTGTGGGTGTAACAAGTGCTTATAACGACTGTGGTAAAGCCAGCCCTTACTTTGTTTTCTATTGCCCGTTTATACAAGTATTATGGTATTAAGCTAATACGGTGTGAACGCGTCAGTAAACATGACAAAACAAAACCTTTCACATTAGATTAAACTAGCCTGGAGAATAATAAAGCATTTACAGATTACATGTCGTAAAAATAATAAAACTACAAATTTAACTATAAAGAAAACTTAACTTTACTTCTAAACTCTAAACATTTTAGATTAATAGTCGCCCTCCTTACGGTGCCCCTAAGCTGAGACCATCTCTGTAACATCTTTTTATAACAATAATAATATGCGTTTATTTGTGTGTTAAGCTGAGGTATTGTTAGGCTCCACTTGTAATGATCAGTAAATGCTTAACATAACAATAATGAAATGAGGTCAGTGGTGATGATGGCTGTTGAGCACAATTTGTGTGTGTGCTAGCGTATGAATGCCTGGGTTGGTTGGGCACAGTTCGCCACTGCAGACAGGTATTGTTGCATATTTGTATATTTATGAAATAAATCACATTTTTGCACATATGCATAGGTCCTTATTTATTAATAGCAGCCATGGTGAACTATGTGCTGAAACAGTTTTCAATGTATTTAAAAGCCATATTTATGTTTTAATGTTTTCAAACCATCATATTCTAAATAAATGTGGACCCCAGTATTAGTTTTTCCTGTGGTAAATGGTGGCTTCCCCTGGGCAAGTGGACCTGCAGATGGTTAGTAAGAGCATAGGTGCTAATACTGTGCATGTCTGAAAATAAATGTACAAACAAAGTACTTATTTTCTTGTTCGTGAATGTTTGCAGGAGTTCTCGCTGCTGTATGAAGAGGCCTGTTTTTTTCAGCTGGCCCCGCTGCAGACTGAGCTGGAGCTCTGGAAAACAGAGAGCCAGGCCTCCACCGTATGTCGGGACTGCGTGCTGGTACAAGTTGCTCCTGAACTGGGCGAGAAGATCAGTGTGAGCGCTCAATGGGCCGTGATCAAGGAGGTCTTCCCAGAGCTGCAGGTCATGAGGAATTCAGGCGACACAACCCTGAGCCACAGTTCTACATACACCGTTCGGTTCCCGCTCAGTGGCTATTGCAAACTCACCTCTGTTCAGGTAGAAACACTCGGCCGCAATTACTTTTTTTCATCTCTTTTCTCTAAATTCTAAAATTTTTATTTGAATTACAATGAATTCAAATTTTTAATTTATTCTGTCAAAATTCATATTTTACCAGAACTTCATCCTTTTCTCAGATTGTTGAATTTTCTGTATTTAATTTGAGAATTTTCTTTAGACTTTTTACATACGTGGACAAAATTGTTGGTACCCTTCGGTCAATGAAAGAAAAACTCACAATGGTCACAGAAAAAACTTTATTCTGACAAAAGTAATAATAAATAAAAATTCTATGAATGTTAATCAATGAAAGTCAGACATTGCTTTTCAACCATGCTTCAACGGAATTATTAAAAAAAATAAACTCATGGAACAGGCCTAGACAAAATTGATGGTACCCCTAGAAAAGACTGTAAATAATGTGACCAAATGGACATGTTAATTCAAGGTGTGTGCACTAATTAGCATCACAGGTGTGTACAATCTTGTAATCAGTCAGTGGGCCTATTTATAGAGCTTCAGGTAGTCACTGTGTTGTCTGGTGACATGGTGTGTACCACACTCAACATGGACCAGAGGAAGCGAAGGAAAGAGTTGTCGCAGGAGAATAGAAAGAAAATTATAGACAAGCATGATAAAGGTAAAGGCTATAAGACCATCTCCAAGCAGCTAGATGTTCCTGTGACTACAGTTGCACATATTATTCAGAAATTTAAGATTCATGGAACTGTAGCCAACCTCCCTGGACGTGGCCGCAGGAGGAAAATTGATGACAAATCAAAGAGACGGATAATCCGAATGGTAACAAAAGAGCCCAGAAAGACTTCTAAAGAGATCCAAGGTGAACTCCATGCTCAAGGAACATCAGTGTCAGATCGCACCATCCGTCTTTGTTTAAGCCAAAGTAGACTACATGGTAGACGACCAAGGAGGACACCATTGTTGAAAACAAATCATGAAAAAGCTAGACTGGAATATGCCAAACTACATGTTGACAAGCCACAAATCTTCTGGGAGAATGTCCTATAGACAGATGAGACAAAAATGGAACTTTTTGCCAAGGCACATCAGCTCTATGTTCACAGACGGAAAAATGAAGCATATCAAGAAAAGAACACTGTCCCTACTGTCAAACATGGAGGAGGCTCTGTTGTGTTCTTGGGCTGCTTTGCTGCATCTGGCACAGGGTGTCTTGAATCTGTGCAGGGTACAATGAAATCTGAAGACTATCAAGGGATTCTAGAGAGAAATGTGCTGGCCAGTGTCAGACAGCTTGGTCTCAGTCGCAGGTCATGGGTCTTGCAACAGGACAATGACCCAAAACACAGCAAAAAACACCCAAGAATGGTTAAGAGGAAAACATTGGACTATTCTAAAGTGACCTTCTATGAGCCCCGACCTCAATCCTATTGAGCATCTTTGGAAGGAGCTGAAACATGCCGTCTGGAAAAGACACCCTTCAAACTGGAAACAACTGGAGCAGTTTGCTCATGAGGAGTGGGCCAAAATACCTGCTGAGAGGTGCACAAGTCTCATTGACAGTTACAGGAATCGTCTGATTGCAGTGATAGCCTCAAAAGGTTGTGCAACAAAATATTAAGTTAGGGGTACCAACAATTTTGTCTAGGCCTGTTCCATGAGTTTATTTTTAAAAATAATTCCGTTGAAGCATGGTTGAAAAGCAATGTCTGACTTTCATTGGTAAACATTCATAGAATTTTTATTTATTATTACTTTTGTCAGAATAAAGTTTTTTCTGTGACCATTGTTGAGTTTTTCTTTCATTGACCAAAGGGTACCAACATTTTTGTCCATGTGTATATGTCTAGGAATTCACACGTTTTTCACAATTTTTACCTCAAAATTCTTTCTTTAATCTTCTTTAATGAATTTGATCTCTTTTGACATAAATCTCAGAATTCAGATTTTTTTATGGACTCTTTGGACAAACTGGAAATATTTGCATGTGATGACTATGACCCAATGAACAATATGCTAAACGATGTCAACTCTAAAACACACTTCTACAAAGGCAACAGGCTTAATAACAAGTATTATAATGAACTACTAATTACACTAAAACTACCAGAAAAAAATGTCTAGAATTCATTTTAAGAGCCATAGTTTAAATGCAAATTTTGAGAACATTGAAGAATATCTTAGTAAGCCAGGATTTGAATTTAAAATAATTACTATTTCTGAAACATGGATAAGTAATCATAAACCTGTTCATTTTACACTTGATGGCTACAAAATGTTTAACAGAAACCAGAAAAGCGATGGGGGTCTTGCACTTTATGTGGACAAAAAAATCTGAATGCCAAATTGGTGGAAAACGTGACACTGGCAATTGATCATTTGTTTGAATGTATCACGGTTGAGATTAATATAGAAAAACTCAAAAACATACTTCTTTCTTGTATTTATAGAGCGCCTGGTGGTAACACAGAGTCCTTCTTAAACAGTATGGAACAAATCTATACAAACCAAAATCATAAAAATATCTTTATATTAAGAGAAGGTTAAGGTATCTGGACTTGGTTTTCAAGGTGAAGAAGTTTCATCTCTTATACAAAGAAACTTATTCACTTCTGAGATCAACTGTAAGAGAGCTGAGCTGATATCTCTAGTGGGAGGGGTTTGACCTGAAACCAAACCTGATGGACCAGGCCGTTCTGGTCTTAGGGTCGTTGACTCTGAAAGGGCAGTGTGACTCCTGTTGGGAGAGTTGTTAAGGCTCAGGAGAGTCATTTATCACAGATCCATTCAGGTGTTGTTTTCCTTCTAGAGGGAAACTGTTCTGATTTAGGTTTCAAAACATTGTTATAAATACTAGGCAACAAGAATTTGAGGCCACCTCCTCTGTTCAGAGAAGGCTTTTCCATTTGAACGAAAATGGCCTCTTCACCCCTCTCTCAAACCATCTGGCCTCTCTGGAATGTCCTTTCTCTTTGAGGTGGAGGTGGACTGCAGACTCAGGTCCTCCAGGATTGGCTCTTCTGTGCTCATACATCCTCTTGTGAAGCTGTTGTTTTGTTTCTCTAACATAACTGTCTCTGCACTCTTTACTGAACTGTATAAACTACATTACTCTGTTTGTGGGGCTCTTGTCTTTGGGATGGACCAGTTTTTGACGCAGAGTGTTCCCTGGTTTAAAGTGAACTGGAATGTTTTGTTTGTCCTTTTAATCCTTAAGTCAGTGGTGGGCAAACTAAAGCACGGGGGCTACATGTAACCTTAGAAGTGACTTACATGTTGACAGATTTGTACTAATAATAGCCTTTTTGTTCTTATTAGTAGATGTATGGCATTTTACACATTCACTAGTTTTCTTTCTGTGGTCTACTAGTATGACTAGTAAACATTGTGTGTAATAAGTGGCTTTTGTACAGATGTCCTCTTAAGTTTACATACCCTGGCAAAATTTGTGAATTTTCTTTGGCCATTTTTCAGAGAATATGAATGATAACACACACAAAAAATCACTCATAGTTAGTGTTTGGGTGAAGCTATTAATTGTCAAACTATTGTGTTTACTCTTTTAAAAAATCATAATGACAACAGAAACTACCCAAATGATCCTGATCAAAAGTTTACATACCTACATACATGTTGCCACCTTTACATTTACATTTATTCATTTAGCAGACGCTTTTATCCAAAGCGACTTACATTACATTACATTACCAGTGTTACAGTCACTGGAGGCAAGGTGGGTTAAGTGTCTTGCCCAAGGACACAACGACAGTATGAACTGTGGGGAGAGCGGGAATCGAACCGCCTACCTTCAGGGTGAAAGACGACCGCTCTACCCACTGAGCTACTGCCGCCCTTTAGCATTAATGACACTTGAAGTCTTTTGTGGTCGTTGTGGATGAGGCTCTTTATTTTCTCAAATGGTAAAGCTGCCCATTCTTCTTGGCAAAAAGCCTCCAGCTAATGAAACTTCTTGGGCTGTCTTGCATGAACTGCACGTTTGAGATCTCCCCAGAATGGCTCAAACATACTGAGGCCAGTCTAGAACCTTTACTTTATGCTGCTGTAGCCAATGACAGGTCGACTTGTGCTTTGGATTGTTGTCATGTTGGAACGTCCAAGTACGTTCCATGTGCAGCTTCTGGGCTGATGAGTGCAAATTTTACTCCAGTATTTTCTGATAACATTCTGCATTCATCTTTTCCTGAGCCTTTGTAGCTCACACTTTCCCAAAACATCAGCGTTCCATGTTTCACAGTAGGACTGTGTACCTTTCATCGTAGGCCTTGTTGACTCCTCTCCAAATGTAACATTTATGGTTGTGGTCAAAAAGTCATTACTTTACTACTCATTACTCCAAATGACTTTGTTCCAGAAGTCCTGAGGCTCGTCTCTGAGCTGTTTGGTGTATTGTAAGCGGGAAGCTTTGTAGCATTTGCGTAGTAATGGATTTCTCGACCATGCAGCCCATTCTTCTTCTTATTGTGCATCTTGAAACAGCCACACCACTTTTTTTCAGATTCTTGAATTTTAGTTGAAGTTATTTATGATTTAAAAAGAGTAAACACAGCTGTTTGACAATTAATTGCACCCAAACTAACTATGAGTTAAAGACATGTTTTTGTGTCATTATTCATATTCCATAAAAGAAATGGCCAAACAATCACAAATTCTGCCAGGGTATGTAAACTTATGAACACAACTGTATATGCACTGGCTATTTTACTCAGCTACCTTAACTGTCGCTATGGCAACAGCATAATCCAGGTTTTTAGTATATTTTTTATTGCTTAGTGACAAACAAGTTCCCAGTAGGTGCAGTAGATTCTCAGAAAACAAGACCCAGCATTCATGATATACACACTCTTAAGGCTGTGCAATTGGGCAATTAGTTGAAAGGGGTGTGTTCAAAAAAATATCAGTGTCTGCCGTTGACTGTACAAATTCAAAACTATTTTGTACTAGCGGTTTGTTTCTAGGATTTATCAATCCTGTGAATCACTAAACTAATATTTAGTTGTATGACCACAGTTTTTTAAAAATGCTTCACATCTGTGTGGCACCTCTCAGCTGTTATTCCACTTCATGATTCTTTAACAACATTCAACAATTCATTTACATTTCTTGGTTCTGTTTCAGAAACAGCTTTGATTGGATTAAGGTCCAGGCTGGACACTCCATAACATTAATTTTGTTGGTTTGGACACACTGCTATTTTTTTGAACACACCCCAACACACTTTGAACACACTTTCAACTAATTGCCCAATTGCACAGCCTTAAGAGCGTGTATATCATGAATGCTGGGTCTTGTTTGTTTTCTGAGAATCTACTGCACCTACTGGGAACTTGTTTATCACTTAGCAATAAAAATATACTAAAAACCTGGATTATTCTGGTTAGTCACATTGTACTGCTATTATTTTGAATACTGTATGTTTCTTTATGTGAGACTGCACTTAAATTAAGCGTCCTATTGGCATTGATGTTATAATGGGACGGAGTGGCTCAGTGGTAGAACAGTCGTCCTATAACCGGAAGGTTGGCGGTTCGATTCCCGCTCTGCCCTGTTCATACTGCCGTTGTGTCCTTGGGCAAGACACTTAACCCACCTTGCCTTCAGTGTCCGTTGCACTGGTGTATGAATGTGTGTGAGTGTAGAGGTGTGTTTGGTGGTGGTCGGAGAAGGATGAGCGCTGTTTGTATGGTAGCCCCCGTCAGCCCCAGGTGTGACTGTGTGTGAATGGGGTGAGTGGAAGCACGATGTAAAGCTTTGGGTGCCCGAGAAGGGTGCAAAAAAGCGCTTTATAAATGCATACCATTTACCATTTACCATAAAGCGCTTTTCCACCTAGTAGGCACTCGAAGCGATTTTACAAAGCTTCCATTCACCAGTGTTACAACACCACTGGAGGCAAAGTGGGTTAAGTGTCTTGCCCAAAGACACAACGACAGTATGAACTGTGAGAAGAGCAAAAACCGAAACGCCTACCTTCTGGTGAAAGGACGGCCGCTCTACCACTGAGCCACTACGCCATTGACTGATTACAGATATGTCCCACATATTTGCTTGTGCCCTGTCAAAACTTTCTTATCATCTCAACGTTATGTTATCCTCCGCCCTGCTGCTTCAGCAGCTGGCTCTCTTGGCCTCGTCATCCTTGTCTCCGAGTGGGTATTCTACTTACTCCAATTGTTTTTTAGCTCACACGAGAAACAAAGAAGCTTGGAACTTATTAACATTGTCAGAAGTCTGTTTGTTAATCAAATCATGTCCCTGTAGCTCCTGATACTGAAAGCTTACCACAGACTGGCCATCAGCCTCTCTTCCTCTGAACTACTGCCACTGTTACCTCAGCCTGACACAGAACATGAACTTACATGTTTTTTTAATTGAATTTCATTATTATTTGTGAATCTACACATCAGAGACTGTTGTCGGTAGCACGTCCCACTCTTTGACAAGACATAAATAGCCAATCATATGCAAGCATCATCCAGCCAATCGGAGAAGAGCATATTGTTCATAGAGGCGGGACTTGTTGCAGAGCAGAAAATGACGGTTGTGGCTGGAGCTGAGAGCTGTCTGTCAGAGCTGTGCACTGTGACTGTTCTGTGTGTAAGAAGAAAGAGGCGTGGCTCAGTGAGAGACAGACACGCTAATCAAAGAATATCAATTAATATCCAAAAATCTAGACTACTCAGTAACAAATTAGATTTTGACAGAAGCAAAGAAGATTACTATCCTTAAATTATATTTAATTACAGTAACGCGAGTATTTGTAATTTGTTACGTCCATCCCTGAGCACAACTGTATCTCAGCTGATCAACATGTTAGCGTTTTGGTGTCCACTAATCCATGCAACAATGAATTCATTGGTTACATCAAAATTGAATAAATCAGAGACAGAGAATCACTCCAAAACAAATAAAATTCAGAAATGCCGGAGATGAACTGGAAGAGATTAGTTTAAAATCCTGCTGCTATCTGATTTCTAGCCTTATATTCACCTCAAGGGACTAATGTTGTTGATGTAAATGTGGCTCTCAAATGAATCTGAGTGAATCTCTCCGTCACATTGTGAACACATATAACAGGAGGATCAATTAAATGAGATACGTATGTGTCCAGTCAGCAGGCAACACTGGTCTAATGGTCTTACCTTCGCAAAACCTCTAGACGTCCATCCTGTGCTGCACATGTCCCTGATCTCTCTGTTTGTCAAGTCCAGAGTGATGTCACAGGAAGTCATGTAACTCACGTCAGTAGTCCAGCTCACAGGTGTGCTTCCCTTTATAGGCGTAAACCAAGATGATTTAATATTAGTTACAAGAGCTATGTTAATATTAGCTCTTTCTGGTGGCTATATTAATTGTCATAGCGTCTGTTGAACTGCTAAACAGTTGTAGTTGGCTTCTATCCATTTAAAGAACAAACAAATAAAATCATCATCACATGAAACATGATAAAGTTAGAAAAGTGCCTCCAAGGTCCTTATCATATCAAAGCATATCAAAACATAAAAATGGGCCAGCAGATGCATAACCTGTTTCTAAAGAAATGGTTTGCTGGATCACTGCTGGATATCTACTTTAATTCTGAAAGGTTTGATTTAATCAAACTAAATAGTGCTTCTCCAGAAAAGTCCTGTCACTATTATTTAGTTTAAACTCATCTTTTAACTGTATTAAACAATTGTTGTTATATAATTAGGTTAACCAAGCCTCATCACTTTAATACTGTTTGGTTTAAATCTTCTTCTCTCCTGTTGAGACATGGGGCAACCATGGCTCAATAAACTAAAAGATTGTGGTACTATAAATACTTGGATATATTAATTCTTCTTTACAAGAACTGTTTATGGTCATTAAATCTTTGTATTTGTAGTATATAGTACATATACTAATGTTAAATAGGGCCCGCTTAGAGGCAGAGTGATTGGAGATTGTTGTAATGTGTTATGGAGGCTGTTGCAGTGCTTGGCGGTTATTAAAAAGAGTCAACGGATTAACTTCGAGTCATCCTTCCTCTCACCACGACGCACATGGTAAATGAACACAAACAGAAACTACTACATGGTGTCAGAAGCTGGTCCAGTGTGCCATAAAATAATAATAATTTTTGCCAAAGTAAACACGGATTTTGCTGGCGGTTAAGCTAGCGCGAGCGAGCAGGCAGCTACGCTTTGAAAGGTAAAGTGAGCAGTTCAAATTACCGTCCCCGCTGGTGTTAACAGGCAACATAAGTGAAAACTTGAGAAGATTGGAACAACGCTTTCAAATATACATGACTGCAAGTGGTGCTGAAGAAAAAGAAGTTAAAGTACAGGTAGCTATCTTACTGCATGCACTCGGAGAAGACGCTCTTGAAGTATACAACACACTAGACGTTGTACAGGCGGATGAGGCAGAGCTAACAGTGGATGATATTTTATATGCATTTAAAACATATTGCCAGCCAAAGAAAAACACAGTGTTCAAAAGACATCAGTTTTGGGCTCATCCCATGACAGAATCAGTCACCATTGAGAAATATGTGACAGAGTTGAGACAGAAAAGTAAAGACTGTGAATTCGGTGTATCTGAAAACGAAATGATCAGAGACAAGATTGTGTTAAGTTTGAATGATCCACGGCTCAAAGAAAGACTGTTAAGAGAGTCTGATCTCACGCTGGAGAGAGCAATTGACATCTGCAGAGCAATGAGCACTACAACACAAGAAAATGCAATACATACAGTGAACAAGACCAAAGACAAAGATAACCAACAGTGGAAACAAGGAAGAAATCCACAAGTCCAGAGCGACAGTAAGAAAATAAAAGATCAAGTGTGCAGGAAATGTGGAAAGTCACATCAACCAAGGCTTTGCCCAGCATTTGGAGTCTCGTGCCGTAAGTGTGGCAAGCTCAATCACTATGCAAAGATGTGTATGTCTACAAAAGCAACGCATAAGATGAAAATGCATAATTTAGGCTCAGAAATAGACACACTTTTCATCGGGACAGTGAACTTTGACCACATAAACACTAAAAGAGACAATTCCTGGTATGCAGACATAGTAGCTGGAAACATGTCTATTAAGTTTAAGTTAGACACAGGAGCAGAAACAAATGTATGTACACAGGCTGTGTACAAAACACTGAAGAGAAAAGCCTGGCATGACAAACGAAAAAACTTGCAATTAAGACCGACAAAGACTGTGCTGGTGGCGTACGGTGGAGTTAAGCTGAAACCGGAAGGAACAGTCTCACTGGAGTGCTCCAGTGCCCAAACTAAATCCAACCTGCTGTTTTATGTGTCAAACCACTCAGACACAGCTATCCTAGGCAAGGATGAATGTAAAACACTAGGTCTGATAAAAAGGATGGACATTGACACGCTCGCAGTCAAGTTCCCAACTACAAAAGAGGAGCTGCTAAAGCAACATCCAAGTGTCTTTGAAGGACTAGGCGAGTTCTCAGGTGAACATCACATCCACATTGACCCTACAGTCACTCCTGTCATACACGGCTGCAGGAAAATTCCACTGGCAGTTATGGATAGACTGAGAGACACGCTTGATGACCTGTTAAAAGCAGATGTTATTGAACAAGTAATTGAGCCAACAACATGGGTCAATAGTCTTGTAGTCACTGAAAAGAAAGATAAGAAGAAGCTGAGGGTTTGTTTAGACCCTACTGACTTAAATAAGGCCATCTTGAGACAGCATTACTCAATTCCCACAGCAGATGAGGTGTTGAGCAAACTTGCTGGTAAGAAAATCTTCACAGTGCTGGATGAGAAGGACGGCTATTGGCAAATAAAGTTTGACAAGGAGTCGTCGCTAATGTGCACTTTCAACACGCCATGGGGGCGCTATAGGTTTAAGCGCCTACCATTTGGGATCAAGTCAGCCAGTGAAGTTTTTCAGCAGCGCAACTGTGAGACATTCGGAGACATCACGGGTGTTCATATAATTGCTGATGACATGATTATTGCTGCGTCCTCAGAAAAGGAACACAATGAAATATTGCAAAAAGTGATGACTAGAGCAAAGGTCGCTAACGTCAAAGAGAGAGAAGATCCAATACAAGGTAAACAGTGTCAAATACATGGGTCATGTTGTGACATCAGAGGATGTTAAAGTTGACAACGCAAAAGTTAAGGCAATAGTCGACATGCCATCGCCCACAGACAGATCTGCACTGCAACGCATGCTTGGGATGATCAAGTATCTATCACAGTACATACCTGGAGAAGCAACAGCTACAGCGCCACTGAGACAAATACTGAGGAAGGACAGTGTATGGCAATGGCAGCATGAACATGAGCAAGCTGTAAAGAACCTAAAAAATGTGCTCGTAACAGCCCCAGTACTCAAATTCTTTGACCCAAAGAAAGCTGTCGTGATACAAGCAGATGCATCCAAGGACGGTTTAGGAGCATGCCTAATACAAGATGGACATCCTATCGCCTATGCATCCAGAGCTCTAACGGACACTGAAAAGAACTATGCACAGATAGAGAAGGAGCTTCTGGCTTTCATGTTCTCAGTGAAGCGTTTTCATCGGTACGTCTTTGGAGTCAAAGTTAATGTGCAGTCGGATCACAAACCGTTGGAAACAATATTGAGAAAACCACTTGGAACAGCTCCAGCGGATGCTACTTCAGCTGCAACGCTACGACCTGAATGTAGTATATACACCAGGTAAAGAGTTACTCATCCCAGACACACTCTCACGAGCAACGACACATGAGCAACAGAGACAGTTTGACATTTTTGATGAAAAAGTGATCTATGCCCTTGAGCCAACAGAGGCCCTGAGTCCAGAGACTCTGATACAGTTAAAGGATGAGACACAAAAGGACGTCATAATGCAAAAGTTAATAGACATTCACATGCACAGCTGGCCACATCACAGAAAACAAGTTGACAAAAAGGTGATACAGTACTGGCCTATTAGGCACTCAGTGTCAATAAGAGATGGAATAATGTTTGCAGGAGACAGAATTATTCTACCGAGTCAAATGAGGTCAGACATGTTACAGAGGCTGCATGTGGCACACCAAGGTATGCAGCGCACCAAAGCTCTGGCCAGAGTACACTGGTATTGGCCCGGTATGACAAGAGACATTGAAAAAATGGTGGAGTCATGTGCAACTTGCCAGCAGTTCCGGCCTCGTCACCAGAGGGAGCCGATGATCTCTTATGAAATCCCAGAGCTTCCTTGGCTGAAAGTAGGAGCTGACATATTTGAAATCAGCAGTCAGTCATTTTTTCTGGTTGTGGATTATTTTTCCAAATAACCGGAAATACTAAACATCAGAGACAAGACGGCACATACAGTTGTTAATAAGATGAAATCGGTATTTGCCAGAATTGGTATACCTAAAGAGATTGTGTGTGACCATGTGCCTTTTGCAAGCCAAGACATGAGAAAGTTTGCCACAGCATGGGGAATTAAGCTCACTCACTCCAGTCCAGGCTATGCACAGTTAAATAGCCTGGCCGAGAGAACTGTGAAGACTGTTAAGTACCTGTTAAAGAAGGCCAAACAAACCAACACTGACCCATTCCAGGCACTTCTAACTCTCAGGAACACACCTGCCACAGGTATGAGCTATTCTCCAGCACAACTGCTTATGGGTAGGGTCCTGAGAAGCACTTTACCCAGCTCAAGCACAGTGCTGCCACCTGCAGTACCAACTGAAGCACATTCTTCTCTTCAGGCCCTTCAGCGCAGACAGCGTGCATATTATAACAGAGGCACAAGGAAACTTCCAGTGCTGCCGCACGGTTCACATGCGAACTGAACGAGGATGGCGTCCTGCTGTTGTCATGGCGACACGTGCTGAACCGCGGTCCTACGACATAGTGACATCTTCTGGACAGCAGTACAGACGCAACAGGAGACACCTGAGGAAGACACCCAGCGACATTCAGGTGTACACTGAACCGGACAGTCTTGAGGATGAGCTAGTCAGCACCCCGGATGCTCCCAATGGAGCTGATGACACTGCGTGTATGCAGCCGTCTTCTCCTCCACAGTCGGTTCAAACCAGAAGCGGCCGAGTTGTCAGGCCACCAGTGAGATTCAGAGACTATGTGTTAAGCCAATGAGTCCATACAATATTCGGTTTGTGTTGTGTGTATAAACTGTTTAAAAATTTTATAAATAAATAAAACCAAAGGGGTAATTATAAACAGGCAATGATATGTTCAGTTTAAGTTTAATGTATCCATGATTGATACACATTGAAATATTATTTCAGCTAAGCAACATTTTATATCTTCTCTGCTAAAGATAAACTTTTGTTTTGTTTATTATAAGAAAGGAGGATGTAGTATATAGTGCCGCGTACATATACTAATGTTAAATAGTGCCCGCTTTGAGGCGGAGTGATCTGAGATTGTTGTAATGTGTTATGGAGGCTGTTGCAGTGCTTGGCGGTTATTAAAAAGAGTTAACGGATTAACTTCGAGTCATCCTTCCTCTCACCACGACGCACATTGTAAATGAACACAAACAGAAACTACTACAGTATTGTTACTTCATCAATTAGTAGCTCTATGTATTCATATTTTCTATATTCTCTAAAAAGTCTTTTTCTTGTTATCTATTTTTAGGGAGAACTTATTATTGTTGAATTGAAGTCGGCTGCCGCGGGTTCCCAGCAAAATCAGTGCGCTACTTCCTCCAGAGGGTGGGCCTGGAGCCCAAAGAGCTGAAGAAAGCCACCAGGGACATAGCTGCAGCAGCCGAGTCCAGTTCAAGATGGCTGTGGCTGAAGAGAGCCCACAGTTGGAACCCTTCTGCAGGTGAAGGCTAATCAGTCTTCGCTGCCCCACTCAGGCGAGGTGTTCAGGTTAAGGGGCGAAACATCTGAGACCCTGAGATCCCTGCTGACGATGCGGAAGGGTCCCAACAATGTGGATGCTCCAAGGAATACCATCTCGGAAGATGATCTGCATCACCATAGTTAGTGTAGTTCTTACAGTTTCAGCTTGTGGCAAAGCATTTCTAATGTTTACTTCACCTTATTGTCGAGACCATGGGGAGAGGCCCATTGGCGGTGGGGGAAGACCCACGGACATCCGTGAGAGAACGGATGACAGCGCGGAAAGACGGCATGCTATAGTGTTAGGGCCAGCACCCCGAAGCACTGCACAAAAAGCTACAAGTTCTGAACAAAGAGAATACCCCCAGGCAGACCGAGGAGGGGGGGAGGATAATCTGCCATCGGACAGATTAATGGTTAAAGACCCGGACAATGGAAAAAGGACTACGAGAATGAATGCAGAAAGACAAAAGGGAGAAGCCAAAAGAAGATGCAACATCTGCGGAGGGCTTTTTAAGAACGAGCGTGGTGTTAAAATCCACCAGGGCAAATCCAAGTGCAAAGAGCAGGGTCAGCAACGCAGGGCCCCTGAGCTTATGCAGAGTAACCTCACTAAGTTCGTTAAGGGTGTCCGTCAGTCGGTGGAGGAGGACCAGGGCCCGGAGGCAAACCACAGTGCCCCGGATCTCCCAGCTCAACCTACTCAGAGCACAGGAAGAGTCGGTGAACCTAAAAGTCCGGGAAACTTCGAGAGGAAGCCACGCTTGAACTTACCACCAGCAGCAGACCGCAGATGGGCCCAACTGGATGATGATCTAAATACCATCCTGGAAAACACTCTAAAAGGAGATGCAGTCAAGAAGATCAAGGTTATGGTTGAAGTTGTGTACAAGGTGTGCCGCGACACCTTTGGTGCGAAAGAAGTCAAGACTCCCAGGCCCCCAGCAGGACCAAGTAGGAGACAGCGGCAGATCAAAGAGCTGCAAGAAGAATTAAAGTCACTCAAGAGAAAGTGGCGGGAAGCAAGGGACGAGGAAAGACCAGCCCTGGATGAGATTAGCACAGAGGTACGGAAAAGGCTAATCCAGCTTCGGAGAGCTGAGACCATACGGGAGAAACTGAGGGAGAAGCGCCGAAAGAGGAAAGCCTTTTTCAAAAATCCCTTCCAATTCACAGCGGACCTACTAGGAAAGCCTAAGGGTGGGACTCTATCATGTGCAAAGGAGGAGATAGAAAACAGCGTGGCGGCTGCACACGGAGACTCTTCTAGAGGTATTCCTCTGGGTGAGTGTCCCTTCCAACTGCCGACCATTACACCACACACCCCTTTTAACATGGCAGACTTCACCATGGATGAAGTGAGGGCAGTGGTAATAAAAGCGGCGGGATCAGCCCCAGGACCATCAGGCACCACCTATAAAATATACAAATGCTGCCCACTGCTGCTGAAGAGGCTCTCAAAGCTCCTACGGACATTGTGGAAGAAGAAGCTGGAACCCGGGCTCTGGACTCTCGCTGAGGGCTGTTTCGTGCCAAAAGAGTTAAATTCCACAAGACTCGATCAGTTCCGGGAGATTTCGCTGCTAGATGTAGAGGGTAAAATCTTCTGGTCCATCATTGCCAAAAGGCTAACAACATACCTGCTCGTTAATGAGTTCATCGATCCCAGTATCCAAAAAGGAGGCGTACCGGGATATTCTGGCTGCCTGGAGCATACAACAGTAATCAGCCAGCTCATCAATGAAGCCAAGAGTAATAACAACACACTCTCTGTCGTCTGGCTGGACCTCGCTAAAGCTTACCCAAGTGTCCCTCACCAGCTAATCAGAAAGGCATTGGATCACTACCATGTTCCATCAGAGGTAGTTAAGCTGGTTATGGCACACATGGATGCGCTGCAGATGAGGTTCACCGTGGGAAGTGTTACCACCAAATGGCAAAGGCTTGAGAAGGGCATCATGGCAGGATGCACGATTTCTGTGGCCCTGTTTATAGCAGCTATTAATTTGTTGCTAAAGGCAGGAGGAATGCAGTGCAGAGGCCCAAAAGCAAAGGATGGCATGAGACACCCTGCTTGTCGTGCTTTCATGGATGATGTGACGGTGATGACTCCATCTATTCAGGGGACACAGTGGATCTTGAGGGCACTGGAAATGATGGCAACATGGTCACGCCTGCAGTTTAAATCGGAAAAGTCAAGGAGCCTCAGTATCTTGAAGGGGAAACTAACAGGAAACATCTTCAATATCCAAGGCTCTGAAATTCCAACAATCCAGGATCAAAATATCCGATGCCTGGGAAAGCAGTATGATAGCTCCTTAAAGGACAGCGGTAACCTCATTAAAACCAAGGGCCAGCTGAAAACCTGGCTTATGGCAATCGAGCACAGCCAACTACTTGGGAGGTTTAAAGTCTGGTGTTTTCAGTATGGCATTATACCCCGACTTCAGTGGCCCTTCCTACTTTACGACTTTCCCATGTATCAGGTGGAAGGAATGGAAAGACTTTGCAGTAAGTTCTTGCGGAAGTGGCTGGGAGTCCCCCCATCTTTCAGTGCAGTCAACCTGTACAGCAAGACCTCCAAGCTTCCCTTGCCAGTCTCATCAGTGGTTGAGGAGTTTAAAGCCACTAAAGCAAGGGCAGTCAGTACACTCCTTTCATCTAAAGACGGGAAAGTAAGATATGCAAGCAAGTCCATCAAATGCGGCAGGAAGTGGAAGCCCCAGCAAGCTGTGATGGAAGCGGAATCCCACTTAAAACACCAGGAAATAGTGGGAGTGGTATGCCAGGGACACCTGGGCCTGGGGCATTACAGTGAGAAGAGGTGGAGCAGGGCTGATGCCAAAGCTAGAAGAGGTCTTGTTGTGCAAAGAGTCCGCGAGGAAGCAGAAGAGGAGCGTCAGGTGAAAGCGATCGGGCTTGCATCCCAGGGTCGATGGACGCAGTGGGACCAGGCACAGGAGCGACCGCTGTCATGGAAGGAACTGTGGCGGACCGATCAAGGGAAGTTGAGCTTTCTCCTGCGCTCGGTGACTGACCTGCTGCCAACTCCAAGAAACATAAAGATCTGGGGCGGAGGGGAAGATCCATCTTGCAAGCAATGCGGAGCAGCCTCCTGTACACTGAACCACATCCTGACCGGTTGTCCAAGGGCATTGGCAGAAGGGCGGTACAGATGGAGGCACGACAAGGTCCTCACGGAAATTGCCAAATGGGTGGAACAGCGGCGAGTCAAGGCCAACAACAAGCAGGCCCATCCGCCCGAAGCCATAACTTTTGTGAGGGAAGGAGACAAGGCTCATAAGTCTGACAAGGTGGTTAAGACCCCACCCTATTTTGCAACAGGCTTCTGACTGGGAGTTGAGAGTGGACCTGAAGAGGAAGCTTGTCTTCCCACAAGAGGTGGCAGTGGCCACTCTCCGTCCAGATATGGTCCTAATATCTAAGAGCACAAAAACCATCATAATTGCTGAGCTCACGGTGCCCTGGGAAGAGAGGCTAGCCACGTCTCACCAACTGGAAAAAAAATAAATAAATAAAATAAAAAGCCAAGTACCAAGGCCTGGTCGATGAAGCAGTTCTAAAAGGTTGGTACGCAACCAGCTATCCCATTGAAGTCGGCTGCCGCGGGTTCCCAGCAAAATCAGTGCGCTACTTCCTCCAGAGGGTGGGCCTGGAGCCTAAAGAGCTGAAGAAAGCCATCAGGGACATAGCTGCAGCAGCCGAGTCCAGTTCAAGATGGCTGTGGCTGAAGAGAGCCCACAGTTGGAACCCTTCTGCAGGTGAAGGCTAATCAGTCTTCGCTGCCCCACTCAGGCGAGGTGTTCAGGTTAAGGGGCGAAACATCTGAGACCCTGAGATCCCTGCTGACGATGCGGAAGGGTCCCAACAATGTGGATGCTCCAAGGAATACCATCCCGGAAGATGATCTGCATCACCATAGTTAGTGTAGTTCTTACAGTTTCAGCTTGTGGCAAAGCATTTCTAATGTTTACTTCACCTTGAACAATTGCTTCATTTTGTTCAGCTCTGTTGTATTTAGAAATAGTTTTGCATGATCTTTTGGTTCACAAATTTTTTGAAAGTCTTTAAATGTACAATGTCTTCCATATTGCCTTTTAAATAATCTAATTATGGAAAGAAGAATTCTCACAATATTGTTGTATTTCCTTTAATTAAATTACTATAATAATCTTTTACATTTTCTTTGTAATCCATGACATTGCTTTCCCCTAAAACACCATCACCCTTGTGATTGACATTTATCAGGAAAGACTAAACAGAATATCAACAAAGCTCTGTGTAAGTTGTGCTTTATTTACTTTTAAAATCCCCACATATGAAAATATCTTTAGGATTTTGTTCAGTATAGATTTGTTCCATACTGTCTATAAAGGACTCTGTGTTACCACCAGGTGCTAAACCAATACGTTTTTGCTTTTTTCCCATATTAATCTCAACCAGAACAACATATTCAAAAAGATTATCAATTGCTAAGGTCCTGTTGTCCACCACTTTGGCATTATGATTTTTGTCCACATAAAGAAGGCACCTCAACACTTGGATAAGCATATGAAATAGACCAGGAGTGAGAGCATATAATATACAATTACAATGACGCAACCAACGCACTAACGTCTCATGCACCCCCTCTTTTAAATAATGATAAATAGTAATATTAAAAATGACAGGAATAATATTGTTTTTTTTTTCTTCTGTTTAGTGATATGTAGTGGTTGTTTTGTGTTTTTTTATTGTCTTGTTTTGTTGTATAATGTGTTTTGTTTTAAGGGGTAGCCATAAATAAGTCTTAACTTCGGCCTACACCTTCTCGGTCTATATAAACTTTAAAGAATTTTGTGGAAGAAAATCCATCCATCCATCTACCGCTTATCCGGGGCCGGGTCGCGGGGGCAGCAGTCTAAACAGAGACGCCCAGACTTCCCTCTCGCTCTTCCGGGGGGATACCGAGGCGTTCCCAGGCCAGCCGAGAGACATAGTCTCTCCAGAGTGTCCTAGGTATTCCCCGGGGTCTCCTCCCGGTGGGACATGCCTGGAACACCTTCCTAGGGAGGCGTCCAGGAGGCATCCGAAACAGATGCCCGAGCCACCTCAGCTGGCTCCTCTCGATGTGGAGGAGCAGCGGCTCTACTTTGAGCTCCTCCCGAATGACCCAAAGCTCATAACCATAGGTGAGAGTGGGAACGTAGATTGACCGGTAAACTGAGAGCTTTGCCTTACAGCTCAGCTCTTTCTTCACCACAACAGACCGGTACATCGACCGCATTACTGCAGAAGCTGCACCAATCCGTCTGTCAATCTCACGTTCCCTCCTTCCCTCACTCGTGAACAAGACCCCAAGATACTTGAATTCCTCCACTTGAGGCAGGAGCTCTCCACCAACCTGAAGGGGGCAAGCCACCCTTTTAACTGATGGTCTCAGACTTGGAGGTGCTGATCCTCATCCCAGCCGCTTCACACACGGCTGCAAACCGCCCCAGTGCACACTGAAGGTCCTGGCTTGATGGAGCCAACAGGACAACATCATCAGCAAAAAGCAGAGACAAGATCCTGTGGTCCCCAAACCAGACTCCCTTCGGCCCCTGGCTGCGCCAGAAATCCTCTCCATAAAGATAATGAACAGGACCGGTGACAAAGGGCAGCCCTGCCGGAGTCCAACATGCACTGGGAACAGGTCTGACCTACTGCCGGCAATGCGAACCAAGCTCCTGCTCCGGTCGTACAGGGACCGGACAGCCCTTAGCAAAGGGCCCCGGACCCCATACTCCCAGAGCACCCCCCACAGGGCGCCACGAGGGACACAGTCGAATGCCTTCTCCAGATCCACAAAACACATGTGGACTGGTTGGGCAAACTCCCATAAACCCTCCAGCACCTGGAGAGGGTATGGAGATGATCCAGTGTTCCACGACCGGGACGAAAACCACATTGTTCCTCCTGAATGTTCCTCCTGAATCCGAGGTTCAACTACCGGCCACATTCTCCTCTCCAGTACCCTGGCATAGACTTTCCCGGGGAGGCTGAGGAGTGTGATCCCTCTGTAGTTGGAACACACCCTCCGGTCCCCCTTCTTGAATAGAGGGTCCACCACCCTGGTCTGCCAGTCCAGAGGTACTGTCCCTGACCGCCACGCAATGTTGTAGAGGCGTGTCAACCAAGACAACCCCACAACATCCAGAGACTTGAGGTACTCAGGGTGTATCTCATCCACCCCCGGTGCCTTGCCACCGAGGAGCTTCCCAACTACTTCAGGGACTTCGGCCTGGGTGATGGACGAGTCCACCTCCGAGCCTTCGGCCTCTGCTTCCTCAGTGGAAGACGTGTCGGTGGGGTTGAGGAGATCCTCGAAGTATTCCTTCCAACGTCCAACAATATCCCCAGTTGAAGTCAGCAGATTCCCACCTCCACTGTAAACAGTTTTGGCAGGGCACTGCTTCCCCCTCCTAAGGCGCCGGACGGTTTGCCAGAATATTTTCGAGGCCCGCCAATAGTCCTTTTCCATGGCCTCACCGAACTCCTCCCAGACCAGCCTCTAGCCTTTAGCCTCTACGACCACCAGGGCTGCAGTCCGCTTGGCCTGCCGGTACCTATCAGCTGCCTCAGGAGTCCCACGAGCCAACCAGGCTCGGTACGTCTCCTTCTTCAGCTTGACGGCATCCCTTACTTCCGGTGTCCACCACCGGGTTCGGGGGTTGCCGCCACGACAGGCACCGGAGACCGTACGGCCACAGCTTCGAGTGGCCGCATCGACAATGGAGGTGGAGAACATGGTCCACTCGGACTCAATGTCTCCAACCTCCCTCGGGATCTGGTCAAGGTTCTGCCGGAGGTGGGAGTTAAAGACCATCACAGTACGCTTGGGCCTGCCGGTCAGATGAAACAACTACAAAGTCGATCATCGATCTCCGGCCTAGAGTGTCCTGGTGCCACGTGCACTGGTGGACACCCTTATTCTTGAACATGGTGTTCGTTATGGACAAACTGTGACTAGCACAGAAGTCCAATAACAGAACACCACTCGGGTTCAGATCCGGGGGGCCGTTACTCCCAATCACGCCCCTCCAGGTGTCACTGTCGCTGCCCACATGAGCGTTGAAGTCCCCCAGTAGAACGACGGAGTCCCCAGTCGGAGCACTTTCCAGCACCCCTCCCAGAGACTCCAAGAAGGCCGGGTACTCTGCACTGCCATTTGGCCCGTAAACACAAACAACAGTGAGAGACCTATCCCAGACCCGAAGGCGCAGGGAAGCGACCCTCTCTGAGCTGGGGGGCTATGAGCAAGCCCACACCAGGCCGCCTCTCACCGCAGTGTAGCAGATCAGTCTCCAGAATTCCACCAACACAGCAACATCTGTTGTAAGTCTTCGGAATTCCCCACAGATTAACTTCTCTATCACCTCCATCATTCTACAGAGGCCTTCAGAAACAAGCTTGTATCTGAAGAAGACTGGGTTAACACTGTTTTCTTTCAGATAAAAGGACGGCCAAAGTGTTTCGAAAAGGACGGAAGATGTTATTAATGACTTTGTTTTGCTTTCATAAGCTGTGGAACTTGGGTCTACCAGTCACCAGGTCAAAGGTGACTCAGGACCAGTACAGAACCTGGCGCCATGTCTTTTTAACCATAAATTCTTGGAGATAAAGTTGTTGATTTAGTTTTAACAGGACGTTCTCTCTTCCACCAATGGACATGTGGAATGCTTTGATCATAGCCTTTGAGAATGATCAAACACTACCCCCTGGTGGTCAAATGGACGAATGACGCTATCCAATCGTCAAAAGACAATTTCGTTATTACTGCATTAAAGGAAATGTATTAAGATATTGTGTTGTTCATACTGTTCTTTTCCAGGACGCGGAGTTGTGACGAGATCAAAATGACTGCTCCCATCCCTTTGTTTTTGTCTAACAGGTCATGTTTTTGTTTCAATGAGATGTAATAAATGTTTCCATAATATTCTGCATATTCATAATACTCTGCATTTTGCTGTACAATCCTACATGTGCGAATGTTTTGTGTGTTTTATGTAAACCAAGGAAAATCTGGTGAAACAAAAGGAATATTTGTAAAAAAAGTCTCCACATTGTAAACTTTAGTAACTTCCCAGAGTTACGCCCTTCCGCCAGGAGAGAGCATAGGACCCGCCCCCGGCCGAATGTGATAAAGCTGGCTGCTAGCCAAAAAATCTCTCTCTTGCCCTTCCGCTCCTTTCTCCTTCTCTTCTCTCTGCCGCGGTCCAGGAGGACCGCCCGGGAGGTTCCATCCCCAGGGACTTCCCCAAAGCTTTGAGCCTCATGTAAACGAGTAAACTTTCTTTGTTTGAAGACCGTGCCTGTTAACGAGTTAGCTTGTCCGACAAGCACTCGCAGAAGCAAGTTGTAAGACTAGCAACGCAACTAGCCAAGAACTCTTTCATGGGCATTGCAATAACTTACACAAACTCAAACTTTTACACGGTGCAACGGAGAAGATAAAGGCCTCGCTCGTTGGACAGTATCAAGACGCTTTGTTCCTTCCTCGGGCCCTGAAAACCCCTCTGGAGGAGACGCGCACGTGACGGCATCCCTGGTGTGTGGAACGCTTCATCAGTAAGCAACAAAATTTCTGGAGAACATTCAGGACGCTCGGACCGCTGATAGCAACACCACCGAACCGGGCCAGCAGCCCGCTGACCACAGAGAAAGTCCTCACATGACACCACAGCCTAGCGTCATTGTACTCGGTCCAAACTCTAGCCCTGAAGCCGCCATAACTCCTTGTCTCCGTTAAAAGTCCTCTTAAGTTTCCATAGTATAGATTAACATAAACATTCCTAGTTTCACGAAACCCTCTGAAATTCGATCATCATAACTGCTGTTTACATCCCTCCACAAGCAGACACTGGCTTGGCTTTGTCTGAGCTTCACGATGCGCTCAGCGGCAACATCAACAAACATCCTGACGCTGCTATTATCATCGCTGGGGACTTTAACAAAGCCAAACTCAGGCAAGTCATGCCTAATTTTTATCAACATGTATCCTGTCCAACCAGAGGACCGAATACACTGGATCATTGCTACACCCAGTTTAAGAATGCCTACAAAGCTCGCTCACTACCGGCTTTCGGCAAATCGGACCATGCCGCCATTTTCCTCTCACCGGAATATAAACAACGGCTCGTTCAAGATCCCCCGGTGCAGAGGGTGGTGACGCGATGGTCCGTCCAATCAGAAGCAATGTTACAGGCGGCTCTTGATGACGTAGACTGGGTCATGTTTGGCGCAAAGCTCATCTGACGTCAGCGAGTTCACGGATGTAGCGTTAAGCTTTGTAAACGCGCTAGCCGAACAAGTTACGGATACAATAACTATAAGGACATTCTCTAATCAGAAACCGTGGGTGGACAGATCAATCCGTGCAGCAGTAAACAAACGCACTGCTGCTTACAACGCTGGTCTTCTGTCGGGAAACATGAGCGAGTACAAAGCATTGTGCTATGCTCTCCAACGCGCAGTAAGAGCCGCCAAACACAGACACAGGGAACGCATAGAGTCACATTTCCAGCTTAATGACTCCCGACGCATGTGGCAAGGACTAAGGACCATCTGTGACTTTGGAAATAAATCCTCTACAGAGGTGAGAGCAGATCCGTCGCTAGCTGACGAGCTAAACACTTTCTCCGGCCGCTTTGAAAGCAATCGAAGCAGTGTGAGTCTGCCGATCAGCGCGTCAGGGAGCAGCAGTCAGAGCAGCGATCATCATGCGATCACCGTGTCGGAGGACGAGGTTCGGAGGGCACTAAAGCGAGTGAATGTAAGGAAAGCAGCTGGACCTGATGGGATTTCTGGCCGTGTTCTGCGGTCCTGCGCTGATCAGCTCGCTGGTTTGTTTACATCCATTTTTAATGAGTCTCTTGATACATCGGTGGTTCCCACCTCATTCAAAAAATCAGTCATCATCCCTGTGCCTAAAAACAATAAACCCTCTTGTCTGAATGACTATCGTCCAGTTGCCCTCACATCAATAGTCATGAAGGTCTTTGAGGGACTGGTTAAAAACGTCATCTGCTCCTCCATCCCGGATACTTTGGACCCTCTTCAATTTGCTTATCGCACAAACAGATCCACAGATGATGCCATCTCTCACATCCTGCACTCTTCTCTCACACACATTGACAGCAATAACAGGAACTATGTAAGGCTGCTATTTATTGACTATAGCTCTGCTTTTAATACTATAGTCCCCATAAAGCTAGCCTCCAAACTCATAGATCTCGGACTGAATTCATCACTCTGCGACTGGATCCTTGACTTCCTCACCGGCAGACCTCAAGTGGTGAAACTAGGCCAGTACACCTCCAGCTCCATCACCCTGAACGTAGGAGCCCCACAGGGCTGTGTCCTGAGTCCCCTGCTCTACTCTCTCTACACACATGACTGCGTGTCTTCGCACAGCTCCACATCCATTATCAAATTCGCGGATGATACTGTGGTTCTGGGCCTCATTCACAACAATAATGAGACCGCATACTTGGATGAGGTAGAGAAATTGACATCATGGTGCCAGGACAACTGTCTCTCTCTGAGGGGCTGTCCACACGGAGACGCGAGTCACTGTATACGTATACATTTTTTATCGTATTGGCGTTTCGTCCACACGGATCCGGCGTTTTGGGAGCCTGAATCCGCTATTATTTGAAACCTGGTTCTAAAGTGGATAAATCTGAAAATGACACCCTTGCGGTGTCGTGTGTACAGCCAATCCGTATATTTTGTGAAAACGATGATGTCATCGCATCACGTGTCGGCCTCGTCACACGTAACAGCAACAACAATAATGGCGGACTACATGATTGAGTTCGTGCTGCAGAAGCTACTAAGCCTACTAGCTTTATTACAGCAAAATCTATTGCTTCTATGCAGTTGTGGTGAGCAACAAGCGATAATGGACAACACCATACGCCACATGCTCAGGAAGAGGCAGCAGCAGCCCTACACTCCTCTCATGATAAGCGGGACCCCTGTGGAGAGGGTGAGTAGCTTTAATTACCTTGGTGTAAACATCTCTGAGGACCTGACTTGGACTACTCACATTCAAACACAGGTTAATAAAGCCAGGCAAAGACTGTACCATCTGCGACAGCTGAGGAAATTCAGGGTCTCACCAGCAATCCTGAAAACTTTCTATTCTGGAGCTATAGAAAGTGTATTGACTCAATGTATCTCAGTGTGGTATGGGAACAGCTCCAGTCAAGACTGCAAAGCCCTGCAGAGAGTTGTGCGCTTAGCTGAGCGCATTTCAGGGTCTGCTCTCCCCTCTCTGCAGGACATTTACCACAAACGCTGCAGAAGTAGAGCTGCAAAAATCATCAAAGACTCCACCCACCCCAGTAATCATATTTTCACTTTGCTGCCATCTGGTAAGCGCTACCGCAGCCTGATGGCAAAAACCGAGAGACTCAGGAGGAGTTTCTTCCCCAGGCCATCAGGCTCTTGAACTCTAAACCAGCTTCTTAACATCCTCATGCCTCCACTTAATGTCCACTTTATCTTTTTACTTTATTCACTACCTCTCATAGACACACTAGTGTCACCCTGTTTTGCACATTAGCTTCTTGTACATTCTTGTGTATCTTAATATTTAAGACTACAGTAAAATGCATATATGCACATTGTACATCCCTGTACATCTTAATATTTAAGTCTACAGTTTACATTCATGCACATTATTTTGCGTTCTATATTTAATTCCTCAACACACATTTTTTATATTTTATTCCTATATTTTTATTGTTTACTTTTATTTCATTCTTATATAGCTATATTTATGTACATTTTCATCTGTGTTGTTTTCTTTAATAATTGCACTGTCCATGGAGCGGACCTGACTCACATTTCACTGCTGGTTATATATGCTGTATATAATTTTGTATGTGACGAATAAAAAATCTTGAATCTTGAATCTTGAAAGCAAATGTTTATCCCTGTGTTTATCCCTCGTCTTGTCAATCCTTTCCATGTTCCCATCATGTTATTCACTATTGTTCATTTATGTAATTTTTAATAAAACCCCATTTAAGACATTAATGTTTCTCTGTTTATATTAAGAAATGTTCGAAAACCAGAAGAATTCTCTTCCTTTTAGATTATTGAGACTAGACTAAACCTAACAGTTTCTTTGGACCTGTCCAAAACCAGAGTGGTGCCCCTTTCTAATCAGAAATTAATTCTAATAAATTAATATTAATATCAAAGTTAATTATTAACATTA
The DNA here is from genome assembly GCA_024416835.2 of Perccottus glenii. Lineage (NCBI taxonomy): Eukaryota > Metazoa > Chordata > Actinopteri > Gobiiformes > Odontobutidae > Perccottus > Perccottus glenii. The sequence goes on along the minus strand of CM044559.2, from coordinate 2,180,625 downwards.
TTAAAATTAATCTGATATATGTTTATGAACATAGTTCTACACTACAGCAGGCAACTCCAGAGTAGTGGAGAGTCCAGCCTCTCTCGAGGAGTTGGGTTCCAGAGCCCAAGCTGTGCGTGGAGGTGAGCCCGACTATCTCTAGTCGGTATCTCTCAACCTCCCGCACAAGCTCAGGCTCCTTCCCCGCCAGCGAGGTGACATTCCATGTCCCTAGCGCCAGATTCCGTGTCCGGGGATTGGGTCGTCGAGGCCTCCGCCTTCGACTGCCACCCAAACCACTTTGCACCGGCCCCTTACGGTTCCTCCCGCAGGTGGTGGGCCCACGGGAGGTCGGCCCCACGTCGCTCCTTCGGGCTAAGCCCGGCCGGGCCCCTTGGGAAAGACCCAGCCAGCAGACACTCGCATGCGAGCCCCAACCCCGGGCCTGGCTCCAGGGTGGGGCCCCGGTTGCGCCATACCAGGCGACGTCACGGTCCTTGATATTATCCTGTCCATAAGGGGGTTTTAACTGCTCTTTGTCTGGCCCGTGGAAGAAAATATTGTATTTTTTTCTTTCTTTTTTTGATCAACTAAACTAAACTAAAAACATAAAAAAATACATTACAACTGCAGGTGGACATTGGACACTGCCAATATAAATGTTTTTATTTGTGAATATGTTTGTGTATTTCTATGTATTTTTCAACTGTCCTGGACACATTCCTGCACGGCCTGTCCGTCCTGGGAGTGGATCCCTCCTTCTGTGGTTCTCCCTGAGGTTTCTCTTTTTTCCCGGCTGGGTTTTTTTGGAGTTTTTCCTCTGACCCTGATGGAGGGTCTAAGGACAGGGGATGTTGTCTAGTGCAGTCTGTTAAGCCCTTTGAGGCGACTGTTGTTGTGATATTGGGCTATACAAAAATAAATGTCTTGTCAGGTCATCTTGTATTTTGAGAAATACCAACATGGGATTTGTTTGCTTAGTATACCTGGAACGCTCCATAATTGCAACTTAAGCAGTGGTTTTTAAAAGAGGAACTTGGCTGAACAAAAAATACAAAAAGACTACTTCATGGTCAGCCTAATGTGTTTAGGCAAAAGACTGCTTTCATGTTAATATAGTAAATAAATGTATCATGAGTAGTGTCCTATTTTAGTGCATTCATGAAGGTCATAAGGTCTTATAACCTTTCCTGTGCAGGTGCTGGAGCGTTTGCAGCAGAGAGGTTTCCGGATCGCAGGCTCGTGCGGCGGTGGAGTTGACTCTTCTCAGTTCAGTGAATACGTCCTACGCAGAGACGGCCATGACAGTCAGCAGTCTCTCACCATTGTCACCGTCAAAAAAGAGCAGGGTGACTGAACATGAGGCCGACAGGGACACAGGAACTCTAAGGTGTTAAAAGGTCATGAATGGAAAATTAGTGCTCTATTTTGGTTAACTACTGTCTTAGCTAGAGGATTATGCTGCATTAATGAAGCGTGAAACACAGAATAAACCTTCTGTGTTGGAAAAAAACTGGAACAATAACTTTCGGGTTAAATAGATTTCAGCGCCTAGCTATTAGATTTGACATAATTCATCATATTGATGAAGTTACAAGCCACATTGGCAAAAGAAATGAGTAGAAAAGCTTTCTTCTGTCAAATTTGTGTCACGTTTTATTAGGTTACCTTTATTTCTGTACATACTGTTGACCGTGCCAGCTCTACACACGTGGACAAAATTGTTGGTACCCTTCGGTCAATGAAAGAAAAACTCACAATGGTCACAGAAAAAACTTTATTCTGACAAAAGTAATAATAAATAAAAATTCTATGAATGTTAACCAATGAAAGTCAGACATTGCTTTTCAACCATGCTTCAACGGAATTATTTTAAAAAATAAACTCATGGAACAGGACTAGACACACTGATTGGGTTTTCTATAAGCCTATTTCATGATAAGAATTTTAATGGAGTTTTAATAATGGCATACTTTAGCTGTAGCCTATATGGGCCTACTATTTCTTTTATATACTTATTTTGGCTCAACTTTAGGGCCTGGGATCTATAAATAAGCACAACCACATAAAGGTAAAGGTTGAGCGTGACTTGCAAGTCCATTGTGCTTCAAGTCCTAATCATCAGTTCTCAAGTCTAAGTCCAGTCACAAGTCCTTGTGTCTGAGAATAAACAAGTCCAAACTAGGGATGGGCGATATGGTCAAAAATCCATATTGCGATATACATTGCAGCCTCTTGCGATAACGATATATATTGCGATATATAAATTATAATAGAATAATTTCAGAACAGGTTACATAGATCCTAAGGAAAGCCAAACTGCTAAATGTATTTTTTAATGGTATTCCTGAAAAGGAACTCACAATCTTCTTGCATAAAGCAACAGCACGGTCAATTCGGGGATCTTTCACACTTTTTTCTGTTGACAAACGTGTAAGATTTTATATGTTAATTTAATCTATAATCTCTCTCTCGCGCTCTCTCGCCGCTCTTTGGCTGCATTGCCTGGCTATGCTAGCTCCGTGAAGTCTTCACGGAGAGTGACACGACTAATCTGTTGTACTACCAGCTCCAGCTGTTGTACTACCAGCTCCGTGAAGTCTTCACGGAGCTGGCAAAGCTGGTATTCATTAACATGTTTCGTTTTGAGGTAGTACAACAGATTAGTCGTGTTACCTCTCTTAGCCGGAACTGTTGCCCCACACACTCTACAGAGTATAATTTGCTGCTGCACGTCAGACGCCTTAAATCCGAATTACGTCCAAATAATGGATGTTGCGTCTTTTTCACCAGCTCCTCTGTTTCGCTTTCAGCCATGTTTCAAGCTGCAGCTCGTGGCTGTAAATTTTGCGGGGAAATTGCGTCATCAACATGTATTATCGCGGTAGTGCAATAGAATTAAAATCTCTATCGTATGCCAATTTTTTATCATTTATATCGCATATCGTTCATATCGCCCATTACTAGTCCAAACCATAAAAAAGCAAGTCCGAGTCTAGTCATTAAGGTTTTCCCTGGAGGTGAGTCACAAAAATGAGCCGATGACTCAACTTGAGTCCAAGTCCAGGACTCGAGAACTTCATCTCTGCCACAAACACATCACGAGACAATCTAGTCTTACTTCACCATCATTTATTCTGATCCTTTTTTATTTATTATTGCAAATGTACATCAATAAGTTAATGTTACTGCAGTTTTGTACATATTGTTTACATAAAGTTTGGCACATGCTGAACTGTTAAAATGACTGAGCCTTTATTGCATGTACTATTGTTTTTGTGCTGCAAAAAAAAGGTTTTCAGCACTTTTTATGTGCAAAGTTTTGTTTGTTAGTCTTTAAATTATGCACAAGTCCAAACTGTCATCTTTTTTTAAATACATTTAATAAAAGGCTATTTAAAGTTGAGTTGTGGGTTTTCAGTCTGTAATTTAACTGTATTTAACTGTATGTCAAGTGTTGTAAGCCAAAAAATACAAAAATGAGATTTATTATATTTTTAATGGTCAAACTAACCAGCAGAATAAAGCCAACTCAAAGTCTTAACACTTGGTGCACGTCTCCACCTCTAGGAGTGTGCACAAGACATTTACAGGTAATGATTGGTCAACATAAATCTAATATTTTTAACATTCAATTTAAGATCACATGCTTATTAGAGACCACCAAACAAACTATAAATCATTTGATAGAGTTTAAATAATAAATCAAAAAATGACTTAAGTGGAGCTATAAATGGTAGTTATACATAGTCTATTAGTTCGAGTACAACAGAGTGGCACTAGTCTTGAGAACTGTAGCAAAGAAAATTATCCAGCATTTTTAAAGCTACAGCAATGAGAGAAAAGGGTAAAAAATGTTGTTCCTAAAGATGACATTTCTGTTCATTACAGCTTTTATTTTAATTACTGTAAGGCGTTGTATAGTGTTAAATATGGAATGACATGTGGCTTAGCAATCAAGGCTACGGCTACACAAACAGGTGTTTATTTTCATTCCATTGCCACATAACCATACCTGCATCCAAGCCACAAATACACTGAACCATCTGATTTAAGACAAATAATTTACTTTATTTGTCTTAAATCTAATATTATTTTGTAGTTTGGTCACTGTTAAACTGTTGTTCACTACTAAAACTAACTCTTTACAACTACCACATTCTAAATCCTGTCCCTCTTCAAAGCACAGCCACAGTTCACTGGTGGGGTCAGTCGTGTCACAGCATGGCTTTGTACAGAGTGTGAGAGTGACGGAGGAAGCGGTCCTGCTCCATACACTGCAGCAGATCTCTCAGAATGATGCGTGTCACTCTCTGAATGCCGGGTCGGGGCAGCACACACACCTGACACACAGAGACACAGAGATGCACACGCACACAAAATCAAAATCAAGTCTTTGCCCATATTCTATTTGATATTCCCTCTAAATCAAGAGACTGAAGTTTTAAGCTCCACCTTTTAGTAACACTATTATTGTCTTTGTCCAAAAGAGGTGCTGTACCGTACTAACTCGTATCATATTATGCTGAAATAGGAAGGGCGCTTGACCCACAATTTGCACTTAAAGCGTCTCACGAGCACCGCATGTTACTCACATCTGCTTTAAAAGCATCAATTTACACCAGAAGGGAGCTCGGTTGGTGATCAGACAACACAAACTACCAAAAACACGCTGATTACAGCACCGTTATGTTTTTGTAAGCTTTTATTTTTATAGCGTAGCAGCAGTTTGCTTTGAAACTTGATGCCTATTTCCTGTGTTTTTCCGGTGTAGCTCCCAGATTTACGCGATGATACGCTCGTGATACAAAATTTACACCAAAAGCATCGCATCACTGCAGGGTTGCGTCTCACACTTGTAAATCGCTTTCCATTTTAGTCTGACAATTTACACTGGCTGCGTTTTAGAAGCGTCTCAGATGCTCAATTGTAGCAATAACAACTGTATATATGCCATAACTTTTCATTTGACTTAAAGGATAAAAAATAAAATATAGTAACGCGGCGCAGCAGTAACGCGGCGCTGCAGTAACGCGGCGCAGCAGTAACGCGGCGCAGCAGTAACGCGGCGCAGCAGTAACGCGGCGCAGCAGTAACGCGACGCAGCAGTAACGCGGCGCTGCAGTAACGCGGCGCAGCAGTAACGCGGCGCAGCAGTAACGGCGCGCTGCAGTTACGCGGCGCAGCAGTAACGCGGCGCTGCAGTAACGCGGCGCTGCAGTAACGCGGCGCTGCAGTAACGCGGCGCTGCAGTAACGCGCCGCAGCAGTAACGCGCCGCAGCAGTAACGCGCCGCTTTCGGTGTAAATTGGGGGTAAGACAGCAGAGAACATCCATACCCTAGGTGACCTGTCCACACTCCAAATTCATTGACAAAAAAAATAAAAATACTGCTAAACTGGAAAGACAAAACAAAAATATAAATAAATCACTAACTACACCTTCTCATGGATCACTCAACCCTGGTAAAACTAACACATAATCCTGACTACAACAAAATATGGGAACAATTTCTACTTTTTGGAAAACTGATTTCTCCGATTCTTATCGAGAATACGGAAAAGTCAAAGTATGAATATAGTGTGGAGAATATAGTTGTTTTTACTCTTTTTAAATCAAAATGACCACAGAAAATACCCAAACCGTGATCAAAAGTTGAGATACCCCGGTGATTTTGGCCTGATAACATGCACACAGGTTGACAAAGAGGTTTGAATGGCTACTAAAGGTAACCATCCTCACCTTTGATCTGTTTGTTTGTAATCAGTGTGTGTATAAAAGGTCAGTGAGTTTCTGGGCTCCTGACAGACCCTTGCATCTCTCATCCACTGCTGCACTGACGTTTCTATAGTCAGAGACATGGGAAAAGCAAAATAATTCTTTAAGGATCTGCAGTAAAAGGTAATTGAACTGTATAAAACAGAAAAGGGATATAAAAAAAATATCCAAGAAATTGAGGAATTCGGAATTCTCAGAATTTAATCATTTTCTACCACTGAGTCCCGGGGTCACTGGAGCCTATCCCAGCAGCTTTGGGCCTGAGGCGGGGTTCACCCTGGACAGTGGCCAGTTAGTCGCAGGGCTAACATTTAGAGGACTAGGGACACTTTAGAGTTGCCTATTAACCTATACATGCATGTCTTTGGACGGTGGGAGGAAGCCGGAGTACCCGGAGAGAACCCACGATAACACGCGGAGGACATGCTCCGCGCAGGACTCACAGAAAGCCCGGAGTCGGCCGAGGATGTTTGTTTCCCCCGGGTTTTGAACTCACAACCTTATTGCTGTAAGGCAAGAGTGCTTACATAATGTCAGAGAATATGGTTTTAAAACATGATTAGTTTAATGCACACGCACGCACGCACACACACACAGTGTTACAATAAAAGCATTGGCATATGACATTGAACTGGTTGTGTGTTCATGAGTTGCTGCATACAAGTGTTCTGAAGGCTGGGGGTTCAGTATCAGACACAACATTTGGCGAACCAAAGCCAGGAGAGGAAGCATCCCAGACGCTGAGACCATCGAGGGTGAGCAGACCTTTGGGGGAAACAAGTAGGAAGAGAAGAGGTAGGAAGAGACCACTCGAAAAACCTCCCCTCAAAAGATAAAAATGTTAGTTAGGGGACTTTATTAGAGCAGTTAGAAGGAAAAATAATTTCTATCCATTGAATGCAGGCTAAAAAAAAAGCACCGGTTGTGTCTCAAGGAAGAAGATAGTGCTCAAAAGGAATTGTTGGCTTTTTCTATCCAGTGAGTATAATCTAAAAAGGTGTAGTCTGTACTTCAGGGATGAAATTGATAAAAAGGGATTATTTCTATCCATTCTATCCATTTAATATAAATAAGTCATAAATATAGATAACTCTGAGGAAGAAATTAGCACTGCTTGCGAGGCTAATTCTATTTATAGATTATACGCAAAATAAGTGTTGTTTATATTCCGAGGAAGAAATGTTTTAAGAGACGGTCTAAATTCTTCGCGCAATACAGAGACATCTGAAAAAGCAGAACCTGGCAAAGCTTTCAGGGGTCTGAAGGGAACGAGGCCTGAGAGAAGACAGAGATCTTCAGAAGAAAGCCCCTAAATTCATGCTATTTTTAAGTTTAAGTATGGCTGAAGAAAACTTACAAAAAAAAGGAGTAACAGACAAAATACCCAAAATATAAAAAGGAGAAAAATTTAGATTAAAGGAATTGAGATATAAGACGTACGACTGAGCGACACAAACCCACTAATGAGTTCAGACCAAGGCTCTGGAAAGAGAGGCTGAACTGAAGAGCCGCGGCGTGTGGACAGGTCAGAGTGTGTGTGTGTGTGTGTGTGTACACGGGAAGCCCTGAAAACAGTCGATAGTAAGTATTAACAAGATTTAGAGCTTTAAAAGTGCTGGATGTGTGAGCAGTGAGCCACATCCAGAGAGAGAGGGCCTTGTTAACATAACAGCAGGGCAGAAGAGAAATGATTATTCAATCTGTAATGTACTGGCTGAGATAACCACAGGATTCAGAACTAATACAGAGATGGACTAAAATGGAAAGAATACAAAGACTATTTAAAACTTCACAAAAGCCGAAGACACAGTTACACTGTTCAGTGATGAACTGGTGATTTGTCAATGATTCTTAAGAAAAAGAATCAAAGAGGGGATGTATGTGAAGTTAGAGTTTATTAAGCTTAAAGGTTTAGTGGACTTTAAAACATCAACAGAAGAGAGGGATAATTATTTAGATTATGATTTAGTTGTAATGATACTTTCACAGATTTACATAAATTTTTGGGATAGGCTTCGTTATAGGTTTATTTTTACTGAATAAAACTCTGCAGTAGTAATACAACAGCATCTTATTATAAAACTCATGTGATATAGATCCTATGGTGAGTAAAGACTTGTCTGAATCTCCATGGTAACGCTCAGAGGGAGGAGTCAGTGAAACTCAGATAAACTGAATGAATTAGTTTGTATCATTGTTAACAACAGACGGCTTATTGAATAACTGTAAACAGGACAAACAAAAGTTTTATTGTGTTCAGATCTGAGACAGAGTCTGTGAGAGCAGCTCAGAGACAAGCTGCTGTCGTCATTAGAGAACTCTAGTTAGTTTACGTTTGGGTAGTTGAGGACTGGGAAGACTTATCATTTAACTGGATTGTGTAATGGACAAACTGCTTATGAATAATAATTAATCAGTGTAGGACATGAGGAAGAATATACTGGTTTTGAACAAAGTAGATGTGGGAGAGTTTTAATCACACATGCAGCTGTAGCAGAGGATTTAACATTAGGAAACAATTTAAAAGTAACTTAAATAAGATTAAATAGTTTGAATTGAAGTTGAATTATGGAGCAAATAAGATAATAATGCATGAACAAAGAGGTCATCTACTTAAAAAAAATGGATTTAATTAGATGTAATGATGGGAAATTACAATTACAAGTTAAGAAACAAAATAATTAGTGAAGATTAAAAATAGAAGAATAGAAAGATAATAGGTTATTTTAATACTTAAGGGAAGAAACTGAAAAAGAGTTGGTCAATATGATAATTTATTTTATTAGTGGAGAAAATTTTATATTTAATTTTTATTAAATAAATTTAATAAATTTAATGTAATAACATAAGGATTGTAAATAAAGTTGATATAGAGAAATTATTTGGTAATGGCAAGGTTTATAGTAATGGTTCTTTTGTTTTTTGTTGTTGATGATGTTTATTAAAAGAATAGTTAGTTTGTGTGACAAAGGTGTTGAATAGTTTAACGAGGAACTGTGAGAAGTTTTTAGAATAAATTACTTTATGGGCCTATCTTAATTTAGTCAGATATTAAATTTATGAGTTATTTGGAAAACATATGTTAGATATAAGTAGTTTCAGTGCAAACTCGAGGTTATACTTTGCTGCACTTCAGTAGACTTCAGTTTAATATAGAGTTAGTAGAACATAAAAGAGGTGAGAATATGTTTATACATTATTAAGAAGGTTAGTAATTGAACATTTTCTTAATGAACAGATATGATAGGGTTAATTCTGCTGCAGGGATATGTATTCTTTATTTACCAGGACAAAAGGGAAATAGTGACAGTAACTAGGAATTGACGTGTTATTATTAAATATAACACTGAGGGAAATATAGTAAACTTTAAATTGAAAAGAGACATCAAAAGTATTAGAGATTAAAATAGACATTTTACAGACTAACTTAGAGAAGTAATAAGAGGATAATTAAGAGAAATACATAAGAGTTTAGGCCGCATTAAATTGTTTTGATATGATCTGCGTAATCTGTGGCTTTTTTTTTTTCTGAGTTAACATGAATGGGCGGCAGTAGCTCAGTGGTAGAGCAGCCGTCCTTCAACCGGAAGGTAGTAGGATCGATTCCCGCTCGCCCCACAGTTCATACTGTCGTTGTGTCCTTGGGCAAGACACTTAACCCACCTTGCCTCCAGTGACTGTAACACTGGTAATGTAATGTAAGTCGCTTTGGATAAAAGCGTCTGCTAAATGAATAAATGTAAATGTAAATGTAATGAATAACATCTTGAAAAACTGATCTGAGAGGGACTAGCGCCACACTGGGAACTTTCCATGGAACATGGGGTCGAGACCTACGTCATCAGAGGGTTTTCCAGCAAAGCTTTAAGAAATCAGAGGCTTACCTGAGGTGTTGGTGTTTTGGAGAGAATGGAGAGGTTTGGAGAAGGAAAGAAGGACGGGTGCATACGGTGGTCTGGACGGCCATTTGCAGAGCAGAAACCGCCATGATGAGAAAACGGAAAACGGAGAACGGTGTTGGATGTGACCTGCGGACGACGACCTGAACAGCGAAGACTGAGCTGTTTCCAGGTCAGCGGCAGAGCTGACGAAGGAGAGGAAGTGACGTGAAGCTAAAAGTCGAGGAAGTTGGAAGGGCCATGGTGCGAGCCCATAGAAAACATCATCATAGCGTCATCTCTTGGACTGTTTCCATACAGGAGGAGTTCCTGTTTGTGAGCAGTACATGTGAAGATTAAGATGTAGTAGATTCGAAAATGTCTTTTGGATTTGGACATAAGAGGGGACTCGGATGAATAGGAAGTATACTAGTTTGAGATGTGGGACCTGAGATGAAATGCATTTTATATTACAAAATGTACTCATATAAGTATTATATTTTAGTATGAGTAATTATATATTCTTATATTGCATGTCTTAACATTGTTAAGTGAATGTACGACAAGTTAACCATATGTTGTTATGATAGGAAGAAGGGAGACCTACTGGGAATTGTTTAAGCTAAATAAGTATAATTTGGATCTGTGTGATGATTTTAATGAAACAATAATATTGTCTGAAACACTTCAGAATTCATCCTGCTGCTTTTGTCAGCAGTCACATCATCAATAAATACAAGAGAACCAGTTCCATTGGCAGACATACATGCCCACGCCATGACACTACCACCACATGCTTCACTGATGAGGTGCTTTGGATCATGAGCAGTTCCTTTCCTTCTCCAGACTCTTCTCTTCACATCACTCTGGTACAAGTTGATCTTGGTCTCATCGGTCCATAGGATGTTGTTCCAGAACTGTGAAGGCTTTTTCAGGGGCTGTCCACACGGAGACAAAAATCACTGTATCCATATACATTTTGTATCGTATTGGCCTTTTCACACGGATCCGGTGTTTTGGGAGACTGAATCCGCTATTTTTTGAAACAGGGTTCTAAAGTGGATAAATCTTTCGACAACACCTAGGTGACACCCTTGCGGTGTCGTGTGTACAGCCAATCCGTATATTTTGTGAAAACGATGATGTCATCGCATCACGTGTCGGCCTCGTCACAGTAACAGCAACAACAATAATGGCGGACTACATGATTGAGTTCGTGCTGCAGAAGCTACTAAGCCTACTAGCTTTATTACAGCAAAATCTATTGCTTCTATGCAGTTGTGGTGAGCAATGCGATAATGGACAACACCATCGCCACATGCTCTTAGATCCACGCGAAAGAGAACCAGGAGAGCAACCTGGAGAAAATGAATGGAGAGAGAATTTCCGCATGTCCAAAGCACTCAGAACTCAGTCCGTTATTGAAGAGCAAACAACAAACATGAGGGCACCAATTACTACACTCTAAATATATGACTGCAACAATTTGAGAACTTGTTTTTATTAGAAAAGAAATATTTAGGTCTTCGTCTTCTTCTGCAGCGCGCAAGGTTATGCGCATGCTCAAAGTCTTCTTCTCCGTGTATAGTGTATATCTGTGGCAGAATTACAGCGCCCCATACTGGTCGGGCATATATACTACATCGTTTTCAGCCGGCCGTGTGTACGCAGATATTTTCTTGAGAGGACGCCGTCTCAAGATCGGATAGGGGATGCACTGGCTTCATGTGGACATAGCCTTAGATGTTGTTTTGCAAACTCTAGTCTGGCCTTCCTGTTGAGGCTCACTCTGGTGAAGTCTTCTCTTGAGTGTCGACTTTGACACTCATACACCTACCTCCTGGAGAGTGTTCTTGATCTGGACAACAGTTGTGAAGGCTGTTTTCTTCACCAGGGAAAGAATTCTTCAGTCATCCACCACAGTTGTTTTCTGTGGTCTGCCGGGTCTTTAGGTGTTGCTGAGCTCACCGGTGCGTTCTTTCTTTTTAAGGATGTTCCAAACAGTTGATTTGGCCAGACCTAAAGTTTTTGCTCTCTCTCTGATGGGTTTGTTTGGTTTTTTCAGCCTAATGATGGCTTTGGATTTCATATTGAGAGATGACAGCAACAGTTTCCAAATGCAAATAGCACACTTGAAATGAACTGTGAACCTTTTATCTGCTCCTTGTAAATGGGATAAAGAGGGAATAACACACACCTGGCCATGGAACATCTGAGCAGCCAATTGTCCCATTACTTTTGGTCTCTTAAAAAGTGGGAGGCACGTATACAAACTGTTGTAATTCCTACATCGTTCACCTGATCTGGATGTAAATACCCTCAAATGTTTGTTTCTAAACTGTTTAATGAAGTTTGCAATAAACCAGGATTTAATTTCAGAGTTGATTAAGTAGGAGTGAACATATTTGTTTTGAGTTTGGTAGAAATCTGGCAGTGTGTCAATGTGTTCAGAAGATGTGACCAAGGGGAAGAGAGTTCCAAAGCTGGGCAGCAGAGCGGCTGAAGGCTCTACTCCCCATGGTTACAAGACGAGCAGGATGGGAGGTGAAGGATTTGAGCTGAATGAACTGAGCAGCCAGGAGGAGCGTAGGGAGCGGGCGGGGGTGGGGAGAGCTCAGAGAGATATGGAGGTGCGAGGTTGTGTATGGCTTTAAATGTGAGGAGTTGTATTTTAAAATTGATGCTGTATGTGATGGGGCCAGTGGAGCTGTTGCAGGACGGGTGTGATGTGATTGGTGGAGGGGATGCGGGTGGCTGAGTTCTGGACCAGTTAAAGTTTATAAAGAGTTTTTTGATGGAGACCAATCAATCAATCAATCAATTAATCAATATTTATTTATATAGCGCCTTCCAACAACCACAGATTGACACACAGACTCTTTACCTGCGGGAGGAGGTGATGGTGGAGTTTTCAAAAGTAATGGAGAAGTTATTAATTTTGTTAACGGTGGTTTTAGTGGCTATTAGGAGCAGTTCAGTTGTATCACTGTTTAATGTAAGGAAGTTTGCAATAAACCAGGATTTAATTTCAGAGAGGCAGTTGATTAGGGAGGAGGTTCAGAGTGAGGAATTTGTTTTGCTCTAGAGGTAGAGCTGGCTGTCATCAGCGTAGCAGTGAAAGTCAATGTAATTTTTTCAGAAGATGTGACCAAGGGGAAGAAGGTAGATGATGAACAGCAGGGGCCCTAGTACTGAGCCCTGGGGTACACTTTTAGTGACGGGGACAGGATGGGAGGTGAAGGATTTGAGCTGAATGAACTGAGTGCAGCCAGAGAGGTAGGAGTGGAACCAAGTGGGGGCTGTGTTTGTGATACTGATAGAGGAGAGTCTGTGCAGAAGGATGGAATGTAAGATGGTATCAAAGGTCACAGTTAGATCTAGCAGAAGGCGTGAGCTGGAGTCAGCAGAGAGGATAAGGTCATTAGTTATTTTAAGGAGGTCAGTTTCAGTGCTGTAGAGGAGACGGAAGCCAGATTGCAATTTGTCATAGAGATTATTGGAAGATAAGTGGGAGTCAATTTGAGAAAGTCTTACTCTAGAAAGTCCCTAAATCCCAGAGTTTGAGAATAATCAGAGAAACTACAAGGGCCCCATATGGTTTTTTTGGGCCTAAATTATTAAAATATCTTGTCTGGTTAAAGTGACAAGTGTCCAAGAGCAGTTATTTACTGACTGATGAGGTAGTGGAATGACATCAGTCCCATGCCGGATGAGGTAGTGTGCGGTGAGTGGGCAGACCAATGCTGCACAAGTGACTAGTGCATGTCATCATATAATTAGTGGGGTCATAGTTCAGTGGTGCCTGGGGAAGAAGAGGGGAGGGGGGGCAGGTTCGGGAGGGAGTTCAGCTTCCTGACAGCCTGGTGGATGAAGCTGTCCTTCAGTCTGCTGGTCCTGGCCTGGAGACTCCGCAGTCTCCTCCTGATGGTAGCAGGCTGAAAAAGCTGTGTGATGGGTGAGTGGGATCACCTGTGATGCAGAGGGCTTTGCGGGTGAGAAGTGTTCCGTAAATGTCCTGGAGGGAGGGGAGAGAGACACCAATGATCTTCTCAGCTGTTCTCACTATGCGTTGCAGAGTCTTTCGGCAGGACGCGTTGCAGGCGCCATACCACACAGTGATGCAGCTCGACAGGATGCTCTCGATGGTGCCTCTGTAGAAGGTGTACATGATGGGGGGTGGGGCTCTGGCTCTTCTCAGTTTCATGGAGGAAGTAGAGACGCTGATTTGATTTCTTGGCCAGTGCTGTGGTGTTTTCAGTCCAGGAGAGGTCCTCTGTGATGTGCACACCCAGGAACTTGGTGCTACTCACTCTTTCCACAGTTGCACCGTTGATGGTCAGAGGAACGTGCTGAGTGTGTGCTCTCCTGAAGTCTACAACAATCTCCTTCGTCTTCTCCACGTTCAGAGAGAGATTGTTGTCACTACACCACCCAGCCAGGCGGCTCACCTCACTCCTGTAGTTTGTCTCATCTTTGTTGCTAATGAGACCCACCACAGTCGTGTCATCTGCAAACTTAATAAAGAGGTTTGAGCTGTGTGACGGTGTGCAGTCATGGGTCAGCAGAGTGAAGAGGAGGGGCTCAGCACACATCCTTGGGGGCCCCAGTGTTCAGTGTGATGGTGCTGGATGTGTTGCTGCCGACCAGCACTGCCTGAGGTCTTCCAGTCAGGAAGTCCAACAGCCAGTTGCACAGCGAAGTGTTGAGCCCCAGCTGACTCAGCTTGTAGATGAGCTGTTGAGGGATGATTGTGTTGAATGCTGAACTGAAGTCTATGAACAGCATTCTGACATATGAGTCCTTTTTGTCCAGATGGGTGAGTGCTGAGTGGACGGCAGTGGAGATGGCATCATCGGTCGACCGGTTGGACCGATATGCAAACTGGAAGGGTCCAGGAGGGGGAGGGCAGACTTGATGTGGTGCATGACTAGCCGTTCAAAGCACTTCATGAGGATGGGGGTAAGTGCAACAGGACGGTAGTCATTGAAGCAGGATGGAGATGGCTTCTTCGGGACTGGGATGATGGTGGTAGTTTTAAAGCATGTGGGAACAACAGCCTGACTCAGTGAGATGTTAAAAATGTCTGTGAAGACATCAGTGAGTTCTGCTGCACAGACTTTCAGTACACGCCCAGGGATGTTGTCAGGACCCGAGCTTTGCGGGCATTGATCCTACTGAAGGATCTCCTCACGCTGTCTGGGGTCAGCGTCATCACCTGGTCGCCGGGAGGAGGTGGAGTCTTCTGTGCAGTGGTGTTGTTTTGTTGTTCAAAGCGAGCGAAGAAGGTGTTCAGCTCGTTCAGCAGAGAGATGTTGTTGTCACAGGTCCGTGGTGGGGCTTGTAGTCCGTAATGGTCTGTATCCCCTGCCACAGGTTCCTAGTGTCTCTGCTGTCGCTGAATTGGTGAGCTATCCTCCTGGAGTGCTGTCTCTTAGCCTCTTTGATGCCACGGGACAGGTTGGCCCTAGCTGTTATCAGGCCCACCTCATCTCCAGCTCTGAAGGCAGCGTTCCGTATCTTCAGGAGTCTGTAGACCTCCCCTGTCATCCATGGCTTCTGGTTGGCCCGGACAGTGATGGTTTTCGTGACTGTTACATCATCAATACACTTATTGATGTAGGCAGTAACAGTCTCTGAGTACTCCTGGAGGTCAGTGGTGTTATTTCGTGTGGCAGCCTGTTTAAACATGTCCCAGTCAGTTGTGTTGAAGCAGTCCTGAAGAATCTCTGATGATCCTTCTGGCCACACTTTAATCTGTTTGTAAACTGGTTTGGCGACTTTAATAAGTGGTCTGTATGCAGGCATTAGCATGACAGTGATGTGGTCTGAGGCTCCGAGGTGGGGGAGGGCTTTGTAAGCTCTTCTATGTGTGGTGTAAACAAAGTCCAAAATGTTATTACCTGGTGTTGGAAAGTTGATGTGCTGGTGTATTTTTGGAAACACACTCTTTAGGTCAGCATGGTTGAAATCCCCAGCTATGATGAGAAAAGCATCGGGGTGTGCTGTCTGCTGCTCGCTGATGTGCTGGTACAGTTCATTAAGTGCATCGTTCCTGTTGCTGATGATGTTGGACGGGGGAATGTAAACTGAAATGAGCAGTATAGCAGTATATTCCCTCGGCAGATAGAACGGCCGGCACTTAATAATCATAAACTCCACCAGGGGTGAGCAGTGCTTGCTGATCACAACAGTATCGCGGCACCACGCGTCATTGATGTAAACACAAAGCCCACCGCCGCGGGTTTTTCCTCCCGCGACGAGGGCTCTGTCCGCTCGATAGCATGTCAGCTGGTCGAGCTGAATGGCGCCGTCCGGAACGCTGTTGCTGAGCCATGTTTCTGTGAACACAAAAACACAACAGTCTCTTACAGTCCTCTGGGTTGAGCGTAGTAAACGAATGTAGTCCAGTTTATTGTCCAACGGCGTCGTTTGCCAGTACGATGGTGGGGATAGATGGCTTGTGTGGGTTAGCCGTTAGCCTAGCCAGGATACCTCGCGCTTACCTCTTCTGCTTCCTCTCACGCCGCGGCGCCCTCCATGCGGGCGAGATGCAGTGGTGGGGGTCGATGATGGTGAAGGTCTCCGTAGCAGATCGAGATCCGCGGCTGTTCAGCGTCTGCCGGAGTTTAACTGTAAAAATGCGGTTCTGCCGACATCGAGCAGAAACTCGCGACTGTATTTGCGCTTACAGACAGGTAGACGCGACGACAACGTACAAAAACACTGTGACTCACAAGCTTCTCTCTGTCCTCTGTCGGGACAGAGAGAAGCCGCTGCGTGTGGACGCGCCGCCATCTTGGTAACCTTATCTTAATAAAATAGACAGTCTTAATAAAATAGTGTGTTCCTGTACAGTGTAATTTTGAATCAGGACATGGTTTACCCCACTCACGGGGGCTTGCTGACACCAGCTAAATAGTTTTTATCAGAATAATTTGAACGAAAACGTTCAAAACACCCTGTCCACAAACACACTATCTATATCATTGAATAAGTTCGATCTGGGATAAACCAGTTGCATTGTATTCATATGACACATAATGAATGTAGGCATACTAATTAAAGATCCAATAGTTTTACAATCTATATGACTGCACCCTGTATGTCGTCCTGAGTCTTCAGCACTAAGTCCTGTTGCAAAATTCCACTGTACAGGAACATACTATTTTGTTACATTGTATAAATGTTATAAGGGATCTCCATATCTCGGCCCTCTAAAGGGTTAGGGCCACCAAACCTGGGCTCCTGTATTCATCCCCGTGCCCTCTAGCGGGGTGTAGAGTTTCAGAAAGATTAAAGATTTTTTTTTTTGAGAACCAGGAACGGAGGCCCACTCTGGTCCATGTTTTACCCGAGGAGAGGCGCCTGTCCTTGGGCAGGTTTGAGTGCAGAGTCCCCTAAAATCTTTTTTGCCCAAAAGTGCTCAAAAATATCTCAAATTGAAAAACGCTTATGCAGTTCCCTTTTATATATAAAAACCAACAAAATGGCTATTTCTGTTAATACAGTTTGAAATTTTTCGCAAAGTGTACAAATCCGAATTAACTTGGTAGACATTTTGGATCCCTTTTCGCCCTACGATCCCTTTGGGTAACTATTTTTACTCAGGCAATTTATTTGAATGAGCTTTTTTCCACGAACACACTAAAAGTACTTCCCTTTGGTTATAACAAACTTACAGGAATAATAAAATAAAGAAATATAGCAAGCTTTGTAAGAGGTTTGCGCAATGGCAGCAATTAACAGAACAAGTAAATATGTCCGTAACATAAGGAGAACTTTACAACAGTTCAGTGTAGATAATTATTAAAAATAATCTTGGTCTAGGTCTAGGTTTATCTTAAATTTAGGATTGGTAGTGGTACAAACCTGTAGTGCTTCAATTAATGTATTGGAGAAACATTTAGAATTTCTAGCAACGTTTCAGATCCACTGTTATTAAGAAATTACCGCGGGAAGATGGGAGACTTGTGAGCATATAAAAGTGCAGAAAAAGAAGGGAAAACTACACTGTGTGCACAATTATTAGGCAAGTGATTATTTTCACCCTATCATCATTTTATCCATAATTTCCAACTCCAAGCTGTATAAACTTGAATCCTTATTGGATTTAATGCATATCAGGTGATGTGTATTTGTGTAACGAGGGATGGTGTGAGATCAACACCCTATATCAAGGTGTGCATTATTATTAGGCAGATTCTCCTCAGGAAAAATGGGCCAAAAAAGAGATGAGAAAGTTATTCACAGGGATGCAGAACTCTTGAAATATCTAAGATATTGGGGCGTGATCACAGAACCATCAAACATTTAGAAGACAGTTTCTGTTCAGAATCAGATTTTTGTGCAGCCACAAACCTCAGCCTCCCTGACAGGTGTACTGTTTACCTTCACTGTAAATTTCCTTCTTAAGAAGGGCCCAAAAGTTCTCAATAGGATTTAAGTCAGGTGAAGAAGGGGGCCATGTCATTAGTTTTTCATCTTTATGGCCTTTACTGGCCAGACACGCAGTGGAGAGCTTTGATGGATGTGACGGAGCGTTGTCTTGCATAAAAATCAAAGTCTTCTTAAAAGATGCAGACTTTTTCCTGGACCACTGCTTGAAGAAAGTGGCTTCTTGGTAGTAGGTCTAAGATTTGATTTTGAGTCCATTTTGAACCCGAAAAGGTCCAACTATCTCATCTTTAATAATGCCCATACCAGTACCACACCTCCACCTGCTGGTGTCTGAGTCAAAGTGGAGCTCTGTGTCTGTTACTGATCCAACCACGGGCCCATCCATCTGATCCGTCAAGAGTCACTTTCATCTCATCAGTCACAAAACCTTTGAAAAATCTGTCTTCAGATATTTCTTGGCCCATTCTTGACGTTTCAACTTCTGTGTCTTGTTCAGAGGTGGTCGGGTCTTACCTTGGCCATGTCTCTGAGAACTGAACACCTCGTACTTCTTGACACTCCAGGTAGGTTACAGTTGTAGAATATGGCAGCACTGGAGGATAATGGGTTCCTGGTAGCTTCACGTTTGATTATCTGCAAATCTTTGGCGGTTAATTTACATCTTTTCTTCTAGACACGTTTCTTGCGACCCTGTTGACTATTTGCTACAAAACGTTTGATGGTTCTGTGTTCACGCCCCAATATCTTAGATATTTTAAGAGTGCTACTGTGAAAGACTTAACTTTTCAGAGTCAGTTAAGTCTCTTTTTTGCCTAATAATTATGCACACCTTGATATAGGGTGTTGATCTCCTTAGGCCACACCATACCTCGTTACACAAATACACATCACCTGATATGTATTAAATCCAATAAAGATTCAAGTTTATACAGCTTGGAGTTAGAAATTTGGGATAAAATGATGATATGTTCAAAATAATCACTTACCTAATAATTGTGCACACAGTGTATGTGTAGATTTGATATATATTCACACATACAGTGAGTGGCATGAAAAAAATATCTGAAGCCTTTGGAATTTCTCACATTTCTGCATAAAATCACCATCAAATGTGATCTGATCTTTGTCAAAATGACACAAATGCTTTAACCACCCAATGACAGAAGGGGGAGGAATAAGTAACATTTATAGGTTTTCATATTTTTAATGAAGATAACATGCAAACAATGACAGAAGGGGGAGGAATAACTAACTGAACCTTGTGCCTAAGGAGACTTTGAGAGCAATTAATACCAATTTTTACCAAACATTTTAAGTCAGGGGTGTGTCCAATCACTGAGGAGTGGCTAAAAGCTGCCCTGCTCACTATAAAACACACACCTGGTTAGAATTGTGTCTTGATGAGAAGCATTGTCTGATGTGCACCATGGCTCGCTCAAAAAAACTCTCTGAAGACCTGCCATCAAGAATTGTTGATTTGTATAAAGCCGGGAAAGGTCACAAAACCATCTCTAAAAGTCTGGATGTTCATTAATCCACAGTTAAAGAAATAGTCTACAAATGGAAAGAGTTTGGCACTGTTGCTTCTCTCCCAAGAACGGGCCATCCACCAAAAATGACAACAAGAGTTCAGCGCAGAATACTCAGAGAGGTAAAAAAGAACCCTAGAGAGTCCAATATCACTGAGCAAACATCGACTATGTGTAAAACAATGGCCAAGAATGGTGTTCATGGGAGGACTCCACGGAGGAAGACACTGCTGTCTAAAAAAACATTGCTGCATGTTTAATTTTTGCAAAAAGGCACTTGGACAATCCACAGAACCTTTGGCAAAATATTTTGTGGACTGATGAAAGGAAAGTTGAACTGTTTGGGAGGAACACACAACATCATGTGTGGAGGAAAAATGGAACAGCTCACCAACATCAACACCTCATCCTCACCGTGAAGCAGGTGGAGGGAGCTTTAAATGAGGTGATATCCTCATTAAAAATATGAAAACCTATAAATGTTTGGGTGGTTTTAGTTAAAGCAGACACTGTTTTTTCATTTGTGTCATTTTGACAAAGATCAGATCACATTGGATGGTGATTTTATGCAGAAATGTGAGAAATTCCAAAGGCTTCAGATACTTTTTGATGCCACTGTACCAGTGTAAACTGGAGTCTTGTGCACTTAAACCAATGTTAACAGTTGCACTGCCAAACAAAATGGTTATCTTAAAATTGTCCCAAGACAATGAAATGTATATGGTTCTTGATCTGGTTTTTGATACTGTCTAATATTCTGCCTTAATGGAAATTGGCTTACGGTAAAAGATTTATGTTCTGTATTTTTCCTGATTCACGCCATCACTTCTGCTTTATATACAGTGCCTTGCGAAAGTATTCGGCCCCCTTGAACTTTGCGACCTTTTGCCACATTTCAGGCTTCAAACATAAAGATATGAAACTGTAATTTTTTGTGAAGAATCAACAACAAGTGTGACACAATCATGAAGTGGAACAAAATTTATTGGATATTTCAAACTTTTTTAACAAATAAAAAACTGAAAAATTGGGCGTGCAAAATTATTCAGCCCCTTTACTTTCAGTGCAGCAAACTGTCTCCAGAAGTTCAGTGAGGATCTCTAAATGATCCAATGTTGACCTAAATGACTAATGATGATAAATGGAATCCACCTGTGTGTAATCAGGTCTCCGTATCAATGCACCTGCACTGTGATAGTCTCAGAGGCCCGTTTAAAGCGCAGAGAGCATCATGAAGAACAAGGAACACACCAGGCAGGTCCGAGATACTGTTGTGGAGAAGTTTAAAGCCGGATTCGGATACAAAAAGATTTCCCAAGCTTTAAACATCCCAAGGAGCACTGTGCAAGCAATAATATTGAAATGGAAGGAGTATCAGACCACTGCAAATCTACCAAGACCTGGCCGTCCCTCTAAACTTTCAGCTCATACAAGGAGAAGACTGATCAGAGATGCAGCCAAGAGGCCCATGATCACTCTGGATGAACTGCAGAGATCTACAGCTGAGGTGGGAGACTCAGTCGTATACTGCACAAATCTGGCCTTTATGGAAGAGTGGCAAGAAGAAAGCCATTTCTTAAAGAAATCCATAAAAAGTGTTGTTTAAAGTTTGCCACAAGCCACCTGGGAGACACACCAAACATGTGGAAGAAGGTGCTCTGGTCAGATGAAACCAAAATCAAACTTTTTGGCAACAATGCAAAACAATATGTTTGGCGTAAAAGCAACACAGCTCATCACCCTGAACACATCCCCACTGTCAAACATGGTGATGGCAGCATCATGGTTTGGGCCTGCTTTTCTTCAGCAGGGACAGGGAAGATGGTTAAAATTGATGGGAAGATGGATGGAGCCAAATACAGGACCATTCTGGAAGAAAACCTGATGGAGTCTGCAAAAGACCTGAGACTGGGACGGAGATTTGTCTTCCAACAAGACAATGATCCAAAACATAAAGCAAAATCTACAATGGAATGGTTCACCCCATGGCGCCCCCCGAGGCAGACGTGTTTGCTCGCTCCACGCTTAAATGTTTTACTTTTCTTTTTTTGTGTGCGTTTTTCGTTCTTTCTGCAGTGCACAAATGCCATGCACTGCTAACATACAACCGACAGGCATTATTGGACATCGCCAACTCACGAAACTTCGATTTTAGTGGTTCTATTCCGCTGGAGCTACAACTCATTGTTCGCTCGCAGAGTCACCACCGGGGCTACCCAGAGGGCCACGAAGCATCGGCCTCGAGTGAGTTCGCTGACCCCAGGAGAGTGCTTCGAGAGGCAGCGGCGCAAGCGAGGCAAGAGGGGAGGGCTACATGCTAGGCTAAAAGCTCGCGCTAGCCGACCACCGCTACCCAGCCTCCTGTTAGCGAACGTGCGGTCCCTAGAAAACAAACTGGACGAGCTACGAACTAGGATTTTAACACAACGGAAATCAGAGAGTGCTGCGCCTGATTTTCACAGAGACTTGGCTCTCAGATAGAGTTCCAGAGAACGGCATTCAGCTACAGACTCACTCGCTTCATCGAGGTGACCGAACGGCTGCTGCGTCCGGTAAGTCTAAAGGGGAGGCTTGTGTGTGTTTGTAAACAACTCATGGTGCGAAGATATACAAACTGTTGACGAGCACTGTTCACCAGATGTGGAGTTATTACTGCTGAAGTGCCGTCCGTATTATCTACCGAGGAATTTACTGCTGTGTTTTTGGCGCTGTTTACATTCCCGAGTGCTAACTCCGCTAGCACTCAACAAACTCCATGACGTCATCAGCGCGTTAGAAACGGCTCATCCTGGACGCTGTTTTTATTGTTGCCGGTGACTTTAACCATTGTAGTTTGCGGACTGTATTCCCCAAATACCACCAGCATGTTGACATTCCCACCCGTGATAAAAACACTCTTGACCACGTCTACAGCAACATACGTGGTGCATACAGGGCTGCACCCCGCCCCCACTTCGGACACTCGGACCACATTTCTTTGTTCCTGTACCCTGTTTACAGACAAAGACTGAAACGAGCACACCCTGTCACCAAACAGATCAAACTCTGGACCCGGAGGAGATCACCCTGCAGGACTGTTTCGCTGACAGACTGGGATGTGTTTAAAGCTGCAGCCACTGTGGAGGACTCTTCCATCAGCGTACAGGATTATGCTGAGTATGTGTCCGGGTACATCAGCACTTGTGTTGATAACATCGTGCCCACCATACAAATCAGGAAGTTTCCCAACCAGAAGCCCTGGATAAACAGTCAGGTACGTCACATGCTGCGTGCTCGCTCTTGCATTTAGATCAGGCAATGAGAACGAGTACAAAGCTGCGAAGTATGGACTGAGAGAAGCTGGACAGCTTCTACTCTACTGCTGATTCAGGGCGGATGTGGCAAGGCCTGCAGCACATCACAGACTACAGGACCACCACCAACAACATCGCATCAACAGACAGCCTGCCGGATGACCTCAACAATTTCTACGCCCGCTTTGAGGCTCCCAGCAACACTGCAGAGAGGAGCTCACACACACCTGGTTCACCCAACCCCCTCCCTCCACCAACCATCTCACTCAACAACACAGGTACACAGAGCTCTGAGGAAGATCAACCCCGCAAAGCAGCAGGACCAGACAACATTCCTGGGCGGGCCCTCAGAGCATGTGCCAACGAGCTGGTTGATGTTTTCACCTCAATCTTCAACCTCTCCCTCAGCCAGCGCATTGTACCATCATGATTCAAGACCACGACCATCGTCCCCCTGCCCAAGAAGAACCCACCCACCTGCCTGAATGACTACAGGCCAGTGGCACTCACTCCAATCATTATGAAGTGTTTCGAGAGAGTGGTGCTGGCCCACATTCAGAGCAGCATACCGGACACCATTGACCCCCTGCAGTATGCCTACCGGCCCAACAGGTCCACCTCAGATGCTATCGCTACTGCCGTCCACTACTCCCTCTCACACCTGGAGAACAAGGACTCATACCTACGGATACTTTTATAGATTACAGCTCCGCCTTCAACACGGTCATCCCACACAAACTCACCCACAAACTGTCCACACTTGGTTTGCACCCCACCCTCTGTGACTGGCTCCTAGATTTCCTGACTGGCAGGCCTCAGTCTGTCAGGATTGGTAATAGGACTTCAGCCAGCACCATCACAAACATTGGTACTCCACAGGGCTGTGTACTCAGCCCCATCCTCTACACCCTGTACACCTACGACTGTGTCGCTCTCACAAGGACAACATCATCCTGAAGTTTGCTGGACGACACCGCAGTGATAGGACGCATCGCTGGCGGTGACGAGGCAGCTTACAGGAGGGAGGTGGCCAGTCTGGTGTCATGGTGTGAAGACAACAACCTCACCCTCAACACGGACAAGACAAAGGAGATGATAGTGGACATGAGGAGGAAGAGGAGAACGCCTCAGCCACTGTTCATCCGGGAGCTTGAAGTGGAGAGGGTGAGCAACTTCAAATACTTGGGTGTCCACATCAATGAGGACCTCACTTGGACACCTCACATCACGCAGCTGGTCAAGAAGGCTCAACAGCGGCTGTATTTTCTGAGGAGGCTGAGGAAGTTTGGCATGTCGCCCAAGATCCTCAGCAACTTCTACAGCTGCACCATTGAGAGTGTCCTGACCAGCTGCATCACTGTGTGGTACGGCAGCACTTCTGCCATGGACCGCAAACGCCTGCAGAGAGTGGTGAAGACTGCACGGAAGATCACCAGGACTCCACTGCCCTCTCTGCAGAGCATCTACCATCGCAGAGTCCACAGAAGAGCTGCTTCCATCCTCAAAGACCCTCCCACCCCCAACATGGTCTGTTCACACTTCTACCCTCAGGACGGAGGTACAGAAGTATGAAATGCAGGACTTCCAGAATGAAGAACTCATTCTTTCCCTCTGCCATAAGACTCCTAAACAGCAGATAGGAGTCTACATTCACAATCACAACATTACATGAACAATTGTTTACCTACTGCACTACCTCACTTTACTTTACACCGTCACTTTACTTTACATCGTCACTTTACACTATCACAACTGCACTACCTCACTTTACTACTTTACTCCTTTTGCCCTCTTGTATTTTTTTTGTATATTTGTATTTTTTGTATACTTGCATTATTATTACTTGTATATTTGTCTTATTTTTTATTTTTACTTACTTGTGTGACATTTTACTGTGGATGGCAAAGTAAGAATTTCATTGTACAGGGAAACATGCTTTCTGTCTGTACACATGACAATAAACACTTTGAATCTTGAATCTTTGAATCTTCACAAATAAACATATCCAGGTGTTAGAATGGCCAAGTCAAAGTCCAGACCTGAATCCAATCGAGAATCTGTGGAAAGAACTGAAAACTGCTGTTCACAAATGCTCTCCATCCAACCTCACTGAGCTTGAGCTGTTTGCAGGAGGAATGGGCCAAAATGTCAGTCTCTCGATGTGCAAAACTGAGACATTCTCCAAGCGACTTACAGCTGTAATCGCAGCAAAAGGTGGCGCTACAAAGTATTAAGTTAAGGGGGCTGAATAATTTTGCACACCCAATTTTTCAGTTTTTTATTTGTTAAAAAAGTTTGAAATATCCAATAAATGTTGTTCCACTTCATGATTGTGTCCCACTTGTTGATTCTTCACAAAAAATTACAGTTTCATATCTTTATATTTGAAGCCTGAAATGTGGCAAAAGGTCGCAAAGTTCAAGGGGGAATACTTTCGCATGGCACTGTATTGTGATAGAGACGGAAGAGAAAGGAGCCTGTCTTAGAGTCAATTTGCTTAAGCCGTAAAGATATCCCCATCAAAGTTCAACTTGGCGCTGATGCATGATTTACAAAACCTGAACGTAGTGCGTACAGTAATCCAGTATGTAGATGATCTGTTGATCTGTAGTCTGACCAAGCAGCAATGTACATTATACTCCCTCAATGTGTTACAAATTTTAGCACTTGGAGGGCATAAAGTTAATAAAAGAAAAGTTACAATTTTGTCAGTCTGATGTAGAATAGGCTGAGTGTTAAGTAAGAACCGAGGCTATTACCAAAGCCCCGAAGTCAGAGACTATAGGACAAATGTTGACATTATTTGGAATAACAGGTTATAGCTTCTGCGTGCTCTGTCTATAAGCGCACCTACTCGGCATGTCTCTGTGAGCAGCTCCTGCTGCTGTCGTCTCAGAGCTCTAGCTGTTGTGCCAGTAGTTCACTTTTTGTTGGTTAGTTGTGGCGCCCTGAAGGCCCTGGAAGCCCTTAACATTTGATTGTATGATCTAATGGGCAAGCTGTTTCTGACTTTAGTAATAATTTTGACGATAATAGGACTGATAATGCAGGAGATGATGAAAACTGAATTTGAACAAAGGAGATGTGTGCTAGTTTCTAGTATACATACAGCTGGAGCAGGATTTACCATTAGGAAACCATTTAAGTGTAACTTATGTAAGATCAAATACTTTAAATTGAAGTTAGATTGAGGGACCAAATTAATTAACAATGCATGAAA
This sequence comes from Perccottus glenii, assembly GCA_024416835.2. Lineage (NCBI taxonomy): Eukaryota > Metazoa > Chordata > Actinopteri > Gobiiformes > Odontobutidae > Perccottus > Perccottus glenii. Next base: position 2,154,551 of record CM044559.2, on the reverse strand, counting down.
GAAGAGACTATTTACTTAAAAATTTTGATGTATACAGGCAGACGTAATGATGAAGGTTACAATTACAAGGGATGGGTACCCAAACCCAGTATTAAACTGGCCCCGGGGCTAAATTATGAAAGACTGTAGTATCAATAAGATCTGACACTATTGGTTCTGCTTTCGGTACTGGAGGGGAAAAACTAATGTACTATGTATTTTTGCTTAATAATGTTATCGTGCACATTTTATCTCACCAAACATTTCTAATGTGGATCATATTAAGACGTTTGTCTGTGAGATCTGCGAGATCTCTCATGCGCGCCGCGGAGTCTGTCAGTCACACACACAACACAACGAGCGCGGCGCACGCACAACAGTACGAAAAGTCCCGCTTAATACAAAGAGTGACGATGGCGGAGAGAGCATAACGTTCCAAAGTGTGGTTACACTTCTCTAGAGATGATGCAGACAACGCTCGTTGTCATAAGTGCAACAAAATGTTTGCATGTAAGGGCGGAAACACAAGCAATCTGTCTAAGCACCTTTCAAAAGTGCATTATGTGCCGACAGAGAAATGCAAAGTTTTCCACTGCCTAGCTAGCTCGTCTCTGGTTGTTGCTCCATCTACGTCTGGTATGTACGCTAAAATCATGTTGAATCAACGTTGTTCATGTCATTTAAAATAAATGTAAAATCTCCCTGGTTTGTTAACCTTATGTAGAAATTCTGTTGATTTCTTTTGGGAGAAATGAGAGAATGAAATCAACATTTGTACCACTGTATGTTCTTTAGCAGAAAAATATAGTTTATTTCATTTGTTTTACATTCATTTGTTTTTTTGTATAATAGCTATTTGTTCAAACATGGCCGTTTCTTGCACTACAAATAATTGTTTTATTAATTTTACATTTAAAAAATAAAGAAATGTTAATTCTGTTCTCAACTTATTCTTAAAAAAAAACACACACACACACACAACACAAAGTACCGATAAGAATACCGATAAGAATACCGTTAAAGTACCGGACCGTTAAGCAGTATCGGTAAGAGTAGTAATACCGTTAAAACCTTAACGATACCCATCCCTAATTACAAGTGAAGAAGTAATAAAATTAGTGAAGATCCAAATAGAGAACAGAGGGAAGAGAGAAGTTAATTTCACACAGTTAGGATAAAAGTAGGAAAAGAGTTGGTCAGTACAACAATTTATTTTATCATTGAATAAAATTTTTAGCTAGACAAGTCACACATAAGAATTGCATTCAGGATTACAGGATGTTATGACATATTTAAGCCAGTTGAAATGGTCAAAATTATTTCAAATTATAGGTCTGGCAATTGCAGGGTTTATGTTAATGGAAAAAGATTGTTTTATGTTGTGCGTTGCCGTTTATTAAAATAATAGTTGTTGGACAGTTTAACAAGTAATTGCGTGAGGTTTTAAATAAATTACCTTACGTGCCTATCTTAATTAGTCAGTTGAAAACATACGTACAATATTATGTAGTATTTTTTACATAATGAATGTTTGTACTCATATGATTATAGTTTAATATGAGCAGAACTATACATTCTTATATTGCATGTTGTAACTCTTTTAAGTAAAGGAATGACAAGTTATTTTTGTTATGGTAGGATGAAAGTTATGGATGTTATGTGTATTATTTCTGTGTACTTTTTTAGCTATTCATTTATGCATGCGTTTATATTATGTGCCTTATGGTTTATGTTTTGTATGGTTTATAATAAAGGTTTATGGGATCTTATATTAATACATCTATAAACATATTAATAGAAAAGAGAAAACATACATGATTATTTTAATGCACACACACACACACACACACACACACACACACACACACACACACACACACACACACACACACACACACACACACACACACACACACACGTATATACAGGAACAATTCGGTCAATATAAGGACATGGGTGCCTGGTACAAGGGGTTACTGGGGAACTAGGACAAAGGTTAGAAGGATGGTAAAGTCTCCACTAGAAGGAGGGGGTCTTCTGTCCCCATGGGGAGCAATCATAAATTTGTAAACTGGGTTAGGGTTGCATGGTCGAGAAAGCCATTACTACGTAAATGCCACAAAGCATCCCGCTTACAGCACAGAGACAAGCCTCAATACTACTAGAAAAAATTCATTTGGAGTGATGAGACCAAAATTTAACTTTTTGGCCACAACCATAAACGTTACATTTGGACAGGAGTCAACAAGAAAATTAACACCATTCCCATTGTGAAACATGGAGGTGGATTGCTGATGTTTCAAGAATTTGTTAACTACAAAGACCCCGGAAACCTGGTCAAAATTGATGGCACGATGAACGCAGCATGTTATTAGAAAATACTGGAGGAACAGGGTGATGTATTTGAACGTTCCACGCAGCGGTGGAACTAAACTCAAGATCTAATAAACTAAACCAACAGTCTCTTCCATGTCTGCTGAGCTGCTGGTCAATGTTTCCTGGTTAAATAAAAGTCAAATAAAAAAATGTGGATGTTTCCACTAGAGAAGTACAGTTCAGAGAATCCTAAATAAGCCTAACAATCCACAGAATGAAATGGCTCAGGTGTAAACAAGATCAGAAATGGAATCAGAAAATTGTTCTAAATGTTTTCTCAAATTAAGGGGGTCTTGTTCTTGCAATAAACAAATTCCAAGAAGAAAGAAATCTAAAAATGGCACATTTTCAAGTTTTAGGCTAGAATAACAAACACTGCATTCTCATTCACTACATTGCAACAAACAGAGCATTACTTCGGAAATAAAAAAAGTCACAATGTAGAAAATGTAGAAAATTGCACTATTCAATCTAAAATAATTTTTAGACAAAAGACTAAAGAGTCCTTTGGCTTGATTAAAGTATATGCTGATTATTATTAGTCTGGCTTGGTGCACACAAGTCAAGACACTATCCAGCACCACAGTGGAAACAAGCATTTTTAGGGGTTACCTGTATCAAACCATGCCGTACTAATCTGACCTGTACCTGCAGAGGTTCTGGCTCTAGAGTGGGACTAACCTGTCCGTCCAACTGCTCCAGGGGTCTCTTCTTGCGCGGGCCAATGGCAGCCAGAGCGGCAATGTTGGCCTCTCTCTGCTGCAGCTGAGCCTGTTCCAGATGCTGCAGCTGAAAACACAGGAGACAAGACAATTTTTAAGTTATTTATTTATTTGATTGGGACAGTGCATGTTAATGAACATGAGACACAGCCACATGAATGTAAACATGCCAGATTGTAGCCGTAGGCTAATTTCCATCACACACATTCATACACCAGTGCTGTGTCACTGGAGGCAAGGAGGGTTAAGTGTCTTGCCTAAGGACACAACGACAGTATGAACTGTGGGGAGAGCGGGAATCGAACCGCCTACCTTCCGGGTGAAAGACGAGCGCTCTACCACTGAGCCACTGCCGCCCCTATGACTTGACAATGACTTGACAATGACTTCTAATTGTAAATTAAAGTGACTTCTAGCCCAAAAATATATATTCTCAATTGTTTTGATAGTTCTTAGACAGTAGATCAGCTGAATCATCTCACTGACAAAATAGCCTTAGCTGGATAAAAGTCCCAGGACAGGATCGTAACACATCACGAGATATTAGCGAGTACAACATGACACGTATAAAAAAGAAAATAGGTTAATAAACTGGACCCTAGCAGAGTCCTCTTTGTACAAAATACACTAAAATTATATACTGTTTCAGAAGATTTGTTCTTTCTTCCAAACTTACCGTCTTAAACGTCTTGTTGTAAACAAAATTGACAACTGCTATCTATTATTAGTTGAAAAAAAAACCTACTATTTTTCAACACAGGTTTTGGGTTTGAAGTGTCTTCAGATTGTAGATTTATGTGCTTGCGCTTTATCTGGCCTGGTTGAACGCTTTTATTCAATGACAATGTAAATATAAATATAATAATGGCTACTATGGGATAAGAATGACCTTATCCATCTGCAAATGTTACTTCTTTTTTAAAAGATATACACTTTGTGGAAAATACCTCATAAGCCATTATATAATGATGAAATAGCCTAAAAACAAAATGTATGACTCTAATCTACTCACACCCAAACTGACAGCATGTGTCAGTTTTTAGTAGATGTTGGATAATTGAGTGGAGGTTTGTGGGGGCTGGTGTGAACAGCGTTTCTTTAAATAGACACAGAACTAGAGCTGTCTTTCAACTGCTTCACACCTCTCCTCTCAGCTCAGGGACAGCAATACGCACACACGCGCACACACACACACACACACGCACACACACACACACACACACACGCGCACACACGCCACACAGCACACATACGCACACACACACACACACGCACATGCTGGTCACACACACTGATGATACTGGTGTTCACACACACACACACACACACACTGGTGGTCCACACACACACGAGAGTTTTACACTCTACTAATGAAACATCACACACACACACGCCACACACACACACACATCGATTCTTGGTCTACAATGCACACACTTATAGTTAGTTGGTGCTCATAGTTCTCTACAGGTCATGTCAAATCATGTTATGTGTCCTCCATGTTATTCCAAGCATGGTGTAGACATAGCTAAAGACATGGCTTGCCGGAGGACTTCTGCACCTGGAGCCTGGAGCTGGGGCCTTGAGGGGAGGGTGTATGCAAGATACACCTCCACTGACAGCCCCACTTTAGTGATATAAAATGTAATGTTTTGCGTACCTCCGTAAGCAAAACGCACAATGTACCTTTGTTGTATCTGTGTAATTTGCTTCCCTTGCAAGGAATAAAACCTGGCCTTTCGCTTTTTATAATATAATCTGTCTCCGTGTCTCTCTGGATAATATAAGGATATAGAATTCTTTTGGACATATAGAATTCTTATAACATTTGGTGCCGTGACCCGGATTTCAATATTCGTTTCTCATGCAAAGAGGTGAACTGACGTGCACGGGGAAATGCAAAAACAATGCATTTCTTGTAAGTCCCAAGCTGTGCTATTTAGCAGTAATGGCCAGATATCCCCTCTTTGTGTGTGTGAACACGATGACGAGATCTGGACTGAAAAGAGAAGAGCAGAGAGAGAGAACAGAACATACAGTCTGGCTGCGGAACAACTGGACTATTGGACTAAAAATTCAGGTAAACAGCTGTTTAATTTATTTTTTGGTGTGTGTGTGTGAGTTTGTAATTACCAAAGCTTCGGAGTAGCTAGTTTTGGAAATCTGGCGTATGTTGAGCGGGCTGCATGTAGTTTTACATCACCATTAGTTGATGTTTTTCCATGAAGTTGGCCAGCATAGGAGATTCTTAAACGCTGATACGCTTTGTCGAGACCCTGCCTATATGGTTTATGGTGAGATTGAAAGCTGGGAAAAAGTATGTGTTTTTGATCGAGAACCTACTGTAAAATCTTTAATGGTGAGGTTTTAAAGCGGGATATTCTGATGTTAATCTGTGTTAAAGCTTGTTGTCTTGCTAGATTTTAGTTTGATAGATACCTTATGCTTTGTAAGTCTTCAGGTGTTTCTTGAAGCGGAACGCAGCTGGGAGTTCATTGGCCATGACAAGTGCGGAATCTATGAGATAGATAGAGCAGCTGATTACAATAAGGGGTAGAAGGTCTAAAAAGCTTGTCTAGAGAGCACAGGAATTTATCTTAGATTAATAATCACGTATCGTAATACGCCACAATCGAACTGCCTTGCATAGCTAGTATTGTTGGTTTATGGTGCGACACTCACGGAAGTGTGGGATATGCACAAGGTATAGCTCGAGCTGACTCTTTAATCGAGACCCTGCGAAACCTGTGGTTAATGGTGAGATTGGAGTCCAGTCGCGTTGGACGTGACGTATAGGAAGAAGTAGGCCTACGTATAGTGTTCACTGCATGTGAAGCGGTGATTTTTAAAAGCCCACGAGAGCTTCTGCTGGAAAAATGTTCACTGCTGGTGACGCGGTGAGTTAGAGAAAAAGCCCACTGAAAGTGACGGGCTTATACTGAGAATTGTTGGCAATACTGAGTGTTGACCTAAAGAGTTAAAGATAAAAGGTGTGTTTGAGAGAATAAATGTTTTATGAATGGGCCATTGTTGGATGAAGAATGAGTCTAATGTTGTGAATCAGAACAAAAGTAATGTTTTTGTTTAGAAAAAGTTTGAACAACATGAGAGAGAAAGGTAGCTTTCCATAAGCTATTTTTCTAATTTGAAAAAAAAAACAGAGAAGCAGAGAAGAGATTTTAAAAGAAGTACACACATGTACTTCAAAACACTAATCATTTGTATTTTGTTTAAATGTTTCTGGAGCATCTAGGAATCGGCCTCCCTCCCTCCGGAAAACAGTGCTCCCCCAAAACTTCCTCTGCATCCCACCTCCCACATGCTCCTTTTCGGCTGAGAAAAAAAAGGAAAAAGCTGCAGACAGACCAGCAACAGCAAACACGGAAGCGGTAAGATAAACGAATTCAGACAATCGTTTATTTGTTTTAAATTTTGATCTATTGAGATTGACCAAAAAGGTATTTGTAAAGTGTGTTTGCAAATTGGATGAAACTTGAAATTAATATGAATGTAATGTATTTCTCTGAGGAAAAATGCACAATTGCCATTGGAGAGCGAGGTGGAGGTGGGCGTGACAGGCGAGAGGGCACTGAGAGGAGGAGGAGGAGGTCGAAACTGGGTCCAGACGAGAGACGAGGGAATGACCTCAGGACTGACCGATTCAACTAACAGGTCAGGTACATAAACACACAAAGACATGTAAATACAGACACATACAAACACAAACATGGGACACACATCTACAGAGAAGGATGTGACTTTGGTTTATGAGAGAAAATAATGAGTATTCTGTTAAAGAACAGAGTTGGTTTTGTATTTTATGTGACACGTTAATGTGAACATTAAAGGTTTAAAGAAGTTAAAGATCCTACACTTGGATCCTAAAATTAGTGATTGATGTTTTGCTAAACAATTTTGTGTATCTATTAGTACGAGAACTAATAGAGGTCCTTAATATCAGTGTGGTTCAAACACACGGTATAACGCCAATAAAAGAATGAAAATGAATACTTTGTAATTGGAAGAATTTAAATATGCGTCTTAAAGTTGAGTTGCGCAGAGTAAGTTTATAAAGATAATATAACTTTATAGTTATGGGCCATAAGCTCATATTTAAAAGAAAACAAGGTTAACAGAACCTAAGTAAAGGAAATACACATTTATGTATTTCTCTGGTTTGGTTCTAACAAAGTGTGAAAATGGAGAAAGTAGGATTCAAGGCAACCACTGTTTGGATTTTATGAGGAATGTTTAAAAACAAGATAACATTCTATGCAAGTCAATGTAACAGGGGCTTCACAGCACCCTCCTTTTGCTCCCAAGAGCGAGAAATGTTTTGTTTTTGGGTTTTTGTTTGGCTCCACACAGACATGGTGGGAGCCTTTGCATTAAACAAACTTTTAATGTTGAGAAGAATACTGAGTTAGAAATGTCAGTGACAGAAACAGTCTGCACTGAACTGATGTGTTAAATAAAGTTTATGAAACTTAATTATGAAACTGTTTGACCTTCGGACAGGTCTGTTGATATGAATAAAGTCCACATTTGAGTTTTATTGAATCTATGAAACATGATTTGGTAAACTAAACAATTGAATTAATGAGATTGAATATGGTTTTTGAGAAGAAAGACTTAAAGTTTAAGTAATTGGAAAATTGAAATGAAGATAGTTCAAAATAAATAATAATCATTATTTATTTTGGTACTTTATAATTAAGGTATAGTGTGATCTATGCAATAAAGATTTAAACTGTAATGTAAATTGGTAATCTGGTTTTGATGATTAAAAACATATCTATGTTAAAACAGTTCAAACTGTTAAAATGATCTTAAAGGTTTTATTTGAAAAATTTAAAGTTAATGAGAAATAAGTGAATAAAAAGATAATTGTTAAACTAACAAGGTGAATTGTTAAAGTTTAAGAGCATATGCCAATGGCTCGCTGGGTTTTAATCACTGTTTGAAGTGATTTTTTTTTGAGTACAGGGACTAACACAAGGTCCTTTTGAACAGGCGTTAAGTTTTGTTTTGGTTTTGGTTTTGATCAAACTTTAGGTCGTTGTAACCTAAAGAAAAAGAAAAAGAGGTTGAGATGTTACATTTTATTAAATGAACAGTAATGATGATTACAATTTTGGTGAATTTGAATAAAGAAAAGAGAACACGTTATTTTGATTTTACACTTGATGTTTAAAGTTTCTGTTTAACATTGAGTGAGGTGAATTCTTTATGTGGCATCTGAATGCCAAATTAGTGGAAACATAAAAATAGTAATTGATGAAATTTTTTTATGTTACGTTTAAATTAATATGGGAAAAATACAAAAACAAACTGGTTTATTGTATTGAGCACCTGGTGGTAAAACTGAGTTTTACAGAGACAGTATAGAACAAATCTATACTGAACACAATCCTGAAGAAATTTAGTTTAAAAATAAAGCAGAATTTAAGAGGAAATTTGTTGATTTTATGTTTGGTCTTTCCTTTAAAAAAAAAAAAACGACAGTCACAAAGGTGATGGTGTTTTGGAGGAAAGCAAGTGAACAGAGCAGAGGCTTTGTGGTGTGTTCAAGACATGCTGCTGTTACTGGTTTAACCCCAGAGAGGGGGGTCTGAACCTAAGGGTGATTAAGAAATTTTGTTTTGAAGTAAGAGAAAAATGTGTTTTCTTTCTAAAGAAAGTAATTTGAGGTAAATTAAACAATATTTTGAGAATATTCTAATTTAAAAGAATCGTGAAATAAATTGTGAATTGAAGGTGAATGTTTAAAGGTTTGTGAAAATAGATCATGAGAAACCAGTTCTGATCTATATAAATTATTTATGTTTGCATCAACTGAGTTAAAATTTATCAAATTGTGGATGATACCAATTACAGTTACAGGTAAAGACCTACAACTAATGGTAACTAAAAAAATAAAACTGAACTAAACAAAGTTAAGTTTTAAATATAACATGAACAAAAGTGATGCTATTTGGGAAAACATAAAGAAGATGAATAATTAGAAATGCTAATTAATGAAATAACAATTTAAGGTGGTAATTGGAAAAAACCATTCTGTTTTGACTTTATTTTGATTTTTTTAACTTTTATTTGATTTTTGTTTATTTTTTGGTATTTTGAGCCATGGTTGTACCACGTCTCAAAAGGGAGATGAAGGTTTAAACAAACTGTGTTAAAGTGCTGAAGGGATGCTTGGTTAACCTAATGGTTAGCATGAGGCTGAAACAACAGTGTTTAATACAGTTAAAAGTTTAAATCAAATAATGAAATAAAGAAAGTTGACAGGACTTTTCTGGAGAAGCACTGTTTAGTCTGATTAAACCTTTTCAGATTAAAGTAGATTTCCAGCAGACCATATCTGTGGAAACAGGGTTTATCTGCTGTTTCAATTTTATGGTTTGATCATTTTAAGGGCTTTTATGGTTTCGCTTGACGAAAACCTAGGAGGCACTTTCTATGGGTCTATAATGTCAGAGAACGTTTTGATTTGTTTGTTTGTTCTTTATTTGGATGGAAGCCAACTACAACAAGTATACCAGTTCAGAAAAGGAGTTTTGACAATTAATATAGCCACCACCAGTAAGAGCTAATATTAATATAGTTCTTTGAACTTATATCATCTTGGTTTACACCTGTGAAGGGAAGCACACCTGTGAGCAGGGCTAGTGGCGGGGTCACATGACTTCCTGTGACATCACTCTGAACTTGACAAACGTAGAGATCAGGGACAGGTGCAGTGCAAAGCAGAAGTCTGGAGGTTTTGTGAAAGTAAGACCATTAGACCAGCGTTGCCTGCTGACCGGAAACATGCGTCCTTAAAGGATCCTCGTTTATTTGTGTTCACATACAATGTGACGGAGAACATCGTGAGTGGAAACTCACACTTTAGGAGCCAAACAGCAGCTCCTCAGGTTCATTTGAGAGCCCCATTTACATCACAGAGGTGTCCTTCAAGGTGTCCTTAATGAATATAAGGCTAAAATTAAATTAGCATTAGGATTTGAATTTTTACCATTTGAGACAATTTATGAAAAGGTGGATTAAAGTATATAAGGTATATTTATAAACAACAAAGGTTTATGAATTGTACGAGATGCTGTAACTGTTAATTAAAACTGGAAATGAGAGAAAACTGGTCCAAGGACTGGACAGAACAAAATAGCACTGAGCATGCTTTTAGCTGAAGAGGGGATCTACAAAAGGATTTCCTCCAAAGTAACACAGGACTAGTTACAGCAGAACTAAAGTCTTTAAGAAAGGACTTCGAACTCTAACAGAGGAATTAGAATATTCTGGAATAGAGAAATTAATTGTGACCTGGTTTTACAACATATTTGGAAAATTGACTGTGATTTTAGAATCTGTATTGAGATACAGTACATGTACCATGTTGTTGTTGCACTTCCATGTCTAATAACTTTTGTTTGTGTTGCTTTCCATGTACCGGAGCTTGTTGGTGAGATTGATGAATGTGGCCATTGCTGGGTCAACATTCCTGGACATGCACCTGCCAAACGACTAAGGTCAAGGCTTTGACCTCAGATGAACACTTTGATATCTGAGGGACGTTATTGTTTGCATGTACACCAACGGGACAACAGCTCCAGGACGGATCATACTACAGACCTAAGGGCCGTATGGTTCATTGAATTGATTATGCTGAAGAGAATTGATTTTAATCATTATGAATGTGCATTAGTCTCACTCCATGTGTTTTTCTTTTCGTTACAGGGACAGAAATGGACAGGCAGGGACAGGCCAGAGATCTTGAGTCCAATGGGTTGACCAGCTCAACCTCTGGCATATTTTTCTACTTTATTTTGGAGTGACACTGTGTTTTGATTTATGATTTATGGACATTTATGATTTATGGACTTTAAAGAATTTGAATTTGAAGAATCAGTGCATTACTCTGTGGGTTCCCATTTGATTTGAAACATATCCATTATAATCATTTGTTGTGTTTGTTTTGACATGTGTTGTAAGTTAATCATTTGAAGTGATTACATACGTTTGATGCTTGATGTTTGTGTTTTGTCACCGCCTTTGGGGCAAGGGGTGGATAGAAGAGTTTTTCCCAGCTTTAGGTCATTTTACCAATGGGTCAAAATGTTCTTCTGGCTAGGTCAACGCCCTGCTGGGTTTTCGCTTCTGTCATAGTTTACAATTCACACTCAAGTTAGTAGGTTGTTTATGCTAATTGTTATCAGCATAAAGAGGGGAATGTTATAAGAATTTTATTCTTATAATTGTGTATATTGTTTATAGTTAGTTGGTGCTCATAGTTCTCTACAGGTCATGTCAAATCATGTTGTGTCCTCCATGTTATTCCAAGCATGGTGTAGACATAACTAAAGACATGGCTTGCCGGAGGACTTCTGCACCTGGAGCCTGGAGCTGGGGCCTTGAGGAGGGTGTATGCAAGATACACCTCCCACTGACAGCCCCACTTTAGTGATATAAAATGTAATGTTTTGCGTACCTCCGTAAGCAAAACGCACAATGTACCTTTGTTGTATCTGTGTAATTTGCTTCCCTTGCAAGGAATAAAACCTGGCCTTTCGCTTTTTATAATATAATCTGTCTCCGTGTCTCTCTGGATAATATAAGGATATAGAATTCTTACACACACACCACACACACACGCACATACACACGCACACACATACACACGCACACACATACACACACACATACACACGCACACACACACACACACACTTGCACGCACACACACACATGCACATGCACACGCACACACACACACACACTCCCACGCACTCCCACACACACACACACACGCACGCACACACACACACACACACTTGCACGCACACACACACACACACTTACGCACGCACACACACACACACACTTGCACGCACACACACACACGCACACACACACACACGCACACACGCATGCACGCACGCACACGCGCACACACACACACACGCACACATGCACACACACACACACGCACACACACACATGCGCACGCACGCACACGCACACACGCACACACGCGGCGCACACACACACATTCACACACACGCCATACGCACACACACACACACACACGCACGCACGTGCACACGCACGCACGCATTTTGTCATTTTGCAGACAGTTCCAGTATCCAAAGCAACAAGTGAGGAAAACAATGGAAGCAATTTTAACAACACAAGGGGTAACAAAAAGCATAAGTGCACAAAAAAAACCATCACAGTATACAAAGCTAAGGATAGGAAACAATAATAAGGAATAGATAGAAAGGAAATAGAATTCAGTGTTTGTCATTTAGGTGTTGACGGAAGAGATGTGTTTTCAGGCGTTTTTTAACCCTCTAAGCGTCAAAGTCGCAAAATTGCGACAAGCAACTTAACTAGAAAAACAGCCGCTACTTCCGGTTTATGTGCTAAATTATGTTTCCACTCCCTTCCACCAGATGTCAGACACCCCGTACTTTGTTTCTAGTCCACTATTACCATGTGTTGCCCAATGACTGTTACTATGGACGTTTTCCTCCCCTATTCACCGAATGACATTGTTACATTGTTGTTATCACAGGGAAATAAAATGGGGGCTACATCCGGGCTTTTACTGCATAGTAAAAAAAAAAAAGATAGCATAAATGGACGTATTAATCAAAAATCACACACACCATATTATATATAAATTAAATATATATATATATATATATATATATATATATATATATATATATATGAAAAATGTTGTCCTTCACCCTCCGCGGGTGTTCTCATCCTTCGAGCTCAGGTCCTCTACCAGAGGCCTGGGAGCTTGAGGGTTCTGCGCAGTATCTTTGCTGTTCCTGCACTTTTCTGGACCGAGATGTCTGGTGTTCTTCCAGGGATCTGCTGTAGCCACTCTTCCAGTTTGGGGGTTACTGCCCCGAGTGCTTCGATGACCACAGGCACCACTGTCGCCTTCACCTTCCAAGCCTTTTCCAGCTCTTGTCTTAACGTCTGTGATCTGTATCTCTTCCTTTGGCCACCTTATTATTCCCGCAGGGTATCTGATCACTGGCAGGGTGTAGCTGTTTATTGCCCGTGCCTTGTTCTTGCCATTGAGCTGACTTCTTAGGACTTGCCTTACTCGGAGGTATTTGGCAGTTGCTGTTTTCCTTGTTACCTCTTTGAGGTTGCCATTTGCCTGTGGTATTCCAAGGTACTTGTAACCATCCTCAATGTCTGCTATTGTTCCTTCTGGGAGTGAGACCCCTTCTGTGTGGACTACCTTCCCTCTCTTCGTCACCATTCGACTACACTTCTCAAGCCCAAATGACATCCCAATGTCAGAGCTGTAGATCCTGGTGGTGTGGATCAGTGAGTCGATGTCCCGCTCACTCTTAGCGTATAGCTTGATGTCATCCATGTAGAGGAGGTGACTGATGGTGGCCCCATTCCTGAGTCGGTATCCATAGCCAGTCTTGTCGATTATTTGGCTGAGGGGTTTCAGGCCTATGCAGAACAGCAGTGGGGATAGAGCATCTCCTTGGTATATGCCACATTTGATGAATACTTGTGCAAGTGGCTTGCCATTGGCCTCAAGGGTGGTTTTCCACAGCCTCATTGAGTTTGCAATGAAGTCTCTTAGAGTCCTGTTGATGTTGTACATCTCCAAGCATTCATTTGTGATCCATGTGTGTGGCATTGAGTCATATGCTTTCTTGTAATCAATCCAGGCAGTGCACAGGTTGGTGTGTCGGGTTCTGCAGTCTTGGGTGACTGTTCTGTCAACCTGGAGTTGGTGTTTAGCTCCTCTGGTTTCTTTGCCGATGCCCTTCTGTGCTTTGCTCATGTATTGATCCATGTGCCCACTTATCTTAGCCGCAATGATGCCTGACATGAGCTTCCATGTTGTGGAGAGACAGGTTATTGGCCGATAGTTGGATGGGACTGTACCCTTTGTGGGATCCTTCAGGATCAGGATTGGTAAGCCATTCAGGGTGCGTCCCATCCCTTAGCAGCTGGTTCATTTGTGCTGCAAGGCGCCCGTGGAGTGCAGTGAGGTTCTTTAGCCAGTAGGTGTGGATCCTGTCAGGGCCCGGTGCTGTCCAGTTTTTCATACCTGAAAGTCTTTCTTGGATGTCTGCCGCTGTGATGGTAACTGGATTCTGTTCAGGGAGGTTGCTGTGGTCCTCTCTCAGAGCCACCAGCCACTGTGCATCGCTGTTGTGTGATGCCTCCCTCTCCCATATACTTTTCCAGTATTGTTCAGTCTCCAGCCTTGGAGGGTCTGCTCTGCTGTTATTACCCTGCCATTGAGCGTACACTTTTGCAGGTTGAGTTGCGAACAGCCGGTTTATTCTTCTGGCTTCGCTGTTCTCTCGTGTACCTCGTTAGGCGGCTGGCCAAGGCTTGGAGCCTTTGTTTGGCAGTTTCAAGTGCTTCAGGTATGGGCATCTGGTTCTTGGGTACCTGTTTTCTCATTGCACCTTTCTTGGTCTCTGTCAGTTGGCTTACTTCACGTGTCTGCTTGATCTTAGCCTCCAGCCTCGTTTCCATGGTGGGTACTGTTTCTCATGGCTCCCATGGTTGCTCTTATAGCCAAGCATCTCGAGGATCACTGCTGCGGAGGTGTATAGCAGCTCATTGGTTTCAGTGATGGATGTGGTAGGGATCACACTGAATGCTGCATTTACATCTTCTAGGAGACTTTCTGATGGTACTTCACTTAGCCGTTGTAATTGGCGTCGAGGTTGCCTTGCATTCATTCTCGCCATGATCTTGTCTTTCAGGTCAGTCGCTGCCTCGTTCAGCGTTATTTCACTTGTTGGGGCTTCATACCCAATCTCCGGTTGGGGAGCCCCCGTTGGCTCCCCTCTGACCTCTCGTCCTGGCTCCCCCTTGCCGTAGCATTTTCTGTGTTGTATCTCATCAATCTCAAGTTGTGATAGCAGCTGCCGCTTGTGGATGTTGGAACACTGAGCTACTAGTTGCTTCGATGTAAGCCTGGATTGTGGGTTTCGTAGTAACCATTCATCCCACATTCTCTTCATGTAACCCCTCTGACTAGGGTTACTGGAGTAGTAGCATTCCAACAGAGCCTTGTTATCACATCTCGCCCATCTCCGTCTTGTTCCAGTAGCCCATTTGTCATCAAGTTGCTCTGGTTCCCCAACACCTGACGCAGACCTTGTTTTGCCGGGCGTCGTCTGATCCGGCTTCTCATAGCATTTATTGTCTCTCATCATTTTTATGAGGTAGGCAGTAGCGCGAAGGGTCTTGCCTAAGGACCCACACTGGATAGCGCCCCGAGGGGGATTCGAACCTGGGTGTAAGTAAAACCAGTAGTAAACCCATCAGATGAGTACACTCGGCAGACACAAAACTTGCTAGGTTCCGAACAGTGGCTGGAAAGCGAGCAATTTCTTTATATGGGTCCTCTGAGATGTGCGTCACCACTAAAGTTAACTGAAATACAACACACTCTGATGCAAACAAAGACAAAGTTTCATTTGTTACTATAGCCATAACACCAGGCTGTGAATTAGTACACTTAAGAGATATGGTCAGAGTGCCAAGTGGCTCCAAAACCTGAAACCTTAACAGCAACATAACAGATCATTTGATCTTTGTTGTGCATACTTCTCGATCCCAATACATTGCCAGTATTTATTCAGCAATAAATTTATACAATAAAGGGGTGTAAACTAGCATGGGCAAGGCTGCCTCAACGGTATATGGAGAACCCGTCCTTATACACATCAGCGGTCAAGTGTGACCTGGATGACTTGGTCCTCACAGGAGGGTCAATATGCAGACGACCTGTTTATAGCCTCACCATCAGCAGAGGACTGTCGAACTGACTCTATTGACCCTTATGATACGTCTAGCGTATCTAGAGTGTGGACAATGGCTAAATTGCAGTTTTGCCATATAGAAGTGATTTACTTGGGACGTACCCTTTTTTATTTTATTTCTTTAGGACAGTGTACAATGTACATTAAGCAGGAGCAGAAATGCTTGTACCAGGTTATAGCTTAACAGCTCATTTCTATCTGTAGTCCTGTATTGTACATGTTTTCTGCGGTAGGGGAAACCGGAGCACCTGGAGGAAACCTACACAGACATTGAAAAGACCATGCAAACTCCACACAGAAAAAGGCACTGCCCCGGATGGGAATTGAACCCAGGACCTTCTTCATGTGAGGCAGGAGTGCTAACCTTGGTGCTGCACAGTGGCACGATGACAGACAGACAATATGCCTCCCCCAAAGACTAAAAAGAACTTGTCATTTCTAGGGATGGCTAACTACTGCTGACACTGGCTGTACATGTCTACTTTGCAGGCTGCACCTAAGAACGTTGAGTGGACACCTGAAATGTCGCAAGCTTTTCCCCCAGGCACACACCTGCTTTGTATCCTAGGCTAATTGGATTGGCCTATCCCACTTGGCTGGAATCCTCAAAGTTATCAACTCCCCAACATCCGAAACATTATAATCACTGCACACACATTAACCTAATACAGACATTGCACAGAAACCCCCAAGTTATAACAGGTAAACCCCAATCATTTAAGATCTACCTGAAGAAACCCCCTCTCCAAATAGTAGCTTCTGATGATGTCCCCCCCCACATTCACATACAAACACAACCCTAGTGGTTTGTTATTGAGTTGATAATGTTTTTCTGCCTTTTTCATGTATCATTTCATACAGGGCAACCAAAGAGAAGACCCAGATCAGAAGCTCTCTGAACACATGCTGTCGCTCCAGCTCCATGTTCAGTTGATGAGCTCTTCTCTTGAGTCTGGTCCCTTCTCTGCAGAGGTTACTGTCTTGGACAAAAGAATTTGTCAAATATCAAAT
The DNA here is from genome assembly GCA_024416835.2 of Perccottus glenii. Taxonomy (NCBI): domain Eukaryota; kingdom Metazoa; phylum Chordata; class Actinopteri; order Gobiiformes; family Odontobutidae; genus Perccottus; species Perccottus glenii. Next base: position 2,137,633 of record CM044559.2, on the reverse strand, counting down.
ACATACATTAATCTATGAAAGCAGCACAGTTCTGCTTCATTTGGAACACACTGTATTGTTTTTAAAATAATGCAGCTGTCACTGCAGGAAATAAACCATATTTCCATTTTTTAAAATAAATGTTTTATATAATGACCAAAGGTTTTGATGTGTTTGTGCACAAAGTCATTATAATTTATATTTTTCACAAAACATTTCAGACTGATTTATTTAGAATGAAATAGAAGAAAGTTTATAATGTTCAGTATTTAACATTGTTAATTTTTCTTATTTTCTATTGCAAACACATCTACAATAGTACAGTAAGAAAACAGTTATTTATGACTGCACCAGTGTTGTAGTATTAATGAGAAACAAGCCATGAGTCAGAGATTCCTTTTGGCGGCAGGCTCCATTTATTAAAGAAATAAAAACAAATAAGAGAAACAACACAATGTTATAAATACAATTGTAAATATAATTTACAGTTTTATAGGAATACTATATTGATTGTACTGATAACTGTGTTCAGAAGACTGTAGTAGTCCACATATTAATTACTCAGGATCTCACCAAATATTGACTGGAGACAGATGGACAGACTTGAATAGAGGATCAGTAGTTGCTGTCCTGCACAAATCCTCGCACCGACCCGGTACAACAGGTCATCGAACTGGGGCCGGGTCAGTGAGAAACACCGCTGAATGCGGCCGTCATCCAGGCGCAGCTCCTGGAGGAGTTTGTGAAACTCGTTGGAGCTGGGTCTGCCACTGAAGCATCCGCTGGACCCCTGCACAGCACCCAACGAGTTCACGCCGTTTTTCAGTCCTCCAAAGTAAATAGAGCACTGCTACTTTCTTGACAAAATCCATCTCAACCATTTTTCAACAAGACCGGAAGACAACCCGCCTGGCAGAAGCCCCTCCCATGACTCGTCTGTTGTTGAGTTAATTTCACGCGCAAATTAAGCAAATTTCATGTGCGAATGAAGCGAGTAAACTCAAAATGTTCAAGCGTCCAACTACGCGTAAATAGCGCGATTTATTCGCGCAATTCGCGTTTGGTGTGAACGCACCGATAGAGTCCAGCTCGTACACCCAGACCGGATCTACAGCAGACACCAATACCAAATTCAGATATGACTTTGTATATTGATGGGTCTGCCATGGGGCCATCGGACGGGAAGCTAATTGTAGGCTGTGTCGTTATTAATGATTGCTAAAACCGCTGAACTGAATGCACTTACCAGAGCATGCATTTTGTCTGATGAAAAGGTGGAAACAATATACAGTGGGGATCGAAAGTTTGGACACCCCAGGTAAAGATTTTTATTAATGTGCATAAAGACGCCAAGAAAAGATGGAAAAATCTCCAAAAGGCATCAAATGACAGATTAGACATCCTTATAATAAGTCAAAAAATGTTAGGTTTTATTTCCATCATTTACACTTTCAAAATAACAGAAAACAAAAAAATGGTGTCTGCAGAGTTAATACCTTGTACTGCCCCCTTTGGCAAGTATCACAGCTTGTAAACACTTTTTGTAACTAGCCAAGAGTCTTTCAGTTCTTGTTTGAGGTATCTTTGCCCATTCTTCCTTACAAAAGACTTCCAGTTCTTTGAGATTTCAGTGCTGTCTGTCACGCACTGCTCTTTTAAGGTCTATCCATAGATTTTCAATTATGTTGAGATCAGGAGATTGTGAAGGCCATGGCAAAACCTTTAGTTTATGCCTCTTGATATAATCCACTGTGGATTTTGAGGTGTGTTTAGGATCATTATCCATTTGTAGAAGCCATCCTCTCTTTAACTTCAGCTTTTTTACAGATGGCATCAAGTTAGCATCCAAAATTTGCTGAAATTTTATTGAATCCATTTTTCCTTCTACTCGTGAAATGTTCCCTGTGCCACTGGCTGCAATACAACCCCAAAACATGATCGATCCACCCCCATAATTAACAGTTGGACAGAGGTTCTTTTCATTAAATTCTGTGCCCTTTCTTCTCCAAACATACCTTTGCTCATTCCGGCCAAAAAGTTCTATTTTAACCTCATCGGTCCACAGAACTTGTTTCCAAAATGCATCAGGCTTGTCTATATGTTCATTTGAAAACTTCAAACGCTGATTTTTGTGTTGAGGACGTAGAAGAGGTTTTCTTCTGATGACTTCCATGAAGTCCATATTTGTACAAGTATCTCTTTATAGTGGAATAGTGTAACACAACTCCAGTGTCTGCCAGATCTTTCTGGAGGGATCGTGCAGTCAAACGATCCATGACACTGTCAGGTCCTAGCTTGCCAAAGGGGGCAGTACAAGGTGTTAACTCTGCAGGGTGCCCAAACATTTGCAGACCGCATTTTTTTGTTTTCTGTTATTGTGAAAGTGTAAATGATGGAAATAAAATCTAACTTTTTTTGACTTATAAGGATGTCTAATCTGTCATTTGATGCCTTTTGGAGATTTTTCCATCTTTTCTTGGTGTCTTTATGCACATTAAAAAAATTTTACCTGGGGTGCCCAAACTTTCGATCCCCACTGTATACAGACTCCTGGTATGCGTTTGGGGTAGCTCATGACATTGATCTAATCTGGAAACAGAGATATTCTAACAGCAGGTAAACCAATTCAACATCACACTTTAGTAGCAGACCTCTTAAATCTATCTTCAAACATTGATCCTGTCTCACGTGAAAATGCAAGAGCTGATAATGCAGCCGAACAAGTAGCAACTTCACTTCCTAACTGGGTTACTAGTGTACCAACATACAGCCTCCAACCTATATTAACTTGCCTTCCGTTATTGATGTTGCGGAAATACAAAACCGCGCTGATAAGAGGTAAAAACATAATTGGATTAGAATAGGTTGTAAAATTGAAACAGAGTCCTTGATTGCTGTCCGGTCTGTTACATAGAAAAGAGGGATAGCGCATTACATCTATTCACAGTGGTTTGCGCCAGGTTCCCCAAGTTTGGGGTACAACTAAACATAAACAGTGACAGGGGTCCAGTCTTCAGGGGTAACACAAAACCTAGCAAAAGTTTTATAAGTTTTGTTTAAAGTTTTGTTTTAGTTTAAATGTTCCCTACCACCCACAAAGTTCTGCTTATGTTGAAAGGGCAAATTGTACAATAAAAGAGAGACTCACTAAAACAGTGATGTCCACTGGCTTGAAGTGGCACTTCCGATAGTCCTGTACTTAATCTGGAGCTCCCCAAACAGAACAGAGTTGAGCCCACACAAAGTACTAATGGGGCGACCAATGACCATAGTGGTAAATCCTTCACTAACCCCCCACAATAGACTATCTGAAAGCTCTTGCAAAAGTAACCAGAACATTCCAGTCTCTGGTTCGAGGGAGGCTCCCCAAACCCTCTGAAGGGAAATTACACCCTTTGTTACCTGGAGATTTTGTACTAATCAAATCTCTTGCAAAATAATCTTTATCCCCTGGGTTGAAAGGCCCATACCAGGTGCTGCTGATGACGCAAACTGCAGTTAAGGGGCAGGGAAAAGTGGAATGGATTCATGCGACCAGGTGCCAAAAAGTGCTTAAGCCAGAGAATGGTCAAGAGGAGGGAAACAGACACCAAGCAGCTGCCAATATCTCACCAAAGGAGGATAGGTATTTAGCTTCCACACAAGAGCAGTAATACTAGACCTCTGTCTTCCCCTGCTGGCTGAATCAGTCCACTGTAAGCTGAATGTGGAAGGAGTTCCATATCAGACCAGAAGGTTTGTGTTTGGCCCTAACAGCAGTGTCCCCAATGTCCAGCTACCCCTGTCCTGCAGCAGAATTAAAAAGTATGATAACAACCAAATGAGAAAAATCAAACATCCAGACTAATGGATCTTCAATTCTAGGACTGTCAAGGGAAAGAGCTGTGAACACTATTGTTTTTACCTGTCCGAGCTCGAGATGCATATCCTGGATAACCCAGGAAGAAGAATGGACATGGATGACGCACAAAAATGCATGTACAAAGGTAGAACTATTCCAGGTACTCATCAATTACACGCCTATTGTCAGTGAGATAAATGAACACGAACTCTGGTGTTTCACAAAACATAAGATGGATATACAGCTCAGAGTAGGAAATTAACTATCCCCTAGAATTAAGAAACACTACTAACATGCAATGACAACATGGTCAAAGTTATTTGAGGAGCATGGAAATTAAGGAGCATGGAAACACCCCGGACACCCATTCTCCTAACATCAAAGCGAATAGACGCAGACGAGTGCTAACCTATCAGTATTTTCATAGGTTAAAGAGGTTAAAACCAAATACCTTTAACAGACTTTAACATAACACTTTTGAGGATTATATATGTGCAGCTATTAACTAAAGTTGAATTAAATTATTGGATGCTATTAAGTTTAGTGCAAACTAACTGTAGCAAAATTGCCAAAAACAAAAATTGTTTTCAAGAAATGCACTCTCAACGGTCTAATGTCTTAGAAACTCATTTTAATCCCTTAGCTAAAGCTATGCTAGCCAAACATAAGTAATTACAAGAAGTGTTAAACCATTGCCTAGCATAATATAATCAATCAATCAATCCACAATTTATTTATATAGCATCTTACAACAACCACAGATTGACCAAGGTGCTGTACATTAACAATAGATAAACATGATTATAAATAGATTTAAATACACAGTACAGTACACAGTACAGTACATGGAACACATATACAGTTCCACAGAGCCACTAAGTGCCAAAAGCCATTCTGAATAAGTGGGTCTTAAGTTTAGCTTTAAACAGAGGCAGGTCAGTGATGGAACGTAACTCAATGAGTCTAGGACCGACCACTGCAAAAGAACGATCGCCCACTGTTTGAAACGTGATTGGGGACACTGCCAATCACTGCCCAGCAGAACGTAGAGCTCTGCTGGGTTGGTGAGGGGTCAAAATCTCACACAAATAAGATTGCATTAAAAACAAACAATAAGATTTTAAAATAGATTCTAAATTGGACAGGGAGCCAGTGCAGAGAGTACAGGACAGGTTTGATGTGCACGTGTTTAGACTGTTTGTTAGCAGATGGGCAGCAGCATTTTGCACAAGCTGCAAACGGTGAACATAGAGCGCATTGCAGTAATCTATGCGGGAGCTAACAAAAGCATGGATAACTTTCTCCAGGTCAGCGCGACTCAAGAAGGGTTTAACCTATAAAAGGAGGTGAAGCTGAAAAAAGCTTACCCTAACCACATAATCTATTTGTTTCTTAAATTTTAGACTGCTGTCTAGTTTCACCCCCATCCTGACAGAAAAACTCCTATCTGTTAAATATGACCTAAACCAGGGGTTCCCAAACTTTTCCATGACAAGGCCCCCCAAATTCCACCAGGTTCTGGCCAAGGCCCCCCTTTTGCACGGTGTTATTGAACCCATCGACAAAACTACACCAAATGTAAATAAATAAATAAAACACCTAGGTCAGTGGTTTTCAAAGTGGGGGCCGCCAGGGGGCGCCAGGTGGGCCGCCGCAAGTTGGAAGAAAAAAGCAAAAAAAAAAAAAAAAAAAAATATAAGTAAATATTTATATTATGAGTATTTTTATGAAATAGCATTATAATAATTTGTTGATATCTCTAATGCAATTTCATAAAAATACTCATAATAATATAAATATTTACTTATAATTTTTTTTTTTTTGCTTTTTCTTCCAACTTGCTGCTGCCCCTGGCGCCCCTCAACTTCAGGCCGCGGCCCCCACTTTGAAAACCACTGACCTAAACCACTGCAGCACAAGGTCCCTGAAGCCCAACTTGTTGTTCCAGACGTGTCAGGAGGACTGAGTGGTCCATGGTGTCAAATGCTGCAGTAAGGTCCAGCATTACAAACAGCACTGGCATTTTCACATCAAGGGACAAGAGAATGTCGTTCTGTACTTTCAGCAGAGTAGACTCAATGCTGTGTCTTGTCTTGAAGGCTGGAATTTTTCAAAGATCCGATTGTTCTCCAGAAAAGAATGTAACTGAAAGAAAACTATCTTTTCCAAAATGTTGGATAAGAAAGGTAAATGGGACACAGGTCTAAAATTTGACAAAACAGCAGAATCAAGGTTGGATTTTTTCTGAAGAGGCTTGACCACAGCGTGCTTGAATTGGTACAGAACCTAAACTGAGGTGTTTATGAACGAGGAGGCATGGGCCCACTGTGTTAAATACCTGTTTAAGCACTTTAGATGGGATGTCCAGAGGACATTAGGTCAGTCTCAGGTGCGGGTGGTGTCATTAAGCCAAGGATCTAGTTTGGTCTTGACAGATTTGCAAGGAGCAATGATGTTAAAATCTCTAAGCAAGGTGTAATTAAAGGAGATGCACAGCGGAAAGGCCACTTCACCCTGACAGTAAAGAGTGGTGTTCATAAAGGCAGCAGCAAATTTCTCCTGCTGCAGTGGAAGTTATGTAGCGACGACCAGCTGGAGTAAAAGATTTGGCTGCAGGGACAGGGCTTTTGAATTCAAACATAACTGGAAGGTGGTCCGAAATACAAATACATACAGTAACTCCATGAGAAATTATTAGGTCCAATGTGTGACCGTGCTGGTGTGTGGGAGCGTTCACTGACTGTATCAGATCCAAAGAGATCAAAAGACTATTAAAACCAAAAATTAGTAAACTGTCATGTTGTGTTCGTAATTCCACAAGTAACCAAGAGAACTACGGAATAAAATTCTTATTATATTTCAGAGGGCGATAGACAACAGCATACATGGGACATGCAAATTGAGCCAAGAATAGCTGAGGCTCAAAGCTACTGTAGTTTTTAGATGGAAGCAGATGACAGTTCAAGTGTAGTTTGAAAACAGAAGCCAGACCACTACCACAACTGGACACTCGTGGCGTACTTAGGAAAGAATAACCGGGAGCATGAGCTCTGAGAAAGCACTGTTATCACCTGGTTTTAGCCATGTATCCGTGAGCATGATAAAAATCCAAGTCGTGAGTGGAAACTGTTCAGGATGAAAGTCTTATTTGTGAGCAATCAAGTTTTAGCAAAGCTGTGTGTTCTAACTCACAGTTCACAGACTGCAGAGCGGCATGATTGAGGGGGAGGAGATTCCATCGCACATAGCCCCGCACCTTAATCACCGGCCGGCAACAAATCCCTTTCTCTGTTCATACCAGGAAACGTTTAATTTCTTTTTCTTTTTTACCTTCATTGGATTACGGCGATCTCCTTTTTATGAATGCATCTGATCATCTTTTTAAAAAAGCTGGACACCATTTATCATTGTGCTTTACGTTTTATGACTGGTTGTGTAAATTGTGTCCATCATTGTACATTGTTTGCTGCAGTTGTTTATATTCTTGTATGTTCGCAGGTGGTCTCATTTGTTGACTTTCATATATAAATGTATTCTTGGGCTCCTCCCATCTTACCTCTGCACATACATGCGTAAAAACCAACAAAAGTATGCTCTGCGTTCTCAGAAGAACATACTGATGGTGGTTCCCAGAGTCAGAACAGAGTTTGGTAAAGCAGTATTTCAGTAGCTGCCCCCTGTGCATGGAATGAACTGCAAAAGGACTTAAATGTATCTGAACTTGTCACTTTTAATTTAAATCTAAGAAGCGTGAAATCATTGAGGGGGCATGTGGGTGCACAGTGGCTGAGTGGTAGAGCGGTCGTCCTACAACTGGAAGGTAGGCGGTTCGATTCCCGCTCTCCCCACAGTTCCCCCCTGGGACCAATAAAAATGACTTTTCGTTTATGTTAATTGGGTCAAATTGAGGATCATTTTGCAGAAAAATAAAAAAATAAAAAATAAATTAAAGCCGCAAGCGGCGTTAAAAGCCCTCGCCTCCCTTGAGACCGCGGGGACACATGCACTCGGAGGATTGCATTTCGTGCTTTAAAGCGTAAACTTCACGGTAATGTCAAATAACCGGGCCTGTGCTACTGCTGGGGCCTGCTACACCACCTTGTAATTTAGAGTTAAAGGTCTCCACAATCCCTGGTTTTCCTGGGAGCTGTCTGAACCTTTGAAAATAATAGATTATGCTTGGGCTTACTGGCTGGAGATTTGAGATGACTCAGGAATCGCTGCACCCCCCTGTTTAAAAAGGCAAAATGTAAATATAACTTGTCTAAAAGTACAAGGTTACAAGTTCCAAAGGATTCTGAGGAGTTTTCTAAGACTCTAGCCGTGGCTCTGGAGGGGCCTCCTATAAAGGAAGGATCCTGGCAATTGGGAAATGGCATTTATTTCCCAAAGAAATGGATGCCTCTTCACAAACTCATTATGACCACAGCCACAAATGTATAAAAAAACAAATTGATAACTTTTTTGGCACGTGTCTAGATGATACTCACCAAATTTGGAGCTGTTTAGATGAAAAGCCTTTAGCACAAGGCCTGCAATTTAGGTGGTCACGCATTCCACCCAACATAGTAGATTTCCTGTTGAGTTTACGGTATGGCTGTAATACACTTTTCTGTTTGCCCTGAGGTGTCCTATGGATGTACCAAGTTTTGTATTTCTACATTTGAAAAAATTTACTTTCACTTTCCATAGGCACAATGTATTTTCATTTTCCAGGGGTCGCCACTGAGTTGTTTTTCATTCCTCGGGGACTTCAAATACATTTTTTGCCGGGCTTGAATTTTGGGGCCAATAAATTTTACTTTTAGTTGCATGTTTACTGGGTCAAATTGAGAATCATTTTACAGAAAAATTATAATTAAAAAAAATATAACTCGAGCAAAAACGTCAAAAAAAATACCTGTCTATTGAACATACATGTGTTTAGGTCATTTTGCCCAAGTTTGGTGTCTGTGGAATGAAGCAGCTATTTTTTGTTGTTTTTTAAAAGAGAGGTGTATTCTAAGTCGGTTCACATCTTTAATTCAAAATGGCCGCCATCCCGTGTGTGATAGGGTGTGGTCCCCATTGGCTTTTTTGTGCTGGATGTGTGTACCAAGTTTAATTTGCCTACGACAAACAAAGATTTTCACTTCCCATTGACTTTATCCACATATTTGGGACGTTGCTATGGCAACACATTTATAGATAGGTTTTTGCAGTATCGCTATATTGTGATATTATTGGTATCGTGAACAAAGTATCGCGTATCGTATTGTATTGTATCGTGAGGTACCCAGTGATTCCCAGCCCTAATGTAAAGTAATTGGAACTGAATGTTGCACTTATGTTCTGCCTGGTCCCTGGGCTGCAGCAACTTGTAAAGCAAAATTTGTAAACAACAAGACAACTATAACTTCTAATATACCATAACCATAAACTGTATGAAAATATTGATTAATATGTCCGTTTATGCTGTCTGAAAACTATTGTTTTACTATGCAGTAAAAGCCGAAAAGTCTGGATATACTCCCACTGAGACGCAAGTTTGAGGTCTACTTCTACAATTTTTTTAATGGCAACAGTAATGGTAATTGTGGGCTAGAAACAAAGTACACGGTGTCTGACATCTGATGGAAGAGAGTGGAAACAATTTAGCAATTTTGCGACTTTGGCGCTTAGAGGGGTAAATTCCTCATATAAGTAACTTCAACTATTGTCATTGTATGCATTTTGGAATCTTGCATTATTCCAGCAATTAAAAAGTCACTTAAGAAGTCCACCACAGCACTGATACAGTGATCACAAGGATGGTCTGTGCTGTTTCCAGAGAAGGTAATCAAAAGGTACTACTGAACTTTACTGAATTTTGTAGGTTTTGAGAATTGTATTTTGATAAAAAGTAAAATGGATGTCAGTGTTTGCAGTATAAAATGCAGTACTGGTGATCAATTATGGACAACAAGAAGTAAATTCTTGAGGTTGAGAAATCCAAATCAAAAACCAAACACCAATTTTACAAGTACAATGTAAAGAAAGAGAAGCCCTGGAGCACAATAGCCACAATTTTGGGTTTAGATGGTAAGCAATTACACACTGTAATTATATAGGCTATGTACTATAAGCACGTCTCGGTTTTACTTTGTCTAGCACCAGTCAAGCCCTCACTGTGCTGTCCATTTTGATCAGTTGTTTTTTACATGGAAGTTTAATTGTTACTTCACTTGAGTGAACAAAACAAAGCTGGTCCTGCGCCTTATCCTTTCTGTCAAATCCAGTTTTATTTAGCAGAGATGGGGACTTGAGACTTGGTGACTTGGACTCGAGTCGCTATTTTTATGACTTGGGACTTGACAAAAAATAAAATACTTGAGACTTGATTAGGACTTGGAAGTTAAAGACTCGGGACTTGACTTGAGACACGATGACTTGAATGACTTGAGTGTTAATCACATCATGTTTTCAGTTTTAATTGAAATATATAAATTATTTTAAAAATAAATATGATCAAACTGGAGCGCAGGCTGAGAATAGAGTTGTCATGACTGGATCACGACACTATCATCAGTCATGCCCCCCGTACCTTACGCACACCACACCCACTTAGATCAGATATCACATCAACATGTCAGCCAGCTTCAACAATTATTCCCAAGATGGCAAAAAACGAACAGCGCGTTGCAAGACATGCAACATTCAAATTACAGACAGCCAGACAACAACCTCCTTTCGTCCGTCATTTGAAGAGCCATTCTGCCCAGTAAGTGCTTGTAAATGTGTTAATGTCTCTGGTTAGTTGGTAGTTAGCTAATGTTATAATAGCTAATGTAGCCACTAGCCATTAACCCTCATATCCTGTTGGAGACGAATGTGGGCAAAATAATTTTGATTTATTTTTAAAATATACTTCCACTGAGTGGTACGAGACTTAGCTTCTTTTCTTAAGTTTGCCACCTGAAC